>OX352479.1:23550130-23982630 GCA_947093115.1 Brenthis daphne | reverse complement strand
AACATTTTTAATAAAACCATCTTTTTGGATTATATAAGATAATATTAAGAATATGCGTGGTTTTCAATTTCACCGACAAAAGAATTGAAATCTAAATGGGTGCCAAGTTCTGTAGATAATGCTGAAAATTTTACATGGTGGTACCTTATTTCCCTGGTCAATATTTTAGATACTTTTCATCCGGAAAAATCAAAGAGTTCCCGTGGGTTAGTTAAAAACTATAGTAACTTATACAGCTTACTACACAAAAACTACTGATTGGATTTTAATGAAACTTTATAATAATACAGTTCATACTATAATATATATATTGTTAATAATATAGTTTATAATAATATAGTTTTGTGACTTGACTAGTTTTTACATACAAGTTTAAAAAAAATAACATTAATCAGCGATAAGACTCATGTTTTACTTTTTTTAAAGGTGGAGACCTTTCAAAATAAAGACAGCATAATTTTTATTAAATAACTTTTGCCACTCGTGTAGATAATTAATTATTATTTATGAAGTTACATAATATAACTTTGCTCCTAAGGATCATAACGTGATGTTTCACCTTGCTCATAATGATAAGTAAGACCTTATCCTTCTTTTTCTCTTTCTTCTTCTCTAGAACTATAAATTTACAATAATTAGAGCATAGAGGCAGTGGTAGTCTAGTGATAACGATCTCGCTTGGGAAACGTAGTGAAGCGTGTTCAAATCCCGGGTCTCGCACCTCTGATATTTTTATGTGCGAATCATTTCTAACATGATTATCACTTGCCTTCCGGTGAAGGAAAACATATCTGAGACCTGCATATCTGAGAAAACCTTGCAAGTTTTCGAAAGATATATGAAGTCCGCCAACCTGCACTTGGCCAGCGTGGTGGACTATGGTCTGATCCTCCTCGTATTGAAGGGAGGCCCATCCCCAGCAGTGGATCGTTAAAAAGGGCTGAATACATATAATACAATTAGAACACAGAATTATTTTATTTATTTATTAGAGTTATTTACTTATATAAACATTTATAAACATAGTATATTTCGTGCAAAAAATCAATAAAATTAATATATCTCCAGCGTGAGTTAATTTTATTGAGATAGTAAATATTAATATTAATAATTTAAGTTTATTTTAATATTGTATATTAATAATTAATAACACGCTCACAAAAACTACGAAATAATCCCGTTTATTGATATTCACCCAATCAATTGTCTTCACATTCTCATCTCCGTCTGGATCCTAAAAGTAATAAGTTATTTTTAATCATACTTACATTATACATCATGCATTAAAACAAAATTACAATTATTAAAATCAAAAACGAGATGGTAGAATTGTATATATGCACAAGGTTATAATTGGCCCTGTTTATTTCTTTAAGTATACCTACCTGGGTGACCGAGCTTCGCCGTTATCACGGAAAAGATATATATATATAGATAAACTTAAAAAAAGCAAAACCTTATCTAAGTCAAAATTTGATCTAAATCGTAAGTCCTTTCCAAAATACACGAAAACCATTTATAAATATATATATATATATAAAGCTCATTTAATATTATAGGAAAACTTGCTTGAGAATTATTAAGTGTCACAGCTACTTACATCGAAACAAAAAGCGAATCTCTTTACTCTCACTCCGTTACCTGCTGTAGTAGTGTAAATAACGAATATGATGTTTTTATTATCTAAAAATAAATATTTTTTATTTATCAAAAGTGGTAGAAAAATGACCGTCGTTCCTACTTTTACTATTGAATTATAATAATTATTAACTAAATTTCTTTTACTTATAATAAATAAATAGCTGCCCCGTTCATTAAGTGATTACGAGGTACTAGGTTCGAGTCCGGAGTAAGTAAAAGTAACAGTGCCAAAATAATCATTGTTTTTTTTATCAAGAAATGCTCAGTAGCAGCTTAGTTAGGAAATGAATTCATGATACGGAAATCACGTAAAGATTTGATCCTTCGCCTTATTTTTTATTTTTGCTCCCGGTGATATTATGGCGATGATAATATCACATATTTTCATTATGTTGAAAATAGTACTGATACACAGAGAGACAACCGTAATAATAATTTTTATGCCAACTAAGCCCACGCTATGGTTCTACCTACGAGTATATCATCATCTCTTAGTAAGTATATCATCTTTTTGAGTATTGTAATTAAGATCTTACTGCCATAAAAGTAGTCAAAGAGAGTGTAGTAAAGGCGCATGCAATAAGCGTAGCAACGCGACGGCATCGAACCATTACTATCAGTATAGACATGCGCGTGCGCACGCTACAGGAGTACCATGGAATATCGTATGCTGCTTCTGCTATCTCTTCACTCTGAATAAAAATTATATATTTTCAAGTTAGAATACATTACAAACAAGAGTCTGAAGCAATAGCTTGATAATGTCACTATAGACCTCGATATTTTATTTAACGTACTAATCAAAATCAAACAAAATATGTTAATATATAGTAAATAGAGGGTAGTTTAAATAATTTATTTTTACAACTTTCTTATTTTAATTAAATGTTTGTATGTAAGTCCATGAAAAAGCTGTCACCGACTTGAACCGCCGAGTCTATTAGTAGTAATATTTGTTTACATGTATAGATTGCTTTTGTTGCAATACAACATTTATATTCCTATCCTACGTAAGCCTCAACTTAAATTAATCTTACATAGTTACATCTAGAACGTTCTATAACGGATAGTAAATAATCTATACATATAATAAAATTGTAACCAAGCCGAATCTGTACATTAAATATCTTTTGGAAAATCTTATTAAAATAGACATTATTATCAATACAGAGGCCGAATCTATAGTTTTTAAAATTTTTGTCTGTCTGTTACCGCGTCACAGAAGAACCACTGGAGGGATTTTGATGAAATTTGGTATGGTGATAGCTGGTTATCCGGGTCAACATATAGGATACTTTTCACCGCGGGAAAATATCTCATTTCTGAGAAAAAATACGAAAACTGCATTGTAAGAGTATACTAATATGTAAAACCTAAGAATTCGGTTTTTGGTCATCTGAACGCGGGCGGAGCCTCGGGCAATGCTAGTGCTATATATGTTTAAGGACGTTTATGCGTAAGAACTTATTAAAAGAGAAATATAAACTTATGGAATTAATTTGTAGTAATAAAATTATTTAAAGTTTTGTTTGGTGTGACCATTGCTACTATGTAGTTCACTTACTTCTAAAGAGAGATGTTCACCTTGATAGCAATATATAAATACTTGGAACATCATATCCAAAAGATAGGTGCTCATTGAGATCAGTCGAACAAAGTTACTAGTTTGCTGAAATTAAATATGAAACAAAAAAATATTTAATGATTTTATACTATTCAAATATTCATAAATTGTATGATTGTACGTACAGTTACTAGTTGGAAAGCAGTTGCGCAAATGATAAGAAGAGTTACGGCAAATTGGACGAAAGTCGGCTCCGAGAAGGTGTTCTGCAGCAGCAAAACTGTCTCCAAGGCCTTCTGATGTCTGATCGCGCAGCTTTTTATATGTTTTCGAGCTTTGGTCTCTTGGTCAGGTGTAAAGTGCAAAGGATTGGAATCGGGCTTAAGGAGTATTGTATCTGAAGTTGATTCCTGTAAATTAAAATACTCATTTCGCTTCGTAAGCTTTTTTTAATTGTCTTTAATGTTGCAATCGTCTTACCCCTACCCATATGTTATATTAAAATTTAGCTACAGTAGGTTTTGCTTTAGTGATACACTATGAATATTGGGTGTTTACAGGATAATAATTACCTTTTTCGACTAAACCATTAGCTATCTAATTAGATATTTCTTTGAGATATGAATATGTTATGTTATACTCACTTCAGTAAAATATTGATCATTGAATGAATTTCTTAGAGAAAGTCCTACTAAGCGTAAACGGCACCTGCACTGTGCTATGAGCGTGGTTACCAGGGTATCCTGACTCACATTTAATATTGAAACTGTGAATATGGAGAAAACTTGGTGCACGTACGTTAGTTCATACGCTGGTGACTTGTTTGCATTGTATGGGTACCTAGAGAAATATAAAAATATAAAATGGCTCCTAAAAACAATAAATAAATTTCTGACTATATATTATACATTAGCAAACTACCCTCCGCTTTATGCGCCTTGCGTATCTTACATAGATAGCCTATGTCTAACACTCAGGGCTATATTGTGTATTTGTCATTCAATTCCATCTAACCGTTTCGGTGTTAAGGTTTCGGAGAAGGACCAGTGGCGAAGGGTGAAATTTTAGCACAGGTAAGCCGTTCCAAAAATATACAATTCTTATATACGTATTAATACAGAAAGAAATAAAGCTATTATATATATATATATATATATATAAATAACCCTGTACCTGTCTTAAATTTTTATTTTCATACATTTTATTTATTTAAAAAATTAAATGTATGTAAAATTATAGCAAAATAATTTTTAGGTCTTGTGTGGACGCTTCGCCACTGATACGCACGTACAACTTTTTGCATTTATAATAGTAGTATGACTTATAAAAGTAAGTTAAATTAAATATGCTTACCAAGCTCGTAAAGGAAACTTATTCTTTTCAGCGCTACCAGCCCATCCGATGGCGGTAAGAAAAGTTATTACGAAGAAACACAATTGATGCTGACGTGTCTCTTGATTAAAACTTGTAATAGGATAAATTGTAATAAGATATATTTTAAAAGAGGGAAAAAACAGTAAACATTCATGGTTTCTAACATCCTATCGTGATGCTGGTATTGGACGGAGATTTTTGGCATTGTCGGAGTTTTGTTAGACCGTTATCTCTCCGAACAAGATTGCGGAGGTGGACCAATATTTTCGATGGCGAATTGTGAAAAATCAAGGTTAAATGGGTACTGCTTTAAATTTTCGCTCTCTACTGACGTTGCAATTTAGAACCCTACAATAATCCCCTTACTCTACCTTCAATTTTAATCCTAAAATAGCATTACTACTAAGCAATGATATCCTCCTGACTGATTATGGCCTCGGTAACCAGTCTCACTGAGACTAGTCCCTGTGAACTATGAATCTGCACAAAAGACATTATAGTGCATAAGTAGGTATGCGCCAAAACACAAATGTACTTTCTATTCGTGTCACTCTTATACTTCTGTGGGACGACAATTCGACACGATTGGTTGACGACGGATTTACTTGCTTTCCGAGGCACGGGATATTTTACTATATCACTAACCTCCCAATTCCGGACTGTTACTGAAAATTTCTTAGTAGGAAAAGTTAGTAACAAACCCGCATCTGTACGATCTACTAGCCAGTAGACCACTGAAGCAGTTTATAAAGACATGAATACAAAATATATGAAATGCATACTCTTTTACAGTAGACCTGATTTTATAATATAACTTCATTATTTGAAAAAAATACCATTTACCTTTCTATAATACTACGCCCTTCGATACTTTTTTCCTCACTTAAATCTTTACTACCGTCGGTAATAATTTTTATTATTGTCCTTCTTCGTGCAACAATGTTTAAACATTTTAAAACTTGGGCCAAGTTTGTGAGTAGAATAAACGCAGTGCCAGTCATAAGAGGTAAGTTACCCCATATATGGCACAAATCTCCTACTTCAGTCATGATGAATACCCCTGTATAATATATAAAATTTTAAAAAGTATATATTAAAGATGGCACGTTAAAAAATGTTTAGTTTTTCTCGAGAAATTCGGAATTAGCTGACCTCCTTGATAAAACACAACTTACTTTTGTTCTTAAACAACAGATAACACTGTGTGAAATTACGTTGTGTCTACTTTATATTAAATACAGCTTTTGTTATATTATCTTTATATTTCATTCTCTATAAATAAACTATTTCAAAAAAAAGTCTTTTACTTACCATTTATAAATAAGAAACATAAAATGCCATAACAATTATAAATAACTAATTTTTGCCTATTAAAATGTTTTGGAGGCCAGTAGCCAATAAGTCTTAGCACTGTTAGTGATAATCGTAAAGAAAAATTAGCATTTTTTACTAAAATTCCCATAGTGTTCGTTTCAATTTAAACAAGCGGTCTGAGTTTTTATGGCAAAATTAGTTTTAGATGAATACTCGTTGCAAAGTACTTATTTTGGCATGAGGTACTCGATAAAAAGTAGCTTACTTAATATATTTAACTTATTAATATAAGAGATTACAGATGTGCTAAACATTTTTATTTTCTACTGACAATTATATACAAAATCATTAAAAAAACATATATTACACAAACATTGTGTTACGGGTATTATAGCAAGCGAAATGTGATAACTGATATGTATATCTATGGTAAAATATCTTTCTTTTGGCCATTGTTTAATTTATTTTTAGAAGATAAACACCTTATTGGTATAATTAGTGAATGTGAGTCGATAGATTAAGAGGTCCTTGGTTCTAATCCTGGGTAGGGGCAAGAAATATTTTTATTGAGGTTTCGGGTTGAGAAATTCTCTGTTTGGATTTAGGAAGTTGTTGACGTTACTTCCTCTTGCCTCGGAGAGCCACGAAATGTGGTCGTTGCGTCAAATCTCTTACTGATTGTCGTCGTATCTTGAGAGCAAAGGAATAAAATAAGGGATAACGTTTTGACTTTGACAACGTATATTATTTTTATAATTCACTAATATTCTAGAAACAATATAATAGTAAAAATAAATAAGTAGTTCATGTCACTCTTCAGCTCTTTATTTCCATGCAAAATCAGATCTATTCATTAGTTTTGTAAAAAAAAATGCCTAACTAATAAATAAATAAACACACTTTCGAATTAATAAAATCTATAATGATAATGATAATTAAAATAATTTTAGTCAGTACGAATAAGATACTTTAGATACTTTACAAGAAGATATTATATAGGTAATATTATTCAATGATTTAGAAAAATTGTTCGTGACAACTGCATAAAATGTTGATAATTATCAGCTTGCATCACTTGAAAATTTACACTTAAATATAATTATGTTATTAGTTTAAATATTACTTACGTTTTAATTCAGTAGTTATTTATTCCTACTTTAATTATAGTTTACACTTCGACGCTTCCAAGCAATAAGTCGGTAATCATAAAATTCAAATTTTACAGGAGAAACGATTTACTATTTTTGTTGAATAACTTTTCAACCAGTGGGAATATTTAGGACGTTGATGCATCAAATGAAAGCTATTTTTTTGTCAAATGTATCTATGATATCAATATGGAATTATCTTTAGCCAAAACCTAGCAATGTAAGAAAATATATATTACCGAAAATATTATAGGTAAAATATTACAGTAACAACATTTACTGGATTATTGCAGTAAATTTTTCGAACATTATCATAAGTAACATATTATTATGGACTTCTACAACGGTATTTTCTATCACGAGGACGATGCAAAATGTGTTATTACGTTGTTATTGGCCTAATTTTTAACAGATACGATAACAGTATTGTTATTTATCATTTTTATTGCCGGGAAATTAATTGCGTCACTTTAATGTAACCATTAATAACGAATTACTTTTCTATCAAGTGAAGACAGGTAATATTTTATGGTTTATAAGAAAAAATATAGAATATGATTATTATAATAACTATCAATAATAAAAAATAACATTTAAGGCTTTTGAACTTATAAAATTAGCCTAAACACGACGTTGATAGCTTTATTTATTTGGTATCGTCGACCTGATCTGATAGTAAGGCCAGAAGGTAGATAGGTGGAACTCTTCAACGGCTAATAGTAGATACTTTGAGTTTGGGCTTATTTTGTTCGATTTCACAAGCCCATTACGTAAGAATTGGATTTTAGGTTGTGATGTTAGTTAGGCTAGTGCTATTAGTAAGATTTCGTCATTTCCATTAATTGTCACATACAATTTTCGTTCGAGACATTTCATCCTTACCACTCTATCCATTAATTCAGTAAAGTCACTACTTTATAATGTGTATCTTTTTGCATTTTCAGCTGGTTCCATTACCGGTGCAGGACACCTCTCTTAAAAAAATGCAGTTTATCTTATTTTTCAAATTAAAATAATGTTTCCTTTGAGTGAAACTTAATATTTTCAGTGTTTAAGACACTTTTCTTTCATATCTTGTTCGTTGATTCCACTATGTTAGAGTCGATGTGTAGAATTTGTAAGATTTCATTATTTTCTTCAATTCTAAGATGCAATGTTTGTTCGAGAGATTTTATCCTTCCCATACATATCGAATAGTTCGATAAAATAGTGATGGTGGCCTTTTTTGCATTTTTATTTGGTTCGATTTCCCGTTCAGGTAAGCTTTTCTTTTAAAAAATTGAATGCAGTTATTATTATTTTTTAAAATAAAGACATGTTTCCTTTGAGTAAATCTTGATAACTTCAATATTTAAGGTACTTTTCTTCCATGTCCTATCGATTTGTTCCCTGTTGTTGTTCTTGTTGTTATCCTGTATATGGATCGGAATGGTGGGCTAGAAAGAAGACTGATGAAATAAGATTGCATGCTGCAAAGATGAAATTGTTAAGATGGATGTGTGGAGTGACGAGATTGGATAAAATAAGGAATGAGTACATAAGAGGAAGCTTAAAAGTAGCTTCAGTGATAGAGAAGTTGAAAGGAAATCGTTGATATGGACATACGAAGAGGAGAGATGAAACGCAAGTGAAGAGACGAGTGATGAAAATAAATGTAAAGGAGGTAGAGGAAGACCCAAGAAAAGATGGATAGATTATGTGAGACAAGACTTGAAAGAGAAATTGGTGAATGATAAGATGACTAGTATAGGGGAGAATGGAAGAGGAAGACTTACTGCGCCGACCCCAGGTAACTTGGGGAATCGGCAGAGAGAAGAATAAGATATTTATTTACTGGCAAACGTAGTTTTAGTCACACCACCAACACAAGTAAGTGAGGAAAGACAATTTTCTTTAAAAGACAACATATTGGTGGTGAGAAATAATTTGTTATACAATAAATAATGCCGATTAATGCGGATGTTATAAAGACTAAACTACTGGATAAGAGTTCTGATGTTGTTAGTAGTGAATCAAACACAGTAATTAATAAATCACAATAATTAATAAATGAAATTACATTACAATAGAAGAAAATCTGTTGAAGTCCATGCGACACTTCTAGGTCATTGCGAAAAAATCTAATATTTAATTACGATTTTGGTCTCTTTATGATTATGGAAGTATTTTTATAATTTTAATTCATATAGGCTACATATTTTAATGTCGACGAATCAATAAGATTCCTTGGGATATGGCAAACAGCATTCGCAATAAGCAAAAACGAGCACTTAAGACTCCTTTAAACAGTCATAATTTATTGAATATATACAATTTATAAATACACTAGCGTGTAAACTTTCAGCACACAATTCATCCCGTAAATATGCATAAAACAAATAATTAAAATTGAAATAAAATTTTATAACTTTACGTAATTCAAGTCTTAAAATTTCATGACCGCGAACGTCAAGAACACTTCGGTAATAACGGCAATCTATCGTGCATTTCAATTTATACGAGCGGGATATTGAAATAGATTCGCTCGTTCATCATTCCAAACTAAACCAGTAATAAAGAGATTTTAAACCCCATATTTACATTGCAACTACACTTATGTATTAACTAAATGTGTGATAGGTGAAATTTTAATTAAATTTTAACTCAATTGTCGTATGTAAGAAGAACGGTGTGGAAATTTTTCGATAAACCATTTTTGGTGATATACTTACAATGCTTCAATCTAATCTCAATATACTCGTAGTTAAAGATATAATGTTCCCAAGTTATGTAAATGTTTACTAACTTTTAGGTGAGGACGATTAAATGATTACTTTAAAAACCTAAGGAAAATAAATCGGGCAAGTGCGAGTCGAATTCGCACACGAATGGTCCCGTACCATCGTACGTCTACTTTTTATTTATATGACTTTTAGTCTATGTATGTAGTATATTAACTTCGATTACCGATTACAATTGAAAAATGTTTCTTGTATTTTTTTTGCAGTGACAATAGAAATACATACTCTGTGAAATTTTCAACTCCCTACCTATTACGGTTCATGAGATACAGCCCTCTGACAGACAGACTTACTTAGCCCAATCCATAGAAACACGAAAAACTTCTCGATTCTAATGTTCTAAAATTCGATGAGGCCACGAGCATTTCGAGTGGTATTGGCTTTCAATTCCTCTATCGTAACCGATGCAGATATGTACAATTTGAACATTACATAACTTAATCTATAGTTATCACATCACATGATCTAGGCGTCAAAACAAAAATAATGTTACATTTCAAATTTTAGAAATAAATTGCTCTAAGCGCACCAAACACTTTCTTCGTAAAAGACTTTGACTGTTACTGTTGAATTTGTCTATGATATATATTTATTCTATGACGAAATATCAAACCATACAGAGAAAAATATTTATATCAAATTAACAGAATTAAGGTATCTGTCATCCAATTAGTCAAAAATTAACTCTTAATGAGTCGATATAAATATTCACTTTTGGGCCATAAGCAAGTGTGTCGCTGGATATTCTATAATATAAACTCATTTTCTACTTTCCACTATTAATTATTAACGATCTAACCTCTTCAAAACGAGGTCTTGAGTAATCAAAGCGGAAATTTCCATCTATAATGCCGCCAGGAAATGGGTTACATATGATATATTCATGTTATTAATCTGCACCATGAAGATTTGCTAGCATTATCGCCGACGCCATATTACATTTATAGGAATCGTAGAATTTATACTGTATTCTTAATTTTGTGCTATTTGATTTGTGCCGTTTGTTTATTTACGTTTGTAACTTTTCCTTCATAATATCTAAAGCTCCTTAATATCCTCCCTCAAGTACTGCCCTTGTGGCCTAATGGCTAAGATATACGGTTGTAAATCTATCGTTCCTGGGTTCGAATTCCATGTCGGCCAAGCTTAGTTGACGAGTATTTGTGTTAAGAAGTTCTCAGTAACGTTTTCAGATGTTGGCCAAGACGGCAATTTCATTGTGTTTTGTATATTTCTACTCTTCGACTATCTTTTTAGGGTTCCGTACCCAAAGGGTAAAATGGGGCGCTATTAATAATACTCCGCTATTCGTCTGTCGTCTGTCGTCGGTCTGTCCGCCTGTCACCAGGCTGTATCTCATGAGGCCTGATAGTTAAACAGTTGAAATTTTCACAGATGATGTATTTCTGTTGCCGCTATAACAAGAAATACAAAAAAAAACAGAATAAATTAAATATTTAAGGGGGTTCCCATACAACAGACATGATTTTTTTACCGGTTTCATAGATAATAGTACGGAACCCTTCGTGCGTGAGTCCGACTCGCACTTGGCCGGTTTTAATTTAATTGAATTATTCCATTAATTAAAAAAGAATCGTGTAACTAGTTTCATCATAGGCCAACATATCGCGCAACAACAAAAATACACCTACTCATTTTTAAAATCGTTTAAAAATCTATCAAGAAGTATTCACGTTACGTAGTAATGTAGAAGATAAATTAAAGAAAAAAAAAACCTCTCAAAGCTCTGGGAATAGGCTTCGCAATCAATTGTACAGTTGAATGCAGATCGGAAGCAGAAAATTGAAATGTAATCCCTCGTTCTTCACCCAGAACTGATGCCGATACTTGAGTGTTAGACATTCCCTTTCCCATACAAAGATTATTAGGTCTATTACCGATTTATACAAAAGCTTTGAGGATAATACTTTCTTAGATTTACTCAGATATTTGACATCTATACTAATATTATAAATATTAAAGTGTGTTTGTTTGTTTGTCCATATTTCACGTCGAAACAGAATGACGGATTGGCGTGATTTTTTTGTATGGAGATAGTTGGAGGGCTGGAGAGTAACATAGGCTACTTTTTATCACGGGAGATTATCTCATTCCTAAGTTTGTATGGAACCTACTTTTTTAGAGTTTTTTTTTGTAGTTTTAGCGCCAGCAAAGCCGCGGGTTCTGCTAGTTTTAAATAAAACTACCTTTTGGGATTATATCGTTTCATATATAAATAGACACAGACAAAACTGCTCAATGCCTTATTTTCCTCTGTTTATCAACCGTTTTTTTTTGTTCAGTAACTATGTTAATATATAAACAAAAGCTTTAGTTATCAATAAAAAATGTTGGAAATATTTGAAAAACACACTGAACTGTGTGTCTTTACCTATTTATATATGTATGTACATATTATATCTAGATTTGGTTTAAACCTAACGTTTAATCTTAAAGTTGATTTTAACCTACTTTTTACCCGATTACGGCAATGCCCAAAGGAGGGTTATGTTTTTAACTTGTATGTATATATATGTATGTCCGCTCCTATGTACCCACATGCAGCTATTATAAAATATATGTCTCCAACTGTATAATTCTATGTATCTTAGTCAACTTGTTCTCATCTTTTTAGTTTGCTTTTTACGCAATCAGGTTTTTTTTTATTTTTGTAAAAAAAAATTGTTGTTTATATTTAAAACATATTTAAATCATATGTAAAATCCAAATGACATTTTTATGCAAGTTAGCTAAGGCTTTACTTACAAAGGAGGAGCCAGGACGTGGATCGTAGGACTTTTTAATAAGGTACCAGTAAAGTCTTGAAGTTTGGACCCTTTATATTTATTTGACCATAACACATTAAAGTTGCTCGATATTCGATATCTATAATATATATATATATATATATATATATATATATATATATATATATATGAATAAACTATATTTTTCCATCTATAGTTACTTATCGTTATCTTACCCTACCTACCATCTTTCTTATGGCATTTAAGTAAAATCAAAAACCGCTTATATTTCAACTAAATGTATTTAAATCAAAGAACACTTTCCTTAAATTAATCTAAATCTGAATTTGTTTTTACTGAATCTGATTATCTTGTACGTCCACGCCTTAGAATTTTTTAATCAACTTTTCTTTGAATTTTTAGAGCTTTTTAGGAACATAATAAGCCTAGATTATTAATTTCCTTAAGATAACACTAATAAAATATGTAAAGCTTCTTGTTTTAAGAAAATTTATTAGATAAATGTAAAGAAAATTATATTTTACAAGATAAAATTTTATATAAAAATTATAATTATACTATACAACTAGCGACTTATACTCGCTTCGCTTAGGTACTTTTTTAGCATTTTTTTTTCTAAAATGAAAGCAGCCTAAGTTACTCCTTATGACATCTGCTATCTGCCAGTGAAAATCCCATCAAAATCAGCACAAACGTTTCGGGGATTAGCCGAAACAAACAGACAGAAAAACATTTAAAAAATTGTGTTTTTCTCATAAATACCATAGTATATAATATGTATTTCTTAAAAAGCTATTATTTTGACATTACAAACGGACACTTTAATTTTATTTATCTGTATAGATGATCTATATTTTTCTAAATCTAATAATATGAACAGGCTATTGCTCATTAGGGCGTCTCGGCTTACGTATTTCAATCGTTTGATCTTTTAATATTCTGACCGTACTTGACAATCCCAGACTTTATTGCAATCCAAACTTTCTACGCCCACACAGAGTAGATTATTTACAGACGTAACATTTGAAATTAAATTTTTAGTTTCTTTTTTAATTAGTGTATACCTTGGATACTGATATATTTTTGAATTTGATTATGTTCAATAAATTAAATTTTATTTTCATCTATGCATATAATAAAATTGTAACTAAGCCGAATCTGTACATTACATATTTTTGGAAAATCTTATAGAAATAGACATTATATATTCGACGACACGTTTGGCTCAGTTTGTAGTGACCCTACTTGCTGCGCTAGCGGTCGAGGGTTCGAGTTCCGCTGGGGGTATTCATTTGCGTGATGAGCACGAATGTTTGTACTCCAGTCATGGGTGTTTATATTTATAATATGTATGTATTTAAAGTTATATATGTATAATGTATCAACTATCTGGTATCCATAACACAAGCCTGGTAGCTTACCATGGAACTAGATGGTGTTGTGTGTTAATGTCCTGACATATTTATTATTATCGATACAGAGGCCGAATCTATAGTTTTTAGGATTTTTGTCAATCTGCCTGTCTGTCTGTTACCGCATCACAGAAAAACCACTGGAGTGATTTTGATGAAATTTGGTATGGTGATAGCTGGTTATCCGGGTCAACATATAGGATACTTTTTACCGCGAGAAAATATCTCATTTCTGAGAAAAATACAAAAACTGCATTGTAAGAGTATACTAATATACGGCGGGGCCGCGGGCAATGCTAGTTATAGATATACTTGCAGTAAATATTAATATTTTATTTTTTTATGCCCATATTTTTTTTAAAGACAATGGATAAAGGTCCTTCCTAATGATACAAATTTAAGCCTTGAAAACCATAAAAAATAATAAACAGACAGATTCGTCGTAATATTAGTGTAGACTTGAGAAGTACAGTATGGACTTTTATGTATATAAATAAAAAAATGTGTGTATGTAGCTATGTACGCACGTAAGAAGTTATACTTCTTTGGTATAACAGGTCAAATATAGCTAAAGATTTCATCCCGCATGTCACAACTCTCTGTTTTTAAAAGGAATGATAAATTAATAAATTATATATGAAATATAAGTATTTAACTCTCACCGGTCGTGGCGAGTGGTCGTCCCACCGGAGTATGAGAGTGATAGGAATAGAGAGTGCACTTGTGTCTGCGCGTACACTTGTGCACTATAATATCTCCTGCGCAGTTGGCTAATCTCATTGAGATTGGCCGCCGTGGCCGGAATCGGCTAGGAGAACATCATCATAAGTATTTATAGAAAATCATTTAGAGAAATAATATAATATTATATATCATTTGCCAAACAATAAAAACGGTTACCATGGCAACAAACAGTTATCTGCTAACTTCATCATATCGCTTTTTGGCTGTCGGTGTGCGCGCACATCGTCAATGTTTTAGTCACAAATTTTTTTCCAAACGTCAAAAAGAAGTATAACTTCAAAAATGGTTGCTTATATTTATTATAATTTATTTAAAAACTGAACTTAATAACATAGTAACCTTAAACAATAATAGGTTTAAAATTCTAGCAGAAAAAAGTTACTAAATCCTCCTCTGACATGTATAATATTGTTTATGCTTATTAATTTTCAACGTCTTATAGTTTTTGTGGTAGTAATTTAAACAAAAATATAATCTTTTATCGAAGATATTAACAGATCATTTTGCCTTATAGAAAAATTCTAATCTACCAAAATATAAAATTCTCTCACGTTTTATTGATGAAAATAAAAAAAAATATTTTTAAAAAATTTTTTTTTGTTATACCTGTATTTTTGCCATACCTTTTCTCTTCTAATTTATTGACATTTTTGAAACCAGAAAAATATATTTTGTACGACTTTGTTGGTCTGTTGTCAAGTAACCCCTTTCTAACCCAAGATTTCCAACTTGACTAAACGGTAAATCCACATTAACCGTACTTCGTTGGGTCGACTAGATAGTATTTTCAACTGTGCCCTTTATATAGAGTAACTTAAATCAGAGATTTAAAAATTAATAAAAAATTATTAAAATCGAGTTATGCGTATTTGTTAAAAGTATTAAAAACCTAATAAAATTTATAAATAAAAAATGTTAAAACAACTCAGAAATGTCAAATTTTGTGTGTGTAGGTATGTCTGTTACTTATTTACTCTGAAACGGATTTGCATGAAGTTTCGTACCCAAATAGACAGGCCTAGGTGGAGTAACACATATGCTACTTTTAATAATATTTGGTAAAAGGTAGCGTTACCTGTACATCTATACTAATAGACGATTTTTTTTTGTTTGTTTGTACCGAATAAGCTCAGAACCTACTGAACCGATTTAGATGAAATTTGCTAAGACGATTTTATCTCGGAAATCATCCCTTAATGGAGTGAAAATCGACCTAGGGACGAACTCGAGTGAAGCGACGGTGAGTTGCTAGTAACAATATAAATAGGTACAAAAGGCACGTACGTGAGCAAACCGAGGGAAAGCGGGTAGTGTTTTAAAAATTCTTAAGCAACTTCTCACAGCGCTGTATAATCAACGCCTATTATAAATATTAATAAATTACTGGAGGACCATGACTGGTGTACAAACATTGACTCACATATATCCAGCGGGACGCGAACCTGCGAACGCTGGCATCGGAAGTAGGGTCACTACAAACTGAGCCAAACGTGTCGTCAAATTTTAATTTAATTAAAAATTAAGTCAATTAAATAACTTTTCAAAATTTAATACATCACTCAACACGCCCAACCACCAAAAAGTTCTGCTTCATTATTTCATAACAGTATTCTAAACTACTAAACAACAGAAACCAAATATTTGTTTTGTAATGTTTGTAAATAAAGCTGTGTGCTGAAGAAAATAATTTTACAAAGTTTCACGATTCAAACGTATATTAAAGTTCAAGGAAATTTTACATTCTATTTTATTTTCTTGTACATTTTCCGAGATGTTGGTTTGACGTTATATATTACGTATCTCCAGTGGAACAGCGTGGCAAGTTGAGATGGGTTGTTAGAATTCCGGAAGTATAAAAGTTTAGACTATAGATTAAATATTATATGGCAAAAGATTTATCCAACAGAAAAAACTTTTCTAATATTTTATTTTTAGTTTTAGTTATTTTGTAACTTTTAACTAACTTTAAAAATATATTTTCCACGATTAAGAAACGATTTTCAATAGCAGTTTTCATTGCTTTAATTAAAATAGATATTGTGCAAATATCAATATGTATGCATACGTATAATAAAATTGTAACTGACCGCTGTCTGTTCATGAAAATATTTGACAAAATCTATTATTGTTGAACCCAAAACAATTATTGTTCGAATTTTTGTCTGTTTGTCTGTGCGTCTGTGCGCACTAATCTCAGAGCCGGCCTAACCGATTTGAGTGCGGTTTTTACTAATGTATTGTGGTAAGCTCTACGCAACATTTAGTGTTAATTTTATTTCAATCGGTTCATAAATAAAAATAGTTATGTTAATTTAAAGAATCACCTAGAGACGAACCCGGGCGAAGCGAGAGTGAGTCGCTAGCATTTTCATAAAATCGTGCCGCTCCTAGTAACATAGTGTTTTAGCAAGGCTGTGTGGATATGAGAAGTAAGGTATACTTCTATCATACAGGGCAGATACCGAGATTGAATGATGTGAGGATGTATACTCCATATGGAATACGAAAATTCTATTTATGATTATGAATAATTTATATAATACTAGCGACTCACCCTCGCTCCACTCGGGTTGAGATGAAATATCTTCCCGCAGTAAATATCCTATATGTTGACCCGGAGAACCAGCTATCATCATAGCAAATTTCATCAAAATCAGCCCTGTTGTTTTCTCTGGTTGCGATCACAGACAGACAGAGAAAAATTCTTAAAACTATAGATACGGCCTCTGTATCGATAATAATGACTATTTAATAAAAAATTTCAAAAAATATTTTATGTACAGATTCGACTCACTTAAAATTTTATTATATGTATTGATTATTTTGACATAATTATCTAACCTATTAGATATAGTAATGTGTAGATATATACAAAATATCTCGTAAAACTGTAGCATTGCTACACGTATGAATGGCTTAGATTAAGAAGTTAATTACTTGGTATATAAATAAGGAAGTTTTTGTTTATAACTTTAATATTGATAAATATATTAAGTACATCACTAATTTAAAAAATAACAATATCGTACAAAAATAACTTCTTGCCATTATTCTAATTCTACTTTATTTTAGCCAATCCAATATTCCACATATGGAAATTCCACACTAATAAATGTGAAAGTAGTGTGTGTCTGTTACCTTTTCAGGCTTAAACCGCTGAACAGATTTCGATAAAACTTGGCAAGGACATAGATTGCATCTTGCGAACTAACATAGGCTACCTTTGATCCCTGCCCCACTTACTACGCGAGCGAAGCTGCGAGCAAAAACTAGTACTATAAAAGAATAATTCATATAAGTAAGAACAGTATAATAAAAGGGCATTATATATAGTTGAACGTAGGTTTTTAAATAATAGGTTGTATAAATAGTTGGCTTCATCTCTTTGTAGCGATGGGGAATTACTCGCAATTTACTCCACTTTCAACGAAACAAAGAACCGTTCTTGGCAACTATATGAGAAAATATCGATGCACCTGCCAACACTGAATGTTGTCCTTAAAGTTTGCTAATTCAAAGAAAAGAAAATTTAAAGAATTCTACTCGACACAGGAGTTGTGAGTTACATTTTAAATTTTAAAGAAACCTACACGTAACTAGTGACATGCCTCGGCTTCGCCTGCTTTTTGAACTTATTTTTCGTATATATCTATCTTTTAAAAAATGGAGTATAAAACTTAAAGAGTTTTAAAGCCAAGTATCAAGTAGACAAACAGGTTTCAAGATTGTGCGTTTTAGTCTTAAATTAATTTAGTCTAAGCTCTTTTAGTCAGTCAAGTTATCTATACTAATATTATAAACAGGTAAAGTTTGTAAGTTTGTGAGTTTGTGAGGTAGTAGGAGGAGGATCTCTGGATCTACTGAACCGATTTATATGAAATTTGGTCAGAAGATAGTTTGAGACCCTGGGAGACGGACATTTTTATCCCGGAAATCATCCCTTAATGGGGTGAAAATGGAGATGGAAATTTGTATGGAGAATCAACCTAGGGACGAACCCGAGCGAAGCGAGAGTGACTCGTAGTAGAGTTACATAAGTAAAATAGGTCGAGTTTGTTTATTGAATATCTTTCATTAACTTTATTAAACATTTGAAACAGAGAGCAAGCAACTTTCAAAATGGAGGAGGTTTTATGTTCGTCTGTATGTATGTTTTTTTATGTATGTTCACCGATTTCTCGGAGACGGCTAGACCAGTTTTACTACTTTAAACGGTACTGTATTACAGTAGATCCCAAGGTGGTCCCATAAAATTTTCTTTGACAGTATACCGTTTTTGAGAAAATCCGGAAAACCCATGAAATTTGAAGTATGTGAACAGATCTAATTAGATTTTTTTGCCCACTTCTAATTTTCATATCAACTTGAAACTTGGCAAGTGCTAGTAATTCCGATGATAGTATAGTAATTTGGTATCTTGGAGTTGATCTGATGGTGAGGCTAGAAGATATTTATTACCGATCAATGCAATGCAAAATAAATCTATTTCTATATGTATAAATACATCACAAATTGATGTATAATATTTGAACTATAATTAGAGTTCATACCTAATCATATTTATCTATTAGATATTCATATCTCAAAGCATTATCGGCTGGTACCGAATTAGAAAATATCTGATTAGATATCTATAGTAAATGAAAACCCCCGTTCAGTTATTTTTTACTTTTTAGTGCTTGGAAGTCAGTTTTTTTGTTTTAATTTTTTTTAATATGAGTATAAAAAAAATTAATTTCTTTTTTCATGCCATCTTAATACTTCTATATAGAAGAAGAGATACCTACTTTTTTAACAAAAAAAAAATATTTTCTATTTCTGTCTTATTTGTTTAAATATTTTTTAATAATGCTTATATACTAGATGAATCTTAATAATAGTAGTCGTCTAAGATCAATACACCTTGTGATTTGTCTGTGTTAACTATCTAATTTATTAGGGCACTGATGCCTGAAGTAATTGTAAGCTAGAGCGTATCAGTCGTAATAAATACCCGTTTGATCGCAAAGGTATATCAAGTGTGACAATATATTAGATATACGAACTCACGTGTAACTTTAGATGAATTCTTTAAAATCCATATCAATTTATGCTTCAGTGCTCAGAATATAAATTAATATTCAAAATTAAACGTTCTAAATAACTATTATTATATACGTTCTAATAAATATTTTTTCTTTTACTTAGTAGTAAGTTGTTCTCGTTTCGCTCAGTCTTGCTGAACATGCGTCATCACGCGATTTGTCTTCAGCTTCAAATGAAATTAATACTGCCTATAATATCAATAACTTCGTTTAACCAACCGTGTAGCTTAGGCGTAGGCTTTCTACGCCTACGCTACGCGGTCATATCTTGTATGTATGTATATACATATTTTTTACTATAACAATTGTTATTTGATTAATTTTTATCTATACATATAATAAAATTCTAAGTTGAATCTGTACATTAAATATTTTTTGGAAAATCTTATTGAAATAGTCATTATTATCGATACAGAGGCCGAATCTATGGTTTTTAGAATTTTTGTCTGTCTGTCTGTCTATTTGCTCCTAGTACTTCTCTGATAGCAGAGTGGACCTTGAAGCAACCCCATGGTTGTTTTGGTCTGCTTCGGCAGACCTGCCGTCGGGGCGTCGTAGTTGAATGCGTAAACGATCCTGCGACGCCCCATTAAGACGGGGGAAGGCTTTGTAGGGTTTTAGTGGGTAGTACTGGCTTTATTACGCCGGTGAGTCCCACACCTCGTGCGTAAATGCATTTCCCAACGTTAAAAAAAAGGCCACCTGTATGTATGCAGGTGGTATGCGTAAATGCATTTCTGAACGTTCAAAAAAAACCTATTAATTAAAAAAATAATCATGAAAATCGATTCGCTACATATACATACATACATCTAAATTGGCTACCATCTATTTCAATTCGGTTATAAATTTAATAATCTATATCATACATATATATGTAGTTCTCAATAAAATATGAAATACACCTACCAATCCGATATCAGACCATTTGACACTTTGACACCTAATCTTTCGCTCTCTATAGCCAACCGTTTTGTTGCTAACAGGTTTCTATTTATTCGTATGAACTTAATGTTTATATATAATAAACAATATTGTTCAAAAATATATTCAATTTATAACGTTTTAATATAATAAAATTTATTATATTTTATATTTATACATATCCGTTCTAAAATATGTATCTGGCAAAATTGAAGTCTTTGTGTAATTTCGAAGCAATTGCTATTTATTGAGCTGGTAGCATTAATAATAATTTGCGCATTATTTCAAATTTTTTGGTCCATTTGTCCCAGACCAATATTCGAATGCCATATAATCCATATATTTGAAAACCTATGAATTGAAAAAATAAATATGAAAATTGATTTACTATTAGCGAACATATCGAGAAACAAGCACAACAAAATAGCTGAACTTAAGACGGACGATGAAAGATCAGACGCAAGACCGACTGCTTCAGATGATCTCCGGAGCACAAGAGTGAAACACCGCTAATTTCCTAACTTTGGGATGTATTTGAAAATATTTAGACACAAAAATACGACCTAGTACCACCCAGGACTCGAACCCACAACCTTCAGACTTACACCGGAAATAAATATAAATATGAATATGTGGGGACATTAACACACAGCGCCATCTAGTTCCATGGTAAACTACGAGGCTTGTGTTATGGATACCAGATAGTTGATACACTACACATATATAAGTTTAAATACATACATATTATAAATATAAACACCCATGACTGGAGTACAAACACTCGTCATCACATAAATGAATGCCCCCAGCGGGACTCGAGCCCGCGACCGCTAGCACAGCAAGTAGGCAATACTATGCAGCACTACAAACTGAGCCAAACGTGTCGTCAAACGAACAAAAATATTTTAATAATATATCCTATTAACTCTATGCTAACTAATTACAAGTATAAATACAGCAATATGGAAAGGTATACAATATGTATAGATGGGTCAACCGCTCTCAAATATTAACAGTCGTGGCTTACTCCACTGACAGACAAATTAGCAGTGAAACCGCATACAAATTGCGTTAATTTGACTTGTAAATGTTTTTAATTTATCAGAACTAGTGACAGGTGTTTATTTATTTATGTAAACCATACTCAGTAGGGGGGAGGGGGGGGGACTATAATATATGTATTTAGTTCTCGATCAACAAAGGTTATTTAAATATTTGGTGCTAAAATCAGTCATCAAGTCGTAATTAAACTTTTATGATACCATTTTGACGAATTGCAAAAACGTATAATAACGTGCGTATATATATATATATATATATATATATATATATATATATATATAACATATTATGCATGTTTAATGTTCAGCACCGATCGTTC
Source organism: Brenthis daphne (assembly GCA_947093115.1). NCBI lineage: Eukaryota > Metazoa > Arthropoda > Insecta > Lepidoptera > Nymphalidae > Brenthis > Brenthis daphne. Next base: position 23,960,496 of record OX352479.1, on the reverse strand, counting down.
ACGGATCGAGTCTAATCCATCAGAATTAATTCAATAGATCCTCTATTTAGCGTATACAATATATAATGAAGAATTGCTTGTTTAAATGCAAATGTGGGCTTCATACCATCGTTGGAATGTGCATATATGGCATATTCTATGGCAAATATTTTTTTATTATTAAATTTTAGGGGATTGTGATATTCCAGCTTCCGCCCTAGTTTTGTGTCCAAAAATAACTTATAATTTTATGAATATATTGAAAAGTAGTAGAAAATATTTGATTAGGTATGTATAGTAAATGAAAACTACCAATCAGTTATTTTTTACTTTTTAGTGCTTTTGTTTGAAGTCGGTTTTTATTTTTCAACCGACTTCAAAAAGGAGGAGGTTCTCAATTCGACTGTATGTTTTTTTTTTTTTTTTATGTTTGTTACCTCAGAACTCCGTCATTTATTAACCGATTTGGACAATTTTTGTGTCGTTTGAAAGGGTATACTTCCAGATTGGTCCCATTTAAATTTCAAAAAAAAATACCACCCCTAAGGGTGGAAAAACTACTAATGATGAATTTAACCTACTTCTAATTGTCATATTGACTTGAAACTTTGCAAGTATTTCTATTTCCGTTGATAGTACAGTGGTTCGGTGTTGTTGACCTGATCTGATGGCAAGGCCAGAAGGTGGATAGGTGGAACTCTTCAACGGCTAATAGTAGATACTTTGAGTTTGGGCTTATTTTGTTTGATTTGACAAGCCTAACACGTTAGAATCCTTACTTTTCTACTACTGTCTACACTCAAAAGGGAAAAATAAAAACTTTTTAACAAAAAAATAAAAACCGACTTCAAACAAAAGCACTAAAAAGTAAAAAATAACTGATTGGTAGTTTTCATTTACTATACATACCTAATCAAATATTTTCGAAGTCGGTGTGCTTTGGCTAAGTAATTAAAGCCTACCTATTAAATACATACTTAATCAAATATTTTCGAAATCGGTGCCAGCCCATACAAAGCAAAGCACACCGACTTCGAAAATATTTGATTAGGTATGTATAGTAAATGAAAACTACCAATCAGTTATTTTTTACTTTTTAGTGCTTTTGTTTGAAGTCGGTTTTTATTTTTTTGTTAAAAAGTTTTTATTTGTTAAAAAGTTTTTTTTATATTTGTTACCACAGAACTTCGTCATTTATTAACTGATTTGAACAATTTTTATTTTGTTTAAAAGTATGTACTTCTAGTTCAGTCTCATTTAAATTTGAAAATAAAATACCGCCCCTAAGGGTGGAAAAATAGCTAATGAACATTTAACCAACTTCTAATTGTCATATTGACTTGAAACTTTGTATGTATTTGTATTTCCGTTGCTGTTCGTTCGTTATCATCGACATGATCTGATGGTAAAGTCAGAAGATGGATACATGGAACTCTTCAACGGCTAATAGTAGATACTTTGAGTTTGGGCTTATATTGTTTGATGTGACAAGCCCAATACGTTAGAATTGGATTTAAAAGCCTGAGTTTTTAATGTTATTAATGAAAACGAGTTTTAGTTTGTCGGGTCTTATATAAAAATTGGTATCAAATTAATTTAAACGGCTTAGCGAATATTTTATTGATATACGTTCTTTTTAGTTTGCTACTACTATATATACACTTAAAAGGGAAAAAACTTTTTAATAAAAAAACCGACTTCAACTTCAACTTCTCAGTGTACTTTGTATACCGGCTGGCACTGACTTCGAAAATATTTGATTAGGTATCTATCGTAAATGAAAACTACCAAACAGTTATTTTCTACTTTTTAATGTTTTTTTCCGGTTTTTAATACCGTACCGTAGTACCGCCCAGGTACTCTATATAGATAAATAGGCAAAGACAAAACTAAGAATTTATAATCATTAAAGGCAAGTACATAAATATTCTTCAAACAAAAAATTTCCATCTTCTACATAAACTATTACTAATTCAAATATATTTTTTCCAAGCGATAGTGTTTTAATAAAACGTTTGTAACACATAGTTATTACATTCCACGTCTCCAGAATTGCGCTTCGACGATCCAACAGACATTTCCGTCGGAAAATATTGGTTTCGATATGTTTAAAGCGGGAGAATCTCATCTGAATATTTGCGATCAAATATGCAATTGTAGTGGTGAGACTGTTACGAATAAATATTTAATTTTTACAAGCGACTTACCCGCGTTTTGTACGAATGGGTCCCTAGATATCTAGCAGTATTTGTTTCTACTATGTATTACTTCAGGTTGGTCATAGTTTATTTGTACGCTGAGTTTTATCTAAATCCATCTCTTGATCCGAGCGTGAAGGAGTAATAAACAAACACAAACCTTTTTTGTTTTTCAACCGACTTCTTGAATAAAAACTTTTAACAAAAAAACTAAAAACCGACTTCAAAAACAGCACTAAAAAGTAAAAAATAACTGATTGGTAGTTTTCATTTACTATAACATACCTATTCAAATATTTTTGAAGTCGGTGTGCTTTGCTTTCTATGGCTGGCACCGGCTGTAAGTATCTTTACTATATGTTTGGTACCTCAGAACTTCGCCATTTATTAACCGATTTGGACAATTTTTGTTTTGTTTGAAAGTATACTTTCAAGTTGGTGCCATTTTAATTTAAAAACAAAATACCATTCCTAAGGATGGAAAAATATCTAATAAAAATTTAACCTACTTCATATTATCATATTGACTTGAAACTTTGCAAATGTTTCTATTTCCGTTGACAGTGCGGTGGTTCGGTATCGTCAACTTGATCTGATGGTAAGGCCAGAAGGTGGATAGGTGGAATTCTTCAACGGCTAATAGAAGATACTTTGAGTTTGGGCTTATTTTGTTTGATTTGACAATCCCAATACGTTAGATAACAGCTATTTACTAAATACATATACAGACAAGTATATACGGTACCTATGAAAAAAACAATTTTAATTTTTTTTTGTCTGTCTGTGTTTCTTCCGGTTAATCTCCGAAACGGCTGGACCGATTTTGACGTGACTTTCACTGGCACATAGCTGATGTAATAACGAGTAAGCTATTTCTACTTGAGAAAAAGAATTAGGGTTCTGGGTAAAAAAAAATAAAACCCATGAAATTGCGAACAAAATCCACGTACCTACTTAGATTAAATAAAATTATTTATAAAGATGAGCTTTTATTTTATACACATATAAAAGCTTTTTATATATACTATTTTTACTGTGGTAAAACAAATAAAATATGCACACAAAAGTTTTATTATAAAAGACAGCACTTACGCAAACATTTGCTGTAAGTGAATCTCGCCGGCGTTTGCAACACGTGCATTACTGTAAATAGAATTATTACTAATATAGAGTAACTATATGGTAGAGGAAATGTACATTTACGTTACAGACTAGCATTCCCCGCTGCTCTGCCTAAAAAGTATCCCATATGTTGACCCGGATAACCAGCTATCACCATACCAAATTTCATAAAATCCCTCCATTGGTTTTTCCGTGATGCGGTAACAGACAGACAGACAGACAAAAATTCTAAAAACTATATATTCGGCCTCTATATCGATAATAATGTCTATTTCTATAAGATTTTCCCAAAAATATTTAATGTACAGATTCGGCTTAGTTACGATTTTATTATATGTATAGAAAAAGTTTGTGGGAAAGTGTTTGTTACTTTACGCTGAAACATCTCATCGGAATTAAGTGCCACTGAGAAATAACGATAAATTAAATTTTTCAATAGTTATATTGATCGATATTTAATATTACTATTTTTTTAACAAAAGTATTTCAAAGTACAAAAACGTGTAAAGATTTATTGCCACTAATTTTGTTCCAGAAGATAATTCAGTATTATTCTTACATACAATGCGTATGTATATGTGTGTTTGTCTTTCCGTGCAAGTTCACTATTTTCTAAGGAAATCTAAGGATCCTTATATCTGAGAATGATAGACGTGAACCCGCACACAAAATTATTTAAAAAAAAACATGGGAAGCAATTAAGACTGTACAAAAAAGTATTTAGGCATAATAATACTCTTACAAACACATAAGAGAAGGCAGACTGACATAAACACACTTTATACTACAAAATTTAATGCATATAAAGCTTCTCTAAGCTTAGTCAATATTATTCTTGTCTCTTGTAAAACTGCTCTGTGTATAATTTACAAGACTGACGCATAGATTAAGTTACCAGAACTATTACGAGTATGTGGTAGCGACATTAACCCGGGTGTGTGACTCGTCTAAATAATTTTGGTTAGTTTTGTTTTTTTTTAACTTTGACTTAATTATTAAGGCTTTTAGAGCCTCGTATTTGGTATGAAAAATTCTAAGACCTCGACACACAAAACTCTGAACTCTTAATTGTATAGGATCTAGCAACAAGAAAGCTTTTTGTATTGACCGACGATTGTAAAAGAACTCCGCTAAGTTTCATTAATATACATAGTTACATATTGATTAGCTTCTTCTTCTTCTTCGTGTACTTCATTGCTGAAGGTCGTGCTTGTCCTGGAATGTTTTCACCGATTTTTCGACTAGCTTGCTCCACACCACTCTATCCTCGGCTTGTCTCAGGGCAGTCGGAATATTGAGTCCCGTTATATTTTGAATCTGTTCGGACCAGCGGGTAGGTGCTCGAACGCGTGATCTTTTGGCTTCAATCTTCCCTACTGCAACCAGTTCGTCCAGATTGTCTGGTTGTCTCCGGGCGATGTGACCAAAATAACTGAGGACTCGTTGGTAGCATATAGTGGATAGTCTGGCAGTAATCTTCAGTTGGTCGAGAATAGACTTGTTGGTTTTTTTTGCTGTTTTATTGATTAGTTACCTACACATGCCTCAGTCAGACCGCAAGGTGCACACTATGCCATGAGACAGAGGAAACTGCTATGCACATCCTCTGCTCGTGCGGTCCACTCATCACCGCAGAAGTATCTATCTAGGGCAGCATATTATGCAACCGGAAGAGATACAGATGCTCCCCGCTCAGAAAATCTGGAAGTTCCTGGAGTCAACAGGACTAAGCGGAGAACTTTGAACTCATTATAAAGGGAGCTACAATGGACCAAAACTGGTCGACGTAGCTAGGGCGGACCTCGGCATCACACCCAACAAAAAAAATAATAATAATAATACCTACACACAAATTCATTAAATTTTAGTATTAAATGTTATAGACAAAAACAAATTTCTATAAAATGAAAAAATTATGTATTGCCATTGATAAAATAGCTAATACGTAATACTTTCAATTTCCACATACTTAATATAAAGCTGTCAGCTTAAAATGAAAGGCGTCAAATAAGATGGATAACGGTCCCTTTCAGTACTCGAAGAGTTGCCTAACTTTAAAGTGAAGTCTAAATCTTTTATCGCATTATTATTGAAATGAAATTAGAGAATATATTATATTATTTATAAAAAAATATAATTTATTAATAAAATAATAACTTATATTGTCTATAAAATATATGAAATAGAAAAAGAAGTAAAAATCGATTTAAAAAGACACTAAAAAGTAAAAAATAACTGATTGGTAGTTTTCATTTACTATAGATACATAATCAGATATTTTCACAGTCGGTGTGCTTTGATTTGTATCGGCCGGCACTGACTTGGAACATATCTTACTAGGTATCTATAGTAAATGAAAACGACCAATCAGTTATTTTTTACTTTTTAGTGTTTTTTTAAGTCGGTTTTTTTAAGTATTTTTTTTTTCATTTTTAGTGTAGACATAGTAGCAAAATAAGAAGAAAGTATTAAAAAATTAGGCGGTGAAGAATAAATCACCCCTATTTTCTACATTAGGGGTGGATTTTCGTTTTCAAATTGAAATGAGATCATTTCTAAATAAAGCTCTATAGAAGAAAAAAAGAATTTTGCAAATACATCTATCTATATATGACTTATGCCCGAACATACATAAAAAAATATAAACATCCGAATTAAAAACTTCCCCTTTTTTTGAAATCGGTGAAAAACACATGAGATACATAATAACACAACCAAAAACTTTAACTAAATAAAGCAATTTTTCTTGTACATTTTCGTAAAACTGCTTTAAAGGGTCTGAAACACAAACTGAAAGCTAAAAATAGGCTAGTTATCAAAGGCTATAGTAAGACGAATGAACGCCCCTTTTCAGTCAAATCCATTCTCCGTTGCGGGCCCCGAGGCATCACGCCCCAGATTTAGTCCCCCAAAGCTAAAGTTTCCCAAGACTGAAAAGCAGAATATCTTTTATATGAAACGTGAGTCACATCCTTCCGTTTTAGAGATTAAGCTTTGGAGACTTCAAATAAAAGCTGTGAAAGCTCTTCCAGAATAAAGGTAACTTTCTAGTAAGTACTATCTGATATATAAATATCTCGTGTCATGGTGTTTGTGGTCGCACTCCACTGAAACGGCTCGACAGATTTTAATGTTTTTTTTTAATATTTTTTATATTTAGTAGGTATGAGAATAGGTTGTAAAACATCTTTCATCCCCCAGCCCCCCCCCCAGCCCCATTTTTTATCCCACCTCCCATTTTTTTTATCACAATTTTAGTATGTTTGTATGAACATATGAACATTATTATACAAAGACACAGCGACGAACCCGAGCGAAGCGAGGCTGAGTATAACATAAAGCCAAAGATTTTTTGAATTATTACTTACTCTCTTTCTTTTTTTTGCGCATTTATTTTAATATGTGGTTCCCGATGTTTTGAATGCTTAACACCAATCTCCTGTGACCATGACTGCTGTAAAGTATCCGAAATTAACCCGCGAAAATACAGAACAAATACTTTTATTTAAAATATTTTATTGGCTCAAAAATTCGGTCGTACTCAATCTGGGTGTGTTTTTATTTAGTAAGTAGGTAGTTCTTAGAAAATTATATAGTGTAATTAATTTTTTACTGTGTTTATCCTTTCTAATATTAGTATTAAAGTGAAATTGTTACTTTATTGATTCATTCGACCTTATATTACACATTAGAGCATTAACTCTCCATACTTTTAAGCACAGTTCCCTACTACGAATAGGTTCCCATGGGATACATAGAATAAAACAACTGTTGAGTTTCTCGCCGGTTCTTCTCAGCAGAAAACTGCATTCCGAGCCGGTGATAGATTCCTCACGGATTGACTACGCTGACATTTAATTTAAATTTAAAATGTAAAATTGACAATCCAAAAGAGCTTGTAAAAGTCTATTTGAATAAAGTATATTTTGATTTTGATTTTTTTTTTTGATTTTGAAAGTTACTAATAGCAACGAGCTTCGGACGTTACATTTTAATCTATTATTCTTGTTATTAAAATACAATACACGTGGTAGTCGTATAATACGTATAGTATTCCATAAACGGTGAAGTCTTTAATAAGTTTTGTCAAAGAACTTAATAAAATAGTTGGATTGTTGACGCAAAGCAAGGAATTCAAAAACTTAAATGAGAATAAATCTCAAGCTCGACGATAGCTACTAACTCGTCTTAAACTTTGGACGATTCTTAGAATTTTTTTTCATACTTTTTATATTGAATAGCATTTTAAGCAAATATTTTTGATGTAATATGACAGTATATTTTTAACGTGTAAAGTTTTTAAGATATCTCTTCGGAAATAGCATGTAATGGCAAAACCTCATTGCTCTCCAAAACACAGGGATATGCACTCTGCCAACTTTTCAAACTCCTGGCTGTTACTGAGTATTTTGTGAAGGAAACCCCCAGTAACTGTTTTGGCTCACTACATCTAAATTATAAAATATGTTACGCTTCATCTCAGTAGAAGATATTCCTTATACTGAATTGAAGCCCCATATTCTTTTAATATTAGTTTCTAAACTAATACGGTTATCTGAAATAGATTTTTTTACTTAGACATAGAAACATTAGGGTGGAGTGAAAAAAAAATGGTTTTTTTATAAGTTACAAATTCTAACCCCAAGCTAAGAAAAAAAATTTTTTTTCGCTCCACACTAATATACGTGTATGAAAGAAATAATATTCTTTTATATATAATTTGCGAGAACCTTGCTCAGACATCAATAAATCTGTGCACTTGACGGTTCAAAACTTTATGCTTCAGCAATCGATCTCTAATACTTTTATAATGAGGCCAAAATGTTTAAAATATGAGCAATGTGTATCGAATATGTTTTTAAATGTCTTTCGACTTCTTCTATACATATAATAAAATTGTAACTAAGCCGAATCTGTACATTAAATATTTTTTGGAAAATGTTTTTGAAATAGACATTATTATCGATACAGAGGCCGAATCTATAGTTTTTAGAATTTTTGTCTGTCTGTCTGTTACCGCATCACGGAAAAACCACTGGAGGGATTTTGATGAAATTTGGTATATTGATAGCTGATTATCTGGGTCAACATAGAGGATACTTTTTACCGCGGGAAAATATCTCATTTCTGAAAAAAAATACAAAAACTGCAATGGGAGTATACTAATATGTAAAACCTAAGAATTTGGTTTTTGGTCATCTGAACGCGGGCGCAGCCGCGGGCAATGCTAGTAAAAATATAATATTCATGTAACTGACTAATGTCAACATACTGAGTATCTAATTTATATATAATGTTGTACCATTGACAAGTATTTGTAATGATAAAATCTTTGTATATGAAAATACACGCATATTCACATAATATTATGTTTTTGTCAGAAGATACCATAATTAATAATTATTTAGTTCTTTAAACTAAATTCCATGTCAAGTTTTATTTTTTTACTAGCGACTCACCCGGGTATGTATACAACTTCCCTATATGAATCGGATATTGTTAAATTTTTCATTGGTTAAATTTTTTTTTCGTGGGACCGTATTTTTTTCTAAAATAAAAGTTGCCTAAGTTACTCCTTATTACATCAGCTATCTGCCAGTGAAAGTCACGTCAAAATCGATCCAGCCATCTCTGAAATCTCTGAAAAGAGATTAGCCGGAATAAACAGACAGACAGACAGACAAAAATTGTAAAAAATGTTGTTTTGGTATATGTGCCGTGTATACATCAATTTGAATTTAGTAAAAAGCTCTTATTTTGACATTACCAACAGACACTTTAATTTTATTTATCTGTATAAATTTACAATAAAGAAAACAACAAATATAGTTATTATACATAAAACACAAATGTACACCTAGTTATTACTGTACAAGTCATACCCGCGTGGAATATTGGCAAGAATGCTACCCGCATTCCCCATTGAATGGCAATACTGATGTTTGGGCGAAAAATGTGCCAGCCCTCCTGTCACCAGTAGAGGCGATAAGTTAAGTCATGAAAGTTTGTTATCTAATATCATTCCATCATTTCATTACAGACAACAACAGAGCTACAAAAGCTTCGTTAAATTAATGCCAAAAACCATTTTCTATGACATACAATTTATAATTAATATTTTACCATATTGTGTGTATCGTCCATTATTTTTAGAATATAATACGAGGCATATAATAAAAGTAGGGACTGAGGTCGTTCATAGAGAATTTCCGAAAGGATTCGCCTAAATCACTCTGTGACGAGGGTTTGGCAAAGTCAATACAATTTTTGGTCGAAGTAGCCTTAATGTTACCAATTTTTTTTATTTATTAGCCTAAGAACTACGTGATTCATTGACCACTTTCCTATCATAAATTCGTCTTAAGTTTGTAAGTAACGGTTTTCTTTTTATAGAAAAGTGTTTACAGTTTCCTAAGTATATAAATAAGGCAGTGGTAGCGTCGTGGTAACGCGCTCGCTTGTGAAACCGGGTAAAGTGGGTTCGAATCCCGGGTCTCGCAATTCTGATATTTTCATGTGCGAACCATTTCCAATATGATTGCCACTTGTCTTGACGGTGAAGGAAAATATCGTGAGGAAACCTGCATGTCTGAGAGAACCTAACAAATTTTCAAACACATGTGAAATCATCCAATACGTACTTGGCCAGCGTGGTGTACTATGGCCTGATCCCCCTCGTACTGAAGGGAGGCCAGTGCCCAGTAGTGGGACGTTAAAAAGGGCTGAATACAAGTATATAACTTACGAGTATTAATGTGTTACGTAGATATGGAGGAAGCAGTCTTTACACATCACTAAGATGGATTATGTATATTAAAACAAATCTAAATTCTAGATAAGTGAATGCACCCAAATACGGTTGGTACTTCTTGCACTTCAAAAAGGAGGAATTAGGTACTTATTCGTCTGTATTTTTTGTTGGTATTCACGCGATATCTTTACGAATAGTAAATTGATCTTATAACTATTTTTTTTATAAATAGGTAAATCTATAGGTACATATACAGATCCAAAACTAGATAGAAAGATATAGTGTCAAAGGACATGAAGGTGTGCAGGCTTTCCGAAGATGATGTTTCCGATAGAGCGAAGTGGAGAAAAAAAATACGGAAGGTTGACCCCACTACCATGTGGGACACATAGCTAGGAAGAGAGAGAGAGAGAGAGGTAAATCTATACATATAATAAAATTGTAACTAAGCTGAATCTGTACATTAAATATTTTTTGGAAAATCTTATTGAAATAAACATTATTATCGATACAGAGGCTGAATCTATAGTTTTAGAATTTTTGTCTGTCTGTTTGTCTGTTACCGCATCACAGAAAAACCACTTGAAGGATTTTGATGAAATTTGGTATGGTGATAGCTGGTTATCCGGGTCAACATATAGGGTACTTTTACCGCGGGAAAATATCTCATTTCTGAGAAAAAATGCAAAAACTGCAATGTAAGAGTATACTAATCTGTAAAAACTAAGAATTTGGTTGTTGGTCATCTGAACGTGGGAGGAGCCACGGGCAATGCTAGTATATATATAATTAAATCCATCTCGTCATTACTTGATTACTTTTTTAGTCATTTTATTAAGAGCTTGGTCTCAAGACATAACTTCAAACATTCAGATTGCGATTAATTTCTGAATGCCCAATATTTCTTGACTGAGCATTCTGATACAGGCATCCAGGACCCTTTGCAGAGGTCATACTTTAAATTTCAATCCGTTGAGGAAATACCAATTGGATAAAAGACTTCGGAGTTTAGTTCGACTTTAAGTTGGGTGATATATTTAAACGCTCGTACTCAGTTTTACATTATTTGCGTACGTAGCTCAGTAAATCGATATCTAGGTATGCCTTGGTTTGAAATGAACTCATATCAAGATTACCAATCCACGTCACAAAATTTCAAACAGCCGCCCTTCATAATTTTAACGAAATTATATGATTTTTGTATTCGTAGGCTCTGACCTAACATTTGGTCTGAAGAAAATAAATTTACGCGTTAGATACCCTTCAAATTATTCGGTATCTATTGAGTAGGAGGACCGTTGTAATGCTAAAATGTAACGACGGTCGTTTTATTGCTTTCGCTAACAGACTGATTAAATTACATTTAAATTTATATGCCAACTTCTTTATCGAACCCTTCTTTTGGGAACATTTTTATGGGTTCTTCTATCAAGAGACAATTGATAAAACTTTCGTTGAATTATTGATAGTTGTATTTTTATGCATATAATGAAAATATCGGTATCAGTATTTGATTTCATGCTATCTGACAGTGTAATTAGGATTGCAGAAAGCTACAATTTTTTTGTATTAAACCTGCATCGCTATCAGTGATGTAAAGAAAATTTAAAATTCAAAAGATGAAATATAATATAGGCCTTATATCATACATTATATAAGTAGCTAGTTTTCAAATTTTCTTTAAGATAGTTTAAAACACAGTTTTTTAAATATACTGATAAGTAAAATTGAAATGTCTGTTTGTAATGTCGAAGTCTTTTTACTAAATGCATATGAAATTATATAGGGTACCTGTAAGAAAAACACAATTTTTAACATTTTTGTCTGTCTGCATGTCTGTTTGTTCCGGCTAATCTCCGAAATGGCTAGGCCGATTTTGAAGGGACTTTCACTGGCAGATAGCTGGTGTTATAAGAAATAACTTAGGCTTCTTTTATTTTACAAAAAGAGTTACGGTTTCTCTAAAAAATATTAAAACGTACCTAGGGGTGCACCCGAGCGAAGCAAAGGTAAGTCATATAAATATTTAATAGATACGTATGTAGATATAAGATAACGAATTGAAAGCATTATTTTGTGAGCATTCAATATTCATATAATTTATCTAAAGATCTATTCGAAGTTATTTCAAAAGATGATATCAATACGAAGATTAATTATTATAGAATTTAGCGACAAAATACGCGTCTACATGTGCGTCACACCTCATTACCATGCTCACGATATAATTATTCATTAATTTAGAGGGTACAGGAGATATGATGGCGAATAGGATTATTAGATTTATGTATAGGTATAATATCCAAACTTAGCTATAATCTGCTTTCGGTTCTATGGATGACTGTACGCATGTCACGTGTTATTTTTATTTTTCATAATCTCCGAAACTAATGATCAAGTGACATCCACTTACCTATACAAAGCAAAGCAGTACTTAATATAATAGAATTTTTAATTTTCTAAATTATATGAACGACGTACTACAGTACAAAACTTTACAAGCGTTGATTCTATTAAGTTAATTTCATATTTAAATAATTTATTTTCATAAAGATTAATATATTGTATTTCAATTTTTAACTTATGTGTAATTACTTAGTGGAAAACACTTTAATCCATACTAATATTATAAATGTGAAAGTTTGTGAGTGTGTATGGATGTTTGTTACTCTTTCACGCCAGAACGGCTGTATGTATCTGGATGAAATTTGGCACAATGATAGATTATAGTCTGGAATAGCATATAGGTTACTCGGAAAAATGTAAGGTTCCCGGTGAAACAAATTTGTTTCAACAACAACAACAACAACAAAGCAACATAATAATGTGCTTAAATATTTAGATGGTATCACAGTAATTTTTGACGAACTATTATATTGTTCCTGCAGAAATGACATGTTAGGTATAATTGCAAAAACGCATCCAAATTCGTAAAGCAGTTTTCGAGACTCACAATACATACGTACAGACAGACGCTCACCGGGGACTTTTTTATGTATGTTCAGGGACCAGCTTTTTCATGTAACTTTGTTTACGTATGTGTTATAAAGTCCGAGTGAAGCGAGGTATTACCATTTGTCTTTCGGTCAAGGAAAACTTCGTAATTAAACCTTCATGTCTGAGAGAACATACCAAGTTTTAAAATACATGTGAAGACCGCCAACCCGCTTGGCTAGCGTGGTGGACTATGAACGAGGTTGAAGTAAAGGGAGGACCGTGCCCAGCAGTTAGATATAAAAAAGGCCTAGATACGAAATAATAGTAAAAAATGTACTCTACCAAAGGAAGAAAGTTACAATAGGTACAGGTCGAATTTACTATATCAATTATAAAGAAATTTGCTGTTTTATTACAAACTATAACCTATAAAAAAGCTGAAATCTCTTTAAAATTAACGAGTGATGCTCAATTACACAGACTGACATACGATACATTAAAATATCGATTAGAATATAAACTAGGTCAATTGCAAATTAGCCTCTAAAACAGGAGATAAAGCCTCCATGATTCCTCTATATCTGACAACATCCACTAAACTACGACTCCTGATTTAGGGATGTCACTTTTAGTTATTCGTCAACATACGATAGTGTAGCGGAAAGTGCTTTTAATTTTTTATAATAAATATGTGTAAATGTATGTATTAAAGTCACCTCTTGCTTCTAACTATATTGTAAGTTCCTTAAAAGTCTTGGATGTGAGTCCCTGATCGAGCCATTTAGCTATTATTTTTGCTCCCTAAAAAATCTCAGTGACAGCCCGAAGTTAGGTAGTTGGCGGTAGCTATTAAGTAATATATAATAGCGGTCCTATTAAGCCATTGGTCTCTTATTATATATTTATTGGTTTTATAGAATGTCTCACTGGACATACTGAATTGTCTCAGTGGAGTTTGAGAGTAAAGGAAATAGATCCTTAGTGGCTACACTAGCCTTTGCGCGATACTTCTGCATTATAAGATCTCAGTGAACTTGGCCGTGGCCGATATCGATTAGAACATTATTATTAGGATCACTTCAAGCCTGCGCGAAACCAAATCGAATTAATAGTCTTCAGTATAAAACTTGACAGTGCCATCAGGACAGCTCCCTTCTTTAATTATTATCGTTTTTAAAATACTTACACCTTTTCATGTCACCACCTCTTCTACATGTCAATTAATATTAACATAGTGACCTGTGTTAACTAGAAATATTCTATAACACAGTATAGTGTATTTATTAACATCAAGTTGTCTGAAATTGGATTACTAGTAAGAAAAAACATACGACACACAAGACACAAGTCATAAGATCAAAAATAAAAAAAAAGATTTTAACGTATATAATGATTTTTGTGACAACCCTAACCAGAATTAGCATTATTTAAGCACTAATAGTAGCGGAAAAGTGGCTCAAGTCCTATTTGCAATTCATATCCTTGCACTGCTTCACACAGCTCACTAACACTGTTTGTATAATTTGCCAAACATTCAATTATACCATACTGGCTGATGCTAGGGAAAGGTTAGAATTCATAATGTCACGGCGAATGTTCGTGTATTGATCTGTGAATGGTACTATGACTATAAGGATTGATGAAAATTGAAAAATTAGTGACTTTCAATCGCTTCGCTCTAATACGCCTCTAGGGGCATTTTCCGTGTTTCTTTTACTGAAATTTTCTCGACGAACATTTTCCTATTTAGGTACATACGTTATATACCACGCGAGCCAAGCCGCCAACAAACCTAGTAGACTAATAAAAAACGTAAAAAGTAAATACAATTTCATGCTCAAAGCTTGTTCAAAATATATTTACCATATATATGTAGTATATGCATAAAAATCCTTGTATGTTCTCTATAGACTACGAAACGGCTGGAGCTATTTTGATGAAATTTTCAGGCAATATTCGGATTAGGCCAGCGAGTGATCTTGTGAAGTTTGATAGCGATCGGAAGAGTAAACGCGGGCAAAGTCGCGGATACTGAGCTAGTTATTTAATATTTGATATTGTTCTTTTTAGTGTAGGAACAAAGTAATTTAATTAGTTGTTAATAAATACTAAATTTAGGCTCAACCTCTCGGGATAAAAGTTCATTATCATTCACAATTTTGTGTAACATTAATTATGTTGATAAGCGACTTGCCCTCGTTTCTCCTCGCGTCCCTTGTACGTGGATTTTGTTCACAGCTTCATGGGTTTTAATTTTTTGCGCGGAAACTTATTTTAAGCTATTGCATAGCTTCTATCGCGGACCTTGAGCGTGGGGACCGAATCAAGAAATATCGTAACGAAAAAAACCTGATACCCCCCACTCCGACCGGCACAGCGGTGATACTTTTTAGTTTTTCCATCTATCGATAAATACCAGAACTTTTAATGACTTTTTGAAATATCACGCTTGTCTCTTTAGTTCAGCAACCCGCCTTTAGGTGGCATTGGTTGTATTGGAAAACTACCGTAATCAGCTGTTTGTGAGAAAGTACCTATATAGGTGTATAGGTATTTATCATCTATGTACAACAGTGAATATCTGTACTCGTATAATTTGTGTACAGTGTTTTAAATATGTATAAACAAAGTGCATTTATTAATGAAGAAAGTCAAGGAAAAACAATACTGCATTAATAAAATAAATAAATAGTTATAATTGCATAAGTTGATAAAATATGCTATGCAATAGCTTTACCGCGGCAGTCTCCGAGTGCCACATTTAATTTTTTTCTAAAATAAAAGTAGCCTAAGTTCTCCTTATAAATCAGCTATCTGCCAGTGAAAGTACCGTAAAAATTGGTCCAGCCGTTATGGAAATTAGTCGGAATAGACAGGCAAAAAAAAATTAAAATTGTTTTTTCTTATTAGTAGGTTATGCACATTCACACACGCTATACACATTCATGTATATTTGATAAAAAGTAATTTATATGGAACCACCTGGGAAGTATACCCTTTAAAATAAAATAAAAATTCCAAATCGGTTCAGGCGATTTCGAGTAATCAGTGAACAAACTTAAAAAAGAAGATTCCGACGAATTGAGAACCTCCTCCTTTTTGGAAGTCGGTTAATAAAGTTCTTGGTAATATTGAATTTAACAAATCCATGAGAATGAACGTAAAAAAATTGTAAAAAATATTAAAGGATCAAAACGGTTTATTTGCCAGACGAAGTCTTCGGATTTACGCACACACGCGACAGAGCACTACTGCGCGTGTGTGTGTGCGCGTCAAATGCCTAAATTCGCTCATTTTGATTTCGTATACAGCCTCTTAAGCACTGAAAATATCAAGTTTCACTCACAGGAAACATTATTTTATTTTTAAAATTTTTTAAAAGAGGTGACTGGTGGTCACTAATTTATCGAATTAATAGCCATTGGATAGTCTTGGTAAGGATGAAATGTCTCGAATGAAAATTAAGTTTAAATTTTTGTTTATCACCCAATTTAATAATCGATTTTTTGTCATCCAAATAACAGAGGGTCCGAAGAAAAAATAAAAATACCAAATATCTAGTATCAAAATATATTAACGCTCTATAAAATTTCATACAACATAGTGATACCTTACATTTTTTTTAATATCACAGCGTCTAAAACAAGCAACTAAGCAGCGAACGAGGAAAAAGTTTCATCATTCAATTCAATTTTCTTGTTAATGGTTTAAAAAAGTTTATAAACTAAAAATGTCATAAATAGAAAAAAAATGTCAAATCATATGACACGTTATTTTGTAAAAAAACGATGTTAACAGTTTCGATTTTAATAAATTATAGTTTTTGGTAAGTAGTACATGAGAAAATAAATCTCCATGGTAACTTAAACATGGTAAAAAATTAGCATAAGCATATTGTATATCTTAAAAATTATATAAAATAAAAAAAAGTACATAGCTATTCTTACAGATTAAAAAAACTAGTTAATTTCAAAGAAATCACAAACTACAAGTGTGCGAATAAATATTAATTCTAAATAATGAAAATTGTTAAAATTAACTATCGATACAGTAATCAATTTTTCATAAAAATAATGCCTAAATAGTCTATGTATTTAAATAACCTGTCACAGAAGCATTTTAAGTCATAAGAATTTTAGAAATTTTGGAGTAAATTTTTTTTTTGAGTATACATTATATGAACTGCCATTTTACTTATAATATTAACATTTAATTAAATTTAAATCAAAAGTGTGTGTGTAGGTACTTATGCACGTTAAAAGTTATACTTCTTTAGTGTAACAGAACCAAAATAGTTTAAGATTTCATCCCGTGTGTCACAACTCTCTGTTTATAAAAGGAATGATAAATTAATAAAATAATTTAATAAGGCATATCACAAACATATATTTAGAGAATATCATTTGGGTAAAGAATATAACATTATATATCATTTGTCAGACCATAACAACGATTACCATGGTAACAAACAGTTATCAGCTAACTTCATCATGTCGCTTTTTGGCTGTCGGTGTGCGCATCGTAAAAATTGTACTCTCATAATTTTTTCCAAACATTCCAAAAGAAGTATAACTTGAAAAAAAAAAGATTAAACAATAACCATACGTAACAAGTTATTCTGTGTTAGTTATAAAATATAGGATATAAAAATATGATTACAAAATAAAAATAAAATGTTGGCTTATACACTGCTACAGATCTAATACAAAAATCATTAAGACAAAAATAAATGCAATAAAAATGTCTTAATTTTATTAATTTATTACCAACAATATGAAATATACTAGAGACCAGATTATAGCAATAACATATCCTTTTGCAAATTTAGCCCATTTCCATCGGTTATAGCATATTTTACCTAAAATCTTGTAATGATGCATATTTTCGCTATATTCGCAAAATTTCTCGGTAGTGATAATGAACAACTGAAATCTTACGTTATATATCGATTTCTAAAATACTCTGTGAATAAAACTATCTGTGAAAAGATAGTTTTAATTAAAATGTCAAATATTCGCGTAAATCTAAGAAAGTATTATACTCTGTGAAATTTTCAACTCTATTTACGGTTCGTGAGATACAGCCCTCTGACAGACAGACGGAAGGACAGCGGAAGCTTAGTAATAGGGTTCCGTTGGCACTCTTCGGGTACGGTACCCTAAAAAACTAAAGGCTACTTACTATTTTTTATTATTTAATGTTGCATATTTTAACACTTTTCATGAATATTTGCATGCCAATTTCAAGATTATTATGTCGCATATAACCCGGTCTCTAATATTATGTACATATATCATGAGTTAATAACAAAACATTCATTACAATTAATCACGCAAAAAAACCTGCCAATTCTAACAAGACCGTAATTACATATTACATAAGAATTCAACTCGTGACCTCAGGCAGACTAAGGATTAATATAGACGGAGTATCATAAAACTAAACATGAAGCCAAACAAACAATGTTTTAAAACAGTATTAATAGAATATACGGTTTTTTTTATAATAATCAAAAAATAATTAAGCTAATATACATAACAACAAATTTACGCTACTATTGTTAATTTTGACATTTTTTTTGGCGAGCTCCATCTATACAACTTTTTAGTCTGAGCTTTTGACAGTTATTAATAGTATGTTTCAAGCGATTTCAATTCATTACAATAACACTTCATTGACTTACGGCAAATTTTTTTTTACAACATATTGAAAAAAAGGGCGTATATGTGCAACTCACACATGGTAGAAGTGAAACTTCAAAAAATGACCTACGAGAGAGTGAGGTAAATATAGAGTATCAGGAGTACGACAATTATAAGGTTTATTTTTTTTTTTAAGTTTAAAAGTTATTTTACATTTTATTTGACATAAATATATATTACATATTATTCAGTAATTAATTTTATTATTTTACACTTCCTGTGTATCTATCTCAAATAACAACGGTTACCATGGTAACATGGCAATGTATTCTATCTCATTCTCTCGCCGGCTTAATCCCTTATATTTGTGATTGTCTCTTTTTATTGTTACATTTCCGTTTCATCGAGTTTCAAATCACAACGATTCTAAAGTAGTTTCATTTCAAAAATAAACAATTTTATTTGTGACATAAGACAGTACTCTTTAAAATAAATCACATAAATATCATCTGTATCCTAAAATGTACGCTTGACATAATTTTTAACACATTTTAACCAATTCGAAAAAAACATCAAATAATTATTTTAGTGAATATTTAATTTAAGATTTATATTTTATTCAAACAAATTAATACGAGATTATCCTCATGCTTTAAATTGACTACAAAAAAACACAAAAACTATAATAAGTGTTTTTTTTTTAGAAATCATGAAAGCAAAACCAAATACACTATTGAATTCATCTTAAAAGGCGTAGATCAATCTTTTTCCTACCTGCTATCTAGTTACGAGCTTCGCAAGTCAGTTCGCACGTCGACCGGAGTTCTAAGAAAAATGGTCCTTCTTGAGCCGGATAGAAGGTGGAAGGAGTCAATGTGTAACGTCCCGCTGGGAGGTTGTGTAGTTCCAAATATACAAAACCGGATCTAAAATATTTTATATAAAGCTTTTTATATTGTTGGAATTGCGATTGTGTGTTAGTTTGTCACTATTTTATCTAACAACGAAGGAATTGATTGAAGTTTGATATTTTGCTGACATGCTTTTTCTTTAAAGAGTGACTTCTTCTTTATAAAATCACTAGCTACATTTTAATAATTAGCATGGAATAGATATACTATATATTAGTATACATATATGCATATATACATATATGTATATATACATAGGTATGATGAGTTTTATATCTCACTTGAGAAATGGTTGATTCTCCATACAAACTTACATCCCCCTTTTTACCCTTTAAGGGATGATTTCCGGGATAAAAACTATCCTATACCCTTCCCAGAATCTCATACTATCTTCATGTCAAATTTCATCTAATTCGATATTTTTCTGTTTATATTATTATTAGTATACATAGTTATAGCTAACATGTTTACATAACACCACAATCTAATATATAAAATTTCCATGTCACAATGTTAGTTACCGTACTCCTCCGAAACGGCTTTACCGATTTTTACCAAATTTTATATGCGTATTCAGTAGGTCTGAGAATCGGCTACTATCTATTTTCCATACCCCTAAGTGATAAGGGTGGCTCACGTTAGGGACGAACCCGAGCGGAGCGAGGGTGAGTCGCTAGTAGTATTATAAATGTGAGTCTTTCATCTGTCAAAGCCACGGATAAGATGAAGTTTATAATGTTTCTCCCAATGTACCTTACATCGATTAAAGTATCTTATCATAACAATATAATATATAATAGGGTGAAGCGAATTTTTTTTTTGCCTTTGGAGGTAGAAAAATTGAAGGTTACAAAAAAATTTTTTACTTAACATTTTGAGGTAGCCCACTGATTTTTAAAATAAATAATTAATTTAGATTTATGGTTTGAATGGAAAATTGACTAGAATGTGAAAATTGAGTATAAAATGAATATATTTGTCAATTATTGAATGTTTTCAAAGATGATCATTCGGAAAAAAAATCATTCAAACCGAAAATTTAAATAAATTATTTATTTTAAAAATTAGTGGGCCACCTCAAAATGCTAAGTAAAAAAATTTTTTTATAACCTACAAATTCTACCCCCAAAAGCTAAGAAAAAATTTTTTTTTCGCTCCATCCCAATATATAATAAAGAACCCTCACCTATACGGCCCAGAGGATTCTTTCAAAAATGGCGCAGTCACATTCGGATCATCCAAGCTTTCAACCCTCGCGTCTATGCCTATCTGGTACTGTTTGGGCCCCTTGAGTTCCGCCACCATGTTGCATGGGGTCCGACTGTCGGGGACGGTTATGGTGTATTTAGGGTTATTTGGGTATGTTTGTCGATGGTTTTCGCACCCACCGGCCGTAAGACCCGACCATTCACCTCGTATCTGTGGATGAACTTATATATAAGAACGACCTCTGATAAATCGCTTTACTTTTAAAGATTATAGAAAATTATTCGAGCATTGGAAGTGGTGTTTTTTAAGTTTTTTTTATATAGATGATAAAAAAATGAACAATATATTTTTTTTAAATAACGCATTAAATAAAATAAATTACCAAAACTGAATTAGCAATCTGCAAAGATGTCGCGTTAAACAAAAAAGACAGCAATATTTTAGCTTTGGCTTTAAATGTATAAATATCAAACAAAAAATATTAATCCTATCCCATTAATAATATAAATGCGAAAGTTTGGACGAATGTTTGTCACTCTATCACGCCAGAACGGCTGAACGGATCTGGATGAAATTTGAAATATCCTGAAAAAATGTACGGTTCCCGTGGAATAGATTAGTTTTTGTTTTTCACTTGGAACAAACCCGAGCAAAGAGGGAGTGAGTCGCTAGTAAATTATAAAACTAAATTTGCAATCTGCAACAATCTCGTTAAAAAAATGACAGCCATATTTTGGCTTTTTGGCTGCTTTAAATGTATAAACACTCAAATATCAATAATATTATAATGAACAAATAACACAACCTCTTTGAATAATTTTGAAACAAAAGAACCATAAACAACTTACAGTTTTCTTATACGGATACGGCTCTATCTTGCCCATAGAGAAGGGGCATGTAGCGTACGCCCTCAGAGTATAAAATATCGTTCTAGTCTTTTCATACTGTGACACCACTAATGTGTATTTGTCGCAACTTGTATCACCCACGATGATTTTACATAAATAATGTGGACTATTTATTCTGATTCCATCTATGTAGGGTGGTGGATCATCTGGAAAAAGATATGGATTTATTACTACATATTTTTGTCTATGATTGCTTTTGGAAATATTGAATGAATTATAATTTTGAATAGTAAAAGTATCCTACAATAAAGTAATAGTAAAAGTAATAGTAAAAGTAGCCTACGTTACTCCTTATAACATCAGCTATCTGCCAGTGAAAGTTCCGTCAAAATCAGTCCAGCCGTTTCGGAACAAACAGACATACAGACAATCAAAAATGTTAAAAATTGTGTTTTTCTCATAGGTAGCTATATAATTTCATCACGTTTGTCTATACCTCATTGGTGTAGAAGCCAGCATATCATATTTCTATTGAGCTGCAGATCTGGAAGTCCTGAGTTCGATTCCCGGGTCGGGCTGATTATACTTATTAGTTTTATTGTTATTGTCAAATAGCCCGTAAAGTACATAAAGCCGGTTTAATTGCACACCCGGTATAGTTGGGGAAAGAAAAATAAACAATATGGACTTCTCTTTGCTTGCATACTTGTGCACTAAAATATCTTCTACATACACTCTTTCCCCTATAAACTCCCACTCTTTCTCTATCCCCCCACTCCTTTCCAACTCCCTCCCATCCAATACTCACACGGATAATACACCCGTTTGCCATCCTTATACACCAACAAAGTGATATATTCCTTATTATCTCGGAAATCATCTATCTTTGTTATGTGTCGAGTTAGAAGAAGCCACACAGCGCCTTTTCCCTGCACGTGCAATCTGAATTGAGGGTTTTCACTGATGTTGTACGCATCTTTTACTGGACCATTGCCGGCATCCCACTTTCTGTTCAGAATAGGCAAATAAATATATTGAGACATTACCACACAGCACCATCTAGTTCCATGGTAAGCTACGAGGCTTGTGTTATGGATACCAGATAGTTGATACACTACACGTATATATAACTTTAAATACATACGTATTATAAATTAGTCATAAACGCCGAAATATTCTTTATTTCTTAGCAAAATTATAGGATATAATGAATTTTTTGTCCTTAACTTGAAAAATGATTTGTTCCCAATACAAACTTTCAATGTCTATTTCATCCCTTTCAAATAACATTTTTGCGATAGAGAGTATCCTATGTCCTCGTCCAAGGTCCCATCCTTCTCTATACAAAACTTCATCAAAATCGGTTCAGCGGTTTAGTTGTGAAAACGTAACAGACAGACAGAGTAACTTTCGCATGTATAATATTAGAATAGATATTATTAATTTTAAAACTATTAATAATAATTTCGTACTATCCCTAAATACAATACAAATTCTCAACAATACGCTACCAATACTCACTGATGTATGCAATACGTAAAATTAAACAGTGCTGGGTTCCAATTCAAGTAGAACACATCGAAGAACTTGAGTATACTGGCGTAGTCTATCCAGAAGACGCCATTATCGTATTGAGACGCACTGTCTGGGTCGTAGTTGAGAAGACCACGTAATTCTGGGGTCCAGTGGACCGTGTCGAGCTCACTATAATTGCCTCTCCAACGGAGATGAGACCAGGGATTTTTGAGTTTTAGCAGTTTTATACCCTGGAATGGAAAAGAAAAGTGGTTCAATAAGATTCCCTTGCTACATTTAATAATTATGGTAAGTTCCATCAAAAATGAACATTTTTAATACTAAAATTATCGTGGACAAGATCCTCACTGAAGTTATCATAATTTATTTTTTCCAAATGAACAGACGGATACGGATGATGAAATTTAAAACTAACAGGATAATATAATAAAAAAAAAGGAAATAGCAAAGACTTAAATAAGTTACCAGGTCAATTTTGAAATAACTAAAATGCATTATTAGGATTTTAAAACATTTATCTTAGATATTATTCATTATTTTTTAAATACAAAAATGACACCAAAGTATCTTAGAATATTTGTTAATTTTAATTTTAAACAATATTTATAATTTCAATAAGTTTTATACTTGAATATTTAATACTTACAGTTGCCTACCCATACAAACTTTCACCCCCATTTTCACCCCGTTAAGGGATGATTTCCGGGATAAAAACTATCCTATGTCCTTTCCAGGGTCTCAAACTATCTTCTTACATCTAAATCGTTACAGTAGTATCGGAGCCTATTCGATACAAACAAACAAACAAAAAAACAAATTTTTCCTCTTTATAATATTATTATTTAATTTTAATTGCTGTGATTGGAATTATTACAATATTTTTTAAAATAATATATAATTAATCTTACTTTGTGTTACTATTATTATATTTGAAGACTCACATTGACCATTTTAACATCCAACACGGCATACGCATGAGTGGCTACCAGCCCAGTCCTCTCTGCCTGCAAATCGTCCAGCTCTCCAGTGGCTGCAGTCGCTAGGACTTCGCCCCTCTCTAGTCTGGAGCGTACGGTCTCGTATAGGGCTTCAGCATTGAAGTCTGTTTCACCAGCACGGAGCGCACACCGTTCTGGGATCCACCCTGTTAGCGCGTGCAGGTCTATATTCTAAAGGATAGTGATGACGCATATTTTATATTTTAGTACTAGATATCTTCAAGGTTTAGATCAAATTTTGTATTTCTATTTAAGTGGCTTTTATTGAAAAAACGCAATTTTTATATGATTTCCGAAAAATCAAAAACGCCCAGCGAAGCTTGGTCGCGATTATTCTCATACTTACACTATTAGACCCTGGAAAGTCATATCCACCCATCACCTTCATATAGGCCTTTTCTAACAATGACACCCAAAATTCATTCTTATTACTCGAATAAGAACACAATAACCTTCCATGCCTGCTATATGGCAAGCGATCATCAATTATTATCTAAAAATAAGAAAAAAAAGTTCACTATCTCTAAAAGAACCGCATCAAAACCGGTCTAATTTCAACATTTTTTTTCTGTACTATACCTTTCTTCTAACCCCATTTAAATGTAACTTGACCATATATTTTCCAAACGGGTTGTATACAGGCTGTTTGTTTTTGTTCTTGGGATATATTATAGAGGTGATAATTTTTTTGTTAAACCTTCGCTCATACAACGCACTGACCGCTAAAGACGCTACAAACGAACAATCAGAAACTACCTGAAAAAATTAAATAAAAAATGATTTAACATTATGACTATAAATATATTTTTTAAGTATCAATATAGTTGCAGTATAGTAATGATAAAATTAAGAAAATCTTTCACTGTTAAATAAACGAATAAGTTCACTTTTAATAAACTAAAGTCAATTTAAAAAAATCTATAAGAACTAAACTAGTGACCAACAAATGAAAAAAAAGAGCACAAACTATGGTTTTACATACATATTAAAAAAAACTCTGTCGTACTTATAAAGGTTCAAATATACATCTATACTTAATATTAAAAGAGGAAAGATTTTTTTGTCTGTTTGTTTGTACCGAATAAGCACCGAAACTATTGAACCGATTTAGATGTTTGGTAAGAAGATAGTTTGAGACCCTGGGAAGTACAAGAATAGTTTTTATACAGAAAATCATCCTTAAAGGGGGTGAAAATGGGGATAAAATTTTGTATGGGGAAGCAACCTCGGGACGAACCCGAGCGAAGCGGGTGAGTCGCTAGTTAGACATAAATTAAACACGACTTTATAGATTACATTACATATATAAAAAACAGTATACTTAAAAAACAAGGAGAAAATACGAAACTAACCGTCTGTTTAATACTAAAACAGTCAACATGGTCGCCAACAATCATCTTTGGGTCACTTGACACTTCATGAGGTCTGACCCATCCATCAAACTCCTTCTCCTGCTTCGAAGATAGCTTTAATTCACTCGCCCTATCTTCAAAGGGCAGTGCGTATTGAAATTTCTCCGATAAATCAACATCCATGAATGGCAAAAAATAATTATTATTAATATTTGATGTCATTCTTAAAACTTCTTTTTCTTCGTCCGTATAACTCTGTTTACCGCTCACTTTCAATTGTATGCTTTGTTCTCGTTGTAATTGAGCTCTATTTGGCGATATAGCTGTCGAGTTAGAACGAATTTAGATTAAAAATATTGAAAATTTATGTTTATATAATAGTTGTTGCAGGTTTGATTCTTGTCGGCTGGCCTGGCGACAGTGGGTGCGATTCATCCGTACCTGTCTAGCTGGGTCAGGAGGCCACACGGCGTCCTGACGTTCAGGCTGACGCAGATGCTTACCGGGCACGGGTGCTTCGGTAAGTATCTGTTTCAGATTGCACGTCAGGAACCGTTGCCCGTATGCCACGAGTGTGGTGCGTCCGAGGACACCTCGCACCACACCCTCGCGGTATGCGCCGCATGGACTCCCCAGCGCCATGCCCTGATGGCGGTAGTGGGTGGAGACCTTTCGTTGCGAAGCGTGGTGGGGGCCATGCTACGCGACGCGAGGTCCTGGTCGGCGATGGTCTCCTTCAGTGAGACCGTCATCTCACTGAAGGAGACGGCGAAGAGGGAACGCGAGGCTAACGCCTTAGCAGACCCTCTTCGTCGCCGTCGGCTGGGGGGGAGGAGGCGCCGGTATGCGCATCTTCTCCCGCCACCCTAGAGGAGCTACCGCGGGGGGGTCTCTCGTTGACTCCCCTGCACGTCATCGGGGCGGTCGGGATGCCCTGCGATCCGAGGGCATCCTGATTTAGGCGAGGCTGGCCCGCGTGGTACGGGCCGTCCGCAGGGGTGTTGCAGTGAGTGCGAAAGCGATCCTGCACGCCCCATTGCACTGCGGCGAAGGGTTCCGCTGTGGGTTTTAGTGAGTAGGAGTCTCACAGTACCCTGACGGCGGCAGGGTCCCCATGATGGGTTTCCCCAGCGAAAACAAAGAAAAAAAAAAAGGTTTGATTCTTGTGGACAAATGTTGGTCATTATTTGTATATTCAGATTTATTTTAATTATGTAAAACAAAGTGTGGCTCACTGATAGCTAGTATATATCCCTATCTACTTTATATTTGAAACTAATTTCAGAAATTACTATACAGATCTTTTTAAGGATATGAAGAAATAATAATTATAATAATAGGGGTAAAAAATGACAATTCTGAAATTTTCTGTCTTTAAAACTACATAAAATTGTTTTTGGTAAAAAATATTGAATTAGTAAAAAAGTTAGAACACACTAAAATTAATCAGCTTAAAATATAAATTAAAAACTAACCTGGTTTCTTTGATTCAGTTATTGACAATGCACCCATCTTTTTAATTCCTTTAATTTCCTCTGCCCTGTCTAATGCTTGTGCTGCTAACCCATTTATTTTTGTTTTTATATCTGGATTAATAATTTTCTATAAATAAAGTAAAATATATTAAAAAAAAATTATTCTCTATATTTTAAGATTGTCTTTGGCTGCAATTTTGCATACAATTAAAGTTTTTAGTTATGTCATGCTTGATATATTTAAAATCAAAACTGTTATTTTCTCGATATCAGGCTCACCGTAAGGCGCTGGCCCGTTCAGGCAGATAATTCAAGGCTGCACTGCTACCAGCAGGAGCCCAAGCACTTTGTACATGGTGCATACCCGAACAGACAAGGAATCTCTCATCAGCCAAAGCTGCGAGGAAGAGAATTCACGTACCGTCACAATCAATTTAGCGATATTCACGACCACAAGTTACATGATGAGATGCATGTACTACTCAGGCAACGAGGAGGACGTTATAGACTGATTTATCCAGCATGCTGAAAAGAGTTCCTTAAGGGGTATATCTAATATACTACAATGACTAAAGACAGCAATCATGCAGAGAAACGAAAAGATAATCAGAATACTGGCATCCTATACCATACGTGCCAGCAACCCTCGCCAAAAAGACCTAGGACCATAAGAAGACGAAGAGATCAATCGGGGAGCTAGCTTCCTACATCATTAATGTCAATCTCACACAAAGAAGACCTAAGAGCGCATTACTAACTTGCAGCACAACCACTCTCAAAGCACCAAAAAGTTGTAATTATGTACTCATTTAGCCTGAATTGAAATTTAATTGAATCACTTTTCCTAATTTTTCAAAGAAAAAAGAAATCAAGACAAAATAAAACCAAACTCAAAGAAAGGCCAAGGAAAAAGGTCTGTGGTATTCACATGTTTTTTAAAAAATATTCTCTCTGAGTCAACTTTGACAGGAGGTGAAACATCATCAACTTATCTTGACAGTTAAACCCTATGATCATACTTGGCCTGAACTGAGACTCGAACGCAGGATATTTTTCAAAGGTAATATATATAACCATTGGTTATACATGTATAACCAAGTTAACCAGAAAAAGGCAAAAATTTGCTCTTTGTTTTAATTAAGTTTTCATTTCTTTAATTAAGATAAATATTGTGTAATAAATCAAAATGTGCTGTGTTTAGCAACATAGCATTTTTACAAATGGATATGATGTAATAATATCTGTTACTACCATATACTTCTATCATACTTGGCAAGTACTGAGGTTTTTCAAGGCATTTTCAGTATGAATAAATATAACTATGTAGTAATATACTCACAACACTAACTGCCAATTCTACTGCCTGAGTATACAGTTGCAAAGCTAAATCTGTTAAACTGGCTTCATCTGCATCTAAGGCTTGTTGCATAAGGAAATAACATTTTTGCATTATTCTCTCACCTTCTTCTTGTTGTGCTCGTTCTAAAAATAATTTATAAAAGTGAAATACTTTATACTTTCAAACATAATTACATAATATTATAATCCATACTAATATTATAAATGTGAAAGTGTGTTTGTTTGTTTGTCCTTCTTTTACATCGAAATAGAGTTGCACAGTTACAGCTGAACAGGACGGTTTAGTGTGATTTTTTGTTAGAGATAGTTGGAGGGCTGGAGTCTTCTTTTTACCATGGGTTATTATCTAATTCTCACAGGAAAGCATGTTCTAATACAACCCAAAAAAATATTTATAATCAAAATTACTTGATACTTGCTCTTCAATAAAATTAAATAAATATATGTTATAGCATTTTTCAAAATTCATCCTATAAAGGGGTTAAATACAGGATGAAAATTTGTATGAAACTACCTTATTAGAGATTTTTTGCAGTTTTAGCGTGAGCAAAGCCATGTGTTCTGCTAGTCCTTTATATAAATTTTATTTATTAATAGAAATAATATTTTAAATGTCTATTTTAGTTTATGTATAGACAACTCAATTTATGTCTGTTGTTTTATCTGCACTGCATTCTACCCTTGTGCATTAGAAAAGTAGCAATACTTTCTACTCTAATAATACGCTAGTAATTCATAATTATCAATGAATTATTAATATTTAGTATTCAACATCCATTGTCTCTTTCTATCACTTTCACTTTATTATTTAAAAAATCAAAAGGGATGAAAAGGGGTATACCTACTTTATTCAGACACTATTACTGTATCAATTGATCTACATTCATCTGCAATAATAAATATAAAGCTATAACGCAATCTATTAAACAATAAACAACTAGCGTGAGTCATCAAAGAATAGCGGTAAAAAGTTGCACATTTCCTATTTATATATTCTTAGGAAAATAAAGCACCTTTTTGTTCCTGCAAAAATGTGGCTCGTTCTAAGTATTCTCTAACTTTCTGTCGCAAGTCTCCTTCTCTTTCTGGTGATATCTGACCACACACTCGATCCAGCAACCTCGCAGCTGTTCGATAACATTCTACAGCTTTGTCAGTTTGTCCAGTTTGATCAAAAGTCACAGCAAGAGAAGCTGCTTCTGTGGCATTCATAAAATCACTCATTTTTGTTAAAATTCAATATAATTTTAACAACAATATTGTAATCAGATCAACTTCATATATAAACACCACTATTTTCACTCATTTCTGTTTACTGTCGCTGTCAAACCTCGAAACTTATTTTCTGTTAAGTGTCAACTACGAACTATCAATGACTTCGAATACCCTAACACCACTAAAAATTCAAAAAAAATGAAATCGAAAACATCAAACCATGCATTGCTAAATTAAAAATATGGTATAATAAATTAAAGAATTTGCTTTAATATACCAACAAATATTGCAATACCTAGGAAACAATATGTATATCTTATTTAATTTCTCAAATAAATGTAATAATCATACTCAAATAAAAAATAAGTACTTCTATAAACCCACAAGTGTATATCAAACTTTACATTTGACATTAGCAAAATGTCATCTTTTCACTTTTGATTTTCTAGTAGTAGTTCTGTTTCTCATCTAGGTATTCATAAAACGTTGTTCATTAATTCATTTGTTGGTCGTGTTCGTGTACTGTGACTTTTTATATATGTTCTATTGTAAAATAGGATAGTGAATTTAATATTTAGTTTCATTGTTACTTTATTGTGTATATTTTTTGGTACTGGGGCAGTGTAATTCGTAATTCTCTTTTTTGTTAAAAATTCAAAATTGCGAAGAATTTCGAAATGGCCTCAGATGTTTTAGCAACTTCTGAAACTGGAATTCGTGAGAACTTGGTGATTATCTCCATTTAATTACTATTACATACCATCAATTGCTGCTAAGTTTGTGTTTGACACTCTTGTAGATATTTTGTGAGATTTGCCTGCAAAAAGAACATTATACATAGTAAAGAAACAACTAATATGACCTTCACACTACAAAGAACATACCTATTAAATAAGCAAGTTGTAATAATGAATAAATGATTTCAAATTACATATTTATAGATACATCACCAGAACTTTATAAACTATACTTTTACTACTTAATTAAATATTTATTGTATATAAATTAATGACTTCACTTAAATAAGTATTATTATTTTAAAAGTAATTTTTATTAAAAGTGATTATAAATTATGTGTCATTAGCACCAACAAAAAAATATAATAAATACAGCAATTTTAGCTATTGTTCCTATAAGACTTACTTCATATTATATTTCATATGAAAATATATTACTCTATAATTGTTAATTCATTTAGTTACTGCAAAGTTTTATAGGTTTTTTACTGTATTTTATTAACATAAACACAATGATTTTATATAAAAATACTTCATAATATATTTTTAAACAATGGTTATTCATCATTTAGATAAAAACATAAAGCGTTTGGTAGTAATTGCATGTTATATGTTATTTAAAATTATAAAACATTTCATGAAAAAGTTGGTGTAATGGATATTTTGTATGACAAATAAAATAA
Organism: Brenthis daphne; assembly: GCA_947093115.1. Classification (NCBI taxonomy): domain Eukaryota; kingdom Metazoa; phylum Arthropoda; class Insecta; order Lepidoptera; family Nymphalidae; genus Brenthis; species Brenthis daphne. Next base: position 23,929,544 of record OX352479.1, on the reverse strand, counting down.
ATAAATAAATATGTTGACATATTAACACACAGCACCATCTAGTTCCATGGTAAGCTACCAGGCTTGTGTTATGGATACCAGATAGTTGATACACTACACATATATAACTTTAATTACATACATATTATAAATATAAACACCCATGACTGAAATACAAACATTCATGCTCATCACACAAATGATTACTCCGCAGCGAGACTCGAACCCGCAACAGTTGGCACAGCAAGTAGGTTCACTACAAACTGAACTAAACATATTGTCTAATGAATAATGTCAAATGAATGTTTAGTATTATTTTTTTGTAGTTTATTGAATAGATGTCAATACATTTATTATACTGCTAAATGTATGGGTAATCTGTAGCTAAGGCGAATTAATAGGTGAAAATTATATTATATGAGTTTAAAGCTATTGTTTAGTTTCAGGTAACAACAGCTATCAAATTTCTCTCGAACCCCAATGTACAAAGATGTACTATGGAAAGTAAAGAAAGATTTCTTAGGAGCAAAGGTCTTTCTGATCTAGAAATACGCAAAGCGCTTGAGAAATGTGGAGACCTACTAGATGCTCCTTCACTGACTTCAGAACTGATGATGTTTCATCATTCAAGAAGGTCATGGTTTAAGGAGAAGATTGTGCCCTTGATAATGTATGGTGGTTTCATCTATGGTTGCTACTGGCTTTATAAGGTATCTAAATATTAAATAATAATGAATAACCAATAAAATGATTTCTTTAGTGATATAATAATAAAAAAATGTGTGTGTGTACTTATGTACGCACATAAGAAGTGATACTCCTTTGCCGTAACAGTACAAACATAGCTAAAGATTTCTGTTTGTAAAAGGAATGATAAACTAATAAAAACCTTCTTCTTATCAAATTGCATCTAAATCGGTTCAGTAGATCCTGAGATTACCCCCTACAATGTCACAAACTTTACCTTTTATAATATTAGTATAGATGAGGCATTTGTATTTGTATATTATTCTGTTGTCTATTAGACTATATATCTATACGTATATAAAAAAATTCTGAGTCGAATCTGTACATTAAATATTTTTTTGGAAAATCTTATTGAAATAGTGATTATTATCGATACAGAGGCCGAATCTATAGTTTTTAGAATTTTTGTCTGTCTGTCTGTCTGGGAACGCATCACAAGCATCAGCAGCTGCAAAGCAATTAATTGTATAACGCTAATTCATAAATTTTTGGACTAATTTGTTTTGGCGTGTATTAATTCATAATTTTATAAAAATATTGTCTATGATACTGCCTAAAAAATTAACTTAATTACACTATTACTAATTCCGTGACATTTTTGCTGTCAACTTGGGTTGATAACAAAAGCAATGTTAATTTTTTTTTACATTTGATTGATAGGTTCTGGGAGAAGGTCACAAAATCTACAGCTTTATAATATTATGTGCTATATTTTAATATTATACTGATAATATTGATATATGTTGCATACTGACTTGTTAAGCGTGTAGATAAAATAGGTCGTTGTACGATAAATAATAAAAAACTACCAAATTTTCTTCATACACGAACACATCTATAGATATACATATATTAATGCATAATATATAACGTCTTGTGTATATATGTAATATGTATATAGAAGAGAAACTGTTATATTTTGTACGATAAGAATTTACGTATTTTATAAACATACTTAAGTCACACGATCGAAAATTATACAAAGAATGACCTTCCACAATAATTTTGTGATATAATATAATATTTAGCTGCTATAAATAAACAAACAATTGAAAATATAACTATGAACAACGTAAAAATTACATTTTCTAAGGCACTTTATTCTTTTTACGGATGAAATAGGTATTATATGTACCTACTAGCGGCTCACCCTCACTTTGCTCGGGTTCGCATCTAGAAAAACCTGGATGTTCCGGTATAAAAAGTAGACTTTATGCTTTCCCAGATTATAATCTATCTGTGTGCCAAATTTCATCCAGATCCGTTCAGCAGTTCTGGCGTGACATCCAATCATCCAAACATCTAATCTTTTAGATTTATAATATTAGGAACATGTGTTACGTGTTTGTTTTTATGAGATATAAGTATTATTTACAATCTTAGTTTACTGCTCCCGTGTGAAAGAAACTCTTATAGCTCCTTTTCATATACGGGAATAACGTAAAAAAAACTTAAAAGTAGCCTATACCATTTTCCAAACTAAATATGTACCCACTAGTGTCTTGTTAAAGTCTTAATAATCACACACTACACTTCTACTTCATTTATAAACTAGCTTTTGCTTCCCTTGCTTACCTCTCATCGTCATTTTTTATAATATTTCCGCTCTAATGGGTAGTGTGTTAGACTTAAAAGTGCAAAATTTTATTTTTTTATAATATATATATATATATATATATGTATATATATATAATTTTCGATTTCATTTTCATTATTTCTGACTCTCCATGATTTTAATATAAACTTTACAGAATTGCATCAGGCATCTTATATTTGTCGAACAACCGAAACCAAAAACAACAGCAGAATGTATCGAAGAGCTCCGCAAATCATTAGACGTTATGAACTCGAGCATTGCTTCCCTACGAGGGGACGTACAGTCTTCGTTGAAACGCAACGCGATGAGATCAGAATTGGACAATCTAAAGGCAGATATCGCATCGGTTAAAGGCATCTTGCTTAATAGGTAAGCTGTTTATACTATCTCACCCTACAGACTTTTTCATTTCCAAAAATCAACAAATTTTTATGTTCATAGAAACTCGTGTACAATAATGTATTTTCGTTTATACCCAATTTCCACAAAAAATCTTTACTAATTGCTTCTTTACATACAATTTTGATATAATTTATAAAGATCATAAGTAAACAATTACCTAAATTTATGTTGAGACAACACCACATCTGTCGATCATCAGTTTGTCAAAAACAAAACGCTTTTGTTTATTAGGTCGCGTTGCTGTAAAATTTGATTCATACTAATATGCTAAATGTAAATTCGTGTTTCGTGATATTTTCTATTCGTGCGAATTGAAAATATCAATTTTGCACAAAAGTACTTTCACGAAAAATAAGTTTACAATCACGAACTTCAAATTTGTTAAGATTTCTTCGCAATGATTTCTTCCATGAGTAAAATCTGTTATTATACTCTTTATATAATACATATTAGTGTGTAAAAAATGCAACAGATATTGCTCTAGGTGTTTCGTTATGTTTGAAAGTTCCTTAGTTCAGATTACAATCAGATATGAGTTGAATTGAGTTATGGATACCAGATATTTGATATACTACACTTATATAACTCATCTTATCACACAAATGAATGTCCCCAGCGGGACTCGAAACCGCGACCACTGGCACAACAAGTAAGGTCACTACAAACAGCCAAACGTGTCGTCATAACAGCATGGACTATGAATGAGCGATAAATGAAGCCGTGGGCTGAAACTAATATTGTATAAAAAACATAAAAGGCTGACGTTTAGCGCAAAGCGTCATTCATACATCTTTTGATTGATTGACACACGACTGTATGTCTAAAGCACCGCCATTTATCGTTGGATTTTGATAAGTCGGCCCAATAAATAATATAATATTTAGATAACTCTCATTTTTCGATATCTCGTGATATTGACACATAAAAAAAAACTGAATCGTTATGGCACACTTGTTCCTTGTTTCCTTGCGTCGTTCACACTCTATTTCCTCCGAAAGTCTATAGATTTCTTTTATGATGTTTTTTATTCCACCCTATGGTAGAAAGCCAAACATTCCCAGTCAATCCAAACCTTACGGACCGATGCCCGAAAATATTGAGCATCTAGACTCAAATAATAACAATATTATAGGTTTATACGTATAGTTTACTGGTAAAAATATAACTAAGTCTAAAATGTTCGGAACTCTTTATTTTGCGAGTCTAACTTCAAATATTAGATTACCGAGAGTTAATATTATAAATGTGAAAGTGTGTTTGTTTGTTTGTCCATCTTTCACGTCGAAACGGAGTGACGGTTTGGCGTGATTTTTTGTGTAGATATAGTTGGGAGGCTGGAGAGTGACATAGGCTACTTTATATCGCGGGAGATCATCTCATTCCCACAGGAAAATACGTTATAATACAACCCGAAAATTATTTATGATCAGAATTACTTCAAACTTAGTATTAATGCTCTTCAATAAAATTAAATGAATACGTGTTTTAGAATTTTTCGAAATTCATTGTATAAGGGGGTAAAATAGGGGATGGGAGTTTGTATGAAACTACCTTTTCTGATATTTTTTTTGAAGTTTTAGCGCGAGCGAAGCCGCGGGTTCTGCTAGTATACAATAATTTTTCTTTTTATTTTGGTCTTATATTAAGCAGATTTGTTAAAAAACTAAAAAAAACCGACTTCCAGGCACTAAATTGTAAAAAATAACTAAACGGCGGTTTTCATTTAGAATAGATACCTAATCAGATATTTTCGAAGTCGGTGCCAGCTGACGCATAGGAAATCTAATATATTTTGATATATAAAATACATATTTACCTATTACATATTCATATCTAAAATATTGTCCGCTGTCCCTACTTGCTGTGCCAGCGGTCGCGGGTTCGGTTCTCGTTGGGGGCATTCATTTGTGTGATGAGCACGAATATTTGTACTCGTTATATTATAGTTATATATGTGTAGTGTATCAACTATCTGGTATCCATAACACAAGCCTCGTAGCTTACCATGAAACTAGATGGCGCTGTGTGTTAATGTACCAACATATTTATATTTATAGTTGAATTTCAACAGGAACCAGTTTCCCGCATTAAAAACCCGTACAGAACCCCCATCAATACCGGCCTGGCAGCGTCAATCAGAAGAAGCGACGTCCACAGATCCCGTAGAAGAGAAGAAGAAGCCACACAGAAGTAGAAGTCAAAGGTCCGAGTCAGGTGGTTCCAACTCCAGTGAAGGAGAACAAGCTACAAAGAACAGTGATAGCAGTTTGGAGATCATGTGAGTAAATTCTAGTTGTTCGAAATGATTATGGGATATATATTATTATTATTTATTATATACTTGTTCCGACGAAAATCTCGGCCATGGTCTTCTAATGCGCTGTAATTTGGAACCCAAAACAAAGATTATGTTATCAGTAACAAGATGGTTTTATTTGTTAAAAAATTTTCAATAATAGCCCGGAGTTGGCCCGAGGCGTATTACACCTCGTGCATCGGAGCGGAAAGTCGTCGGTCCTGATCTTTAACTGGTCGTATCGAGTTGTCGTCCCACTAGAGTTTGATAGTGAAAAAAATATAGAGCACGTGCACTATAGTGTACTTGTTATAATATATTCTACGCATATGGCTAGTCTCAGTGAGATTGGCCGCCGTGGCTAAAATCTGCTAAGAGCGAATGGATGCTAAATCAAGAGTTTTTAAGACCTAGCCGGTTTGTTGATTGATTACGGTCGTGTAGTTCGTGTTGTTCTAAATAACATAACGAGACGTACATGAAGGCGGTGGAACGCTCCTGGAACTTCTAAAATAGCAGAATGGATTGTGGAAGCAGTCCTCTAGTTTTTGTGGTATGCCCCGGTAGCCCGGTCGTTTGGTTGTCGTAGTTATAATTTAACAGGTCGTTGATATTATTTTTATCTATACAGAGAAATAAAATGGAAGTATCTGTTTGTAATATCTAAATAAATAACAGATTTTTCCTAAATGCATATGAAAGTATATACGGTACTTATAAGAATAATACAATTTTTAAACATTTTCTCTGTCCGTTTGATTGTTCCGGCTAATTTCAAAAACGGCTGGACCGATTTTGACGGGACTTTCACTGGCTGATGGCTGATGTTATAAGGAGTAATTTGGGCTACTTTTATTTTATAGAGAAAGGATTAGGGTTCCGCTCAAAAAAATTTAAAACGTACCTAGGGACGAACCCGAGCAAAGCGAAGGAGAGTCGCTAGTCTTAAAATAAAAATAATGTCAATGACCTGTTAAATTGTAACTCGGATTAATAAATAATCGATATATAATCGGTAATAAGTATTGATTTTATTACTTAAAAATACGTATACGTGTGAAATCGTGATAATATATATTATGCACCAAGTAGGCATTTATCGTCGTCGCATAAAACGTTTTCTTTGAAAAAAAAAGAGCAAAAATATTTACAAAATAAACAAAGGATTAAATTATTAGGGCTTGCAATAATAATATTAGAAAAATAAATTATGAAAATACTGAATTACATTTTTGGAAACATTATAAGAAAATGGGCTCTTTATTTTACTTATTTATCACCCGCTTTTACTTCACACGTGTACTCCTAAATATTTTCCCCTACTACGCGCTCTTATTGAAAATTTCTTGACAGAAAGACTGACCTTAAGCATATATAACATATAACTATCCTTAGGCTCGGTATGGGACTCGAACCCAGGACTTTTGGGTTTTTTTTTATAATATCAACAATTTTTTTTTCTTTTATGCTCGTTTTCTACGAGTATTATATTATAATATTTTTTAAATTTTTTACAGAACATGAGTTCCAGCAATTGGAAAACATCTGCTTTAAACATTGTTACTGCTATTAAATAATTTTAGCTTGCCTTTATATTTTTCTATTCGTTCCTAACATTATGCGTGGTGTGATTTTTTTTTGTTTTTTGGTTTTTGATAAAAATAATTAATGGATATTATTAAAAATATATAATATTTTAATTTGTTTATAATATTTTTTTGTCATCTAAATAATGTTATTATAAATAATTTGATTTAAAAAAAAATAACTATTTTTAAAGTATATTTTTTCCATATGAAACGTTTGCAATAAATAAAATATTATGAAATTCCAATAAAGTGTCTTTTATGTATATTTTTTTTACATTTGACCTTCGATGATAAAAATTGTCCTTATCACGAATCAATTCAATGTCGGATTTCAGTAATCTTGCTATAAAAATGAATACGCACTATTATTGTTTTTATAAAAGATATTTGCAATACTTTTATCTTTTTAAGTTCGAAGTTAGTTGTATTAATTTTTAGGCAACTCGAGTGATTTTGCACCATACGAGTATATCCATCAAATAGACGCCATTTTAATTTAAACACAAATAAGATAATAAGATATAGGCCTTTTTAATATTATTATTAAACTAAAAATTATTTTGTAAAATTGTCATAATATGCCAAAGGTCGAAAATTAAATTTTTATATTTTTATTAATTTGTTCATGAACTAAGTTATGGTATTTTGGTGTTTCTATAAATAAAAAATTAAATGTATGTTTGTGTAAAACGGCAAATCTCCTAAAGTTCTACACTGATCACTGAACTTTTGACACATTAGTGTTGTTACAAACTAAACAAAATACTTTAAAAAAAATTGGTTTATAACGTATAAGTCAATTTAAAATAAATAAATAAAATGGATGTGGAGAGATAAGAAAGTAATTAATAAAATATACTAAAAAATATAATTATATTATTAACATTTTATTTAAACAAGCATATCTAAGAATATGTATGGGTATTTTGGTAATGTAATGTTTTAAATATCTATAATCTATATACATATATAATATATGTATATTGTATATTATCTATATGTTCTTCCACGCTTGATGTCAATAAGAGTTCATTTATGCAAAAAGGAACCAAATGATATAACCGATCTTTTCGCATTTTATAAAGAGTTGCATTAAATTAGTTGGTTATTTTCTGCATAAATACCTCATACATTTAGGTTAATCTAATTTGACATTATAGTAGGAGAGCCCAAGAGGAGATTTTGGGATTTAGTCAAGCGCAGCAGATTATCATAAGTTAGATAACTTGCACTCTGTTGAGTACCTCCAGCATATATAAGTCCTTTGTTTAAGGCGTGTGTAGGGCAGTCGATCAGAATATTAAAAAAATATTTTGATAAGTGAAAAATACTCGAGCGTAAACTTGATGGACGATTTTTGTTTATTCGGCTTATGGAAATCGGTAGATTATTGAATTGCACACTTTTTAGCATGTAATTAGCCCACCACACTTTAATCTGAGCGGCTGCCCTAGGCAGATGAACCTTTATAAAGGGCATGTATATGGTGTAGGTACTCAACAGAGTGCAAGGTATCCCCATTATGTTAATCTGCCTCGCTTGAGTAAATCCCAAAATCCCCTCTTGGGCTCCCATACTATTATAAATACTTCCACATCTAGCGGTCACAAATTAAATGTAAACAAATGTAATTTTTATTTCGTAACAACTTCCAATGTCTTTACATTTATATGTACATTTAATAGATACCTGTAATTTGAATTGTTGTCTATCTATAAGTTAAAGCCGCATAGAGAATATATTTCTATCTAATAAATCCAGCTTTTGGGTTTTGAAACTTTTGGCATTTTTAGTGAATTGTAAGTAACATAGCAATAAATTTATGTAATCTAAATGTAATGGGAGTGTTTAGCAATTCATTTCGTTACTTAGAATAATTAGATAACGAACATAACTGGTTTATAACTAATATATGTATGTAGGTCATCAGTGTTGCCAGATTGTGGTATACAATACTTAACCGAAAACGCATTATAATGTCATTCTTATTGCTTAATTATCAAAAAATATATCTTTTTCCGCTTTTGTATTTAGCAGATTTTCATATGTCGTGATTGAAGTTAAGCAATTTCTGGCAACATTGATGCTTAAAATGACATATTTTGAGTAATAAAGCTCTTTAACATATGATTAATTATAATTAGAGTGTTATAAATTCTGTTTTGTTATTATTTTTTATACAAAAATTAGTCTTAAACGGTACAGTGTAAATATTTTGTGATTTTCTCATATATTTTAAATGGTTGTAACTTTAGTACAACATTCCGAATGTTTGTGAATGTAATAATTATAAATATTATAATATATGGGTGATAAATAAACCAATGATGATATTCGCTTTTTTCATTAATATATCCTTTTCTCCTAAATATCTAATTTCAAAAAAAAAATTGTACCAAAAATATAAAACAATACATTATGATATTTAAAAATAAATACTAGCAATAATGAATTTACTGAACAATAGAAAATTTACTAACTAAAGGAATTTCAAGTACCAATTTAATATATCCATAAATAGAAGTAAAGAAGTAGGGTTGTCAAAAAAAAACAAAAAACATTTTTAAGACAGTTTTATTTACAAAAATACATCACAAAGTATATATTGAGCTTAAAAGTCCTGTATAATGATAGAACACGGTCACTCCATTAGTTTGGAATTGAGATCAATGAAGGTACACATAAGGAGATATGGACAAAAGCCGCCTCATTCGGTTCGTACACAAAATATAGCATATAAAATTCAACAACCCTACATATCTATTAAACATTTAAATCGATCTACGATATCACTTAATCGCAGCTCGAACACGACATTTAGATAGTGATAATGATTTTATAAATATAATACTGTTAATCCAAAAGAGGCCTAACCTATATTGCCGTCATAAAAAAGAAGACCACAACTGGTCAAAGATGATTTCGGGATGAGTTTTTTCTTAGTACTCAGTAGTTGTTTTGACGTAATTACGATGAAAATGGTTATGGTATCTCCGAATTCATAAGACTTAGAGCTTTATGAGTAAGACTATCAACTAGGATTTTTTTAGCTGATTACGAATCTGCATTTAAGTCATTTTTGACCAAATCGTTAGTTACGGCCTTGTTTATTGTAACGGCAGTATATTTTTTTATTTTCTTAATTGTCACAATTTTATTAAGTATTTACTCCACAATTCCTATTAACATGTTCAATAATGTAACTGCCTCGGTGGTGTAGTGGCTAGCATGTACGGTTGCACACCCGGAGGTCCTGGGTTCGAGTCCCGGGTCGAGCCAAGTTTAGTTATTGAGTCTTTCTGTATAGTAAACCTCAGTAACAGCCCGGAGTTGGGAAGTTGGCGGTGTTTCACCCCGTAAAGCCGTCGGTCCTGCGCTTTAACTCTCACCGGTCGTGTCGAGCAGTCGTCCCACCGGAGTATGAGAGTGACAGGAATAGAGAGTGCACTTGTGTCTGCGCGTACACTTGTGCACTATAATATCTCCTGCGCAGTTGGCTAGTCTCAATGAGATTGGCCGCCGTGGCCGGAATCGGTCAGGAGAACATCAATGTAACAAAATGTTCAGTATAGACATTATCATTTTTCGAGTTAGGCCACTTTTGCACTGACAGACTCCAATTATATACATATATAATATAAAAAGAGTATAACAATATATAATAACAGTGGAAAAATACAGCATTTCTTATCCCTCAGTCACAAATGAAGCGGCGGAACAACCGTTATACATTTTGTATAGAAACACCTTTCAATATGGCACGCTAATGTAAGGTGCACTGAAATAAATTAAGGAAATCTACACACTATTTTTTTTAAATGTTTTTATCATGCCTATGCGTTCATAACCTAATATCAAATAAGTTGTTTGAAATACGATATTTCGACCCAAACACAAAGTAGGTACAAGATTTTTTTTGTATTATAAGAATCGATTACAAATTGATTGGTTCCAAAATATTAAATAATCGATATTTCAAAACTAGACTTTTTTATACATCTTCTAAGAATGAGTTTTGACGTCAATAGTTATAGGTATAAAATTATAAAGTAATGCGAGTTTAATAAGAAATAAATCATAATAAGATACCCATTGTTTAAATAAAATTGTAGAAGGAGATAATCATTTATTTAGAAGCATCATCATAATCTTAGTCTGCCGTCATAAAAAAGAAGGCCGTAACTTCGTCAAATTTGATTTCCCGATATCTGAAGTTTTGTCTTAGTACTTAGTATTTTGTACGTAATTACGATGAAAATGGTTATTGTATCTCCGGGTTCATAAGACTTAAAGCTTTACGAGTAAGACTACCAAAAAGCTTTTTTTTTGCTGATCCCGAATCCGCATTTAAGTCATTTTTGACCAAATTGTTAGTTAGGGATTTCTTTATTATGACGGCAGCACTCTTCAGGATACCACAATTGAATCGAAATGCTGTAAAGCATTCAAAACATCGCGTCAGGAACCAAAAATCAAAATAAATCCGCGAAATAATCCGAAAAGATAGTTTTATTTAAAATGTAAAATCGCGTAAATCTAAAAATGTATTATGTGAATCGAAATATCGAATCCAAATTCATAGCACAAAATACAGAACTCCAATGTGAGCAAAGTTTATGAAAAAAACATTAATTATAATTTTAAATTATTCAAATTTTAATTTTAATTCAATAACAACTCCTAATAATGAACATAATAACAACTAATATTAATAAATAATTTTGCTATGTTTGCTTTATTGATCAGAAGGAAAAAGATGAAAAAGTAGGCGTATAATTAGAAAATTCATAATTTATAAAGCTCAGGTACATATCAACTAACACTTTGAATCAATCTTTACTGACCAAAATATTGACTTGATAAGTTAAAATCTATACGAATATTATAAAGAGGCAGAGTTTGTTTGGTTGAACGCGCTAATCTCAGGAATAATTAATCCGATTTGAATTTTTTTGCGTTAGATAGCTGGTTTTTTGAGGAAGGCTATAGGCTATATATCATCCCGGAAAAATGTCCAGTTCCCGTGGGATAGATTTGTCTTTGTCTAGGGACGAATCCAAGCGAGAGTGAGAAAACATTAGACATCAGACTGTCATAAAAGTAGTTGAAATAAAAATTTCCGCCTATTTATAATTATGATAGAATTTCTCTTTTTATTCACAAATCAAACATATTTTAACGTATTTATTTTGCAGTCATTTTTCTCATTATTAATATATAATCATTACATGTTTAGAACAATGAATTATTTGAATATAACTCTAGTATTAAATTAAAAAAAATTAATAGTAACTAATAATAATAAAATGCATTTACTGTATTATTTAGTGCATCTTAGAAATAGCGAGAAAATATCATTATAAAGTTTCAGACTGAAATTGTTCGAAACACTTATCAATATATAACGTAATGTAAATATATATGTCTAAATTTATTTCTTTACAATTAACGACATATAAATAACATCACCCCGTATATACATATATAAGCATGAATATAGAATATCTAGATACATAAAATATATTTTGTTCATAGCTCATTAATTTTGATTTAAATAATTCATTATTCTTGTTAATGGCTTTAAAGAGTGCCAGTCAAGCACAGATTTCTTCGACAATGTCACGTACAATGGAGAAGACCCGAAGTAGATTGGTCGGTAAAATAATTAAAAAAAAACATTGCATTAATTAACGTCAAATAAAAAAAAATACAAGACAGCGTACATATTTTTAGCACCATACGATATATTAGAATTTTCTCAATTAATTGATTTTTGTATATGTAAACATTATATTATATAATAATAATATTTATAGGACAAGACTATACAGGGTGACGTAAGTTAATGAGGATCTACATTAAGAAACAACTGGGTGTAACACGATTATATATAACCACAAAAATATTCAATTACAATTATTAGTTTATATTTTCATATCAACATATTCTGTAATTTAAATTGTCAACACTGATAACAATATTATTGAAATTAGTGATGACACAAAAACTTTAATATATATCAGCGAGGACCATTGATATGCAAAAACTCAAAGATACACAGTTGCGTCTCAAAAGTGTCCTCAAAAAGTAGCACAAAATTCGAATTTGTTCGCTTATTTATTCAAATATCTTTTATTCATTGCTTTTCCGATAACAAAATTAGAACGCACGTTGTTTCGTTTAAAAAAGTACTTTAACACCTCCATGTAAATTTCTAAGAAATCTATCGTTAACTGACACGCCGGCGTGTCCGCGGTCGTGGAGGGATTAAGCGGTGTGCGTAAGTTCGAATTTGCGTTTAGACAATTAGAAATTTCGATTTTTGAATTTTATCTTTTGGTTTGATTTGGTTTGTCACATATCGACGTCACGTTTGAAGAGATATTAGGAAATGTGTATCTAAGTTTTTACATATCAATGGGGAGGGCCTAATATTTCATAATTTTATGATATGTGCCCCCGAACTTTATTTTTTAATATTCAAAGTCTAACGACTCCTAAGAAAACCAAACGCCATTTGCGTCTAACCTAACATCAACCAACGACATCTATTCTAAAAAACATACAGAATATATCGATATGTCTCTATATAATAATACCAATGATAATAATAGAAATTAATCCACTAATAGGTTTTGAATATTTAAAGCAATCTTCTATAATCACTTCATCACACATCGATTTGCAAGCAACGACGGATCCCATACATACCCCCCCCCTTCCCCCTCCATTTCCCGCTCAAAAAGGGGGGAGGGTCGTCCATTAATTCACACCAAATTCAAACCTTAGCCCCAGGGCTGCCAGATCATATAATTGGATACGAAAATTGTAAAATATGGTTATTTCATGTATATTTCATTTTAAGTTAGTATGATTTTTTTAATTTAATTTTTTTAATCATCACAGAATATTTCTCAACATTTTTGTTGATTTGTATAATAGAATTTGATTTGGTATAATATGGTATAAAATAAGTTGGCTCTACTGGCAGCCCTGATTAGCCCCAAGAATTTCCCACTTGAAAAGGGGAGGTCGGTCATCAATTCGCCCCGAATTCAAAATTGAAACCCACAATCCTCAAGCACACGATATACTATACAAAATCTCTTGAAATTGCACAGCCCAGCTATATACCCCATTACGACCTTACCATATTATTACTCCTTAGATCAATGACGTCATACGGACAATTTATCCCATAAACGTTCCTTTCTCAACATATACTAATAAAAACATCAATTTACACTAAAAGAAGAACAAGAAATAACTTTCAAAACCATCTCTACCGCCAAAATTCTCTTTCTTTATTCGCACGAAACGTTAAAAGCCGAAAGCCTTTAAAATTTCGCCAAAAAAAAACAAATCAAATCACCAAAAATTAGAGCTCAAACCGAAAAATTACAATAAAACCTTCTTTTCGAATATATTCTTTTCACATCTAACTATGACGTCATCGTTCCGACCGTTCAAAACCTTTTTGGCCCTAGACAAGTCATCGAGGAAACAACGCCCTTTCTCCGTTCGCATAATTTGCTTTTTGGGCAACAAATTTTTAGACAAATGAGCGATTAATTTCTGCCAATCTTTTAGTAAGAAAAACACTTTATCGTGCCTAGTTTCAATAGGTACCGGACCGTTGGAATATTCGAAGAAAACGTTCATTATCTCTTTAGGGCATCTTGAGACCCGAGTTTGTTTTAATAGGGAAAGCAGTAATTTGTCGACATCTTTATGTGCTATGATGGGTTTGTCGTATATATTATTGTATAGATTGGAGTTTTCAGCTGGACCGACAACATAAATCACATGGGATGCAAATTCTAAAGCCTCACCCGCCCAAATGTATGGGTCACCGTGGGTAGTTTTAGATATATCATCGTCATACATTACGTCGAAACCGTATTCTGAACGTAAATACGTGACGAAGGATGAAACGCACTCAGCGTGCAAACGGTTAGCGGGAGAATATATCACTAACACTTTTGTTGGTGGCGGTACCTCTGTAACAAAATAGATAAGTATTTATTTTAAATAACATTATTATTTGAAATAAAACTACCTTTTCGGTTTTTTTCGCGATTTTTTATTTTTTATTTTTGGTTCCCTGAACCAATAATCAAAATTAATTCGCGAAAAAATCCGAAAAGGTAGTTTTATTTAAAATGTCAAATAATCGCGTAAATCTAAGAAAATATAGCATTATTATTGTCTTAAGTCTTTCTATCTTTGCTATTGATTTTTTTTAAACAAATTAGAAAATATTTCTGACACAGATTTATTCACAGTTATTACGTCACATATTCAAAAAACAATATTACAATATTTAAATAAAACTAATATGTAAATAAATGTAATGGATATAGCTTATTTAATATAGATGATAAATTCGAAGTAATCCAATAAAAATCCTAAAGTATAATAAAATAAATAAAAATATGCTATGGGAATTACAGGGACTCCGATAATACTAACTTTTTGTAGCGAATTTTTTTGAAGGGGGTAAAATAGGGTTTGAAAATTTGTAATGGCAACAAATCATTTCTCAAGTTAAGGGCATAAAAAATCCTTATCTTTATATATATAATTCTTCTGTGAGTGTGTATGTCACTGAACTTCTCTCAAACGACTGGACCGATTTTGATGAAATTTTTTGTGTGTGTTCAATGGGATCTGGGAATGGTTTAGATTCACAATTTGAATAATAATTTTCATCAAAATGGTCCAGAATGTTTTAGCTTATTAAAAAAAGTTTGAAATTTTCAAATTAAAGACGTGTAGACAGGACAACGTCTGTCGGGTCCGCTAGTATCCTATAATTTTACAGTGTGGGAATACTGTAAACACAAACTCACCCTGTCCGTACTCCTTGCACCAGTACCTCCGGACGGCGCGCAGCACCACGTAGTACGCGAACAGCGTGGCCACCACCAGCGCGCTCACACTCGCTATGCAAATGTTTATCGTGCCAGTTTCACTGCCTGCGGGATGTTGGTAACATTGTAGTATTATTATACAATCACAATAAAATACAAATATTATAATTGTGTAAGTGATGATAATGATGTAACTATTGTAAAAAAAATTCTTGTATTAATTGTTATATTGCCAGTAATTAATAAAATTTATAAACACAAGAGAAAATCATATGTCCCGCGCTAAATGTCAAAATATATTCGTCGTCATACTGTTCCTGTCTAGCACTTGTGTAAACGAATGCCACAGAGGCTGTACGAAGGCGTTCAATGTCTTCGACTAAATTAGCGACGCGTAACACTATATTAATAAGGGCCTATGTTGGTATAAGTTTATAAAGGTACGAGCGACTCATCCCCTCTCCGCTTGGGTACGTCCCTAGTAAAAAACAAAAATAAATCTATCCCACGGGAACCGTACATTTTTTTGGGATAAAAAGTAACCTATGTGCTATTCCAGGCTATAATCATATCTGTGGCTTTCATCCAGATCCGTTCAGGCGTTTTGGTGTGATTGAGTAACAAACATCCATCCATCCAAACTTTCGCATTTATAATATTAATAATAGGTTTGATATATCGTGAGTAGACATTGTATATATATAATAACTTCAACTTTTGAGACATCAAAAATCTTAATATCTCCTGTGACTACATTCGATATAACGCATCCGAAAATTGGAGAACAAATGACATTTTAAATAAAACTTCATCCCGTGACCACGTTTTCTGTAAAGCATTCGAAAGGTCAGTAACTAAAAATAAAAAAAAAACACGAAAAAAACCCGAAAAAAAAAACAGTTTTATTTAAAATGTCAAACATTCGCGTAAATCCAAGAAAGTATTGAACAAATGACATTAAAAAAAAATGTCCGATAAAAAAAAGTGATCAAATCTCACCTATGATAACAATCTTTGGACTTTTCACCGACTGACATCCATCCAAATTGTTTTTACACATTTCATGTATCGGTTTCACAACAAAGTAGTATGAACCAGCCTTAATCAAAAGACTATGATCATATGTCACTTCTCGAGTACAATTTTTTACTTTTAAATAAACACTTTTAACTTTCTCTTCACATTGGCTATCTTTGTCGCAATTCCTCATAATGTCTATTTGAAAAGCACTAATTTTATGGGCCAGCTGTGGAGGCGGAGGCATTATGTTTAACTTCATGGAACTAGTTAGAATTGCAATATAAACAAATGGTTTCCAATCCTCCTCATTTATTGTTGGACCTGAAAAAGATTTTTTTTATGAATAAAAAATACTAGATCAGCTATTGTTGATCTAAAAATAATGTAAGATATTTTTAGTATATAATATTTATTATAATAAAAAAAAACTTTAACATTTAAACATTTCCCATTTTAAAAATATTGCTATGTAACAATAATGTTTCTCTATAATAATTAAATTTGTTTGGTCAAAATAAAGTCATCTCTAGCCTCAAATAATTAAAAAAAAAAGTGGTTGAAGTAAAACTTCTTTGGCAAATATCATAATTAAATTAAAACAAATCAATAACTAAATAAGACATATAAGACATTTTACAATCATATATTTATAGAATATCATATACGGAAAGAATATAATATTACATATTTGTCACACATTATCACATATTTGTCACATGGCAATATATATTTTATCTCATTCTCTCGCCGGCTTAATTCTATATATTTATGCGTTTGCCTCTTTTTAGTGTCGCATTTTCGTTTCATCGAGTTTCAAATCACAACGATTCTAAATAAGTTCCACTTCAAAAATGAGTCAGTTATTTTTTTACACTTTAATGGCTAGACAGATATTATTTGGATGAATTTTATTAAGTACACAGGCAGAGTATAATCTGGAGTGAAAGATAGGCTATTATTAGGTACTTAGGGACAGTACGAAGCAAAGCATTTAGCATAATATAAAAATAATAATATTTAAATTAATTAAATGGAATAATTTAAAACACAAATAACTAACACTACAAAGAATTAAATTAAATATTCTGCTTGTTTTCTTTTATGATAATATATTTACTTATAGTGTATATATTAATAAAGACTCCTTAATATAAACACATGGTTGACAATAGGAGGAAAACATCATCATTAGAAATACACACAATTTTCTTAAGATTTAAGATTATTATAATATCTTAAGAATTTCTTTGAGGAATGAATCTATACATATAATAAAATTGTAACTGAGAAGAATTCTACAGAGGCCGAATTTATAGTTTTAAGAATCTTTGTTTGTCTGTCTGGGAATGCATCATGAGAAAACCACTGGACAGATTTTGATGAAATTTGGTATGATGATAGCACTTGCATAGTTTCAAGGCAATATGACAATAAGAAGTAGGTTAAATTTTCATTTCCTAGCTATATAAACGACAAGGTTCTGAGGCAACAAACATTAAAAAAAACATACAGTTGAATTGAGAACCTCCACCTTTTTGAAGAAGTCGGTTGAAAAAGTATAACAAAAATTGGCCTACAGATCTCAAGAGCAACTGACCAAATATATATAACTCTCTCCTTTATCAGTCAGTCAATAATTATAATGTAGGTACAACATCAAAAATCAGAAGACTGACACTAATATTTTAAATGTGAATTTTGTGTTTGTGTGTTTGTTATCTTTTTCAATTTGCATAATGGATAAACAGATTTGAGTGTTTCACAATGGAAAGCATTCAATATATTATTTTTAACTTGATAAACCCAGGGTATAAACTAGTCATATAAGGAAATAACACCTCTTTTAAAACTATATAGTAGACATGGTATTTACAATGTAATATTTCAGCCTGCTTAGTATATTTATGAAAAAAATAATGGATATTACTATTTCTGTAAGTTGATAATGCAAAAAATTATATAAAAATAATTTTAACATCTTATATTTAATTTTTCTGTTAAAACGGTAGATTATCCACTAAAACTTCCATATAAATAATAAAATAAAAAATATATAAATGTTAAATATCAATGTTTGTTTTCAAATTCAATGTTTGTTTAGTATAAAACTGACTTTCTAATGTCATTGTTATTATTGCATAGCTTTTTAGTTAAATATGAACTAAACTTAGAAAAAATATTATTATTCATTTGTGTCATAGAGAAACTGCTGTCTGTAATACAGACTCGGCCTAGTAAAGTCGGCAGTAACAAACCGAAGCAAGTCTCTAATAATTTGTAATTAGCTTATTTTGTGCTTATTGTAAAATGTAACTTAATTAAATTTAATATAAAAATTAGCAAAACACTTACTTAGCATTTGAGCAGACGGTATATTAAAATAATAGCGACCTCTATTAACAACAACATCGTCTGTAGCTTCAAAATCCAGTATGTGGCTCTGACCGTTATAATTTCCATCCGTGAGAGACCAATAACAGTCATAGTATAAAACGGATCGGTCATTTATAGTCACATCGTTAGAAATGACAATATTCCTGCAGTGACTCTCTTTATTGTCATATTTTTGAAACCGAAATTTCAAAGCTAAAATGTTAAAAATATAATACTTATGATATTATCAAATAATGATTTTAACAAAGGAATACATATTACTTTAGTCTTAGATCCTATTTCTGTTTGATAAAAAGGGTAAGACTACCATATTCAGCACCATTATAAGGCGAATAACATATTTTATATTCTATGACCAATTTAGTTATTCTAATAATTTAAATTTGTATATAATACACTAGCAACTTCCCTCAGGTTCGTCCCTAGCTTGATTCCCAATACAAACTTTCATCCCCATTTTCACCTCCATAAGGTGTGATTTCCAGAATAAAAAGTATCCTATGTCCTTCCCAGGGTCTCAAACTATCTTCTTATTAAATTTCATCTAAATCAGTTCAGTAGATCCAGAGATTACCCCCTACAACGTCACAAACTCGCAAACTTTACATTAGTATGGATATATCTGAAGATATACTAATAAGAATTCCATAAATCCATACTAAAATTATAAATGTGAAAGCATGTGAGAAAGGATGGATGGATATTTATTACTCTTTCACACCAGAATAGCTGAACAGATCTGGATGAAATTTGGCACAGAAATAGATTATAGTTTGGAATAGCAAATAGCTTACTTTTTATACTGGAAAATGTATGGTTCCTGTGAGATAGATTTGTTTTTATTTTTTTGTTTCGTTGCATTTGTTTTTGTACCAAACATATGACACCAAACTAAATAAAATTAATCAATAATTACTTCTATCTTTATCACTTTACTTGTTTTTTTAAATACACATTCTAATCATTTTCTTACTATTTAAACATTATAATTTTAAATGTAGAGCACTTACTTTTCCATTTTATGTTACTAAAAGTTATATTGAGGACAGTATAGTTAACAGAATAATAGCTTCTATCATCCCGATGAACCAGAGGTAAGATATATGGTTTAAGACTGACTCCACCAATATGAGAATTTGATGATATTGGACCAAAATTGTTCATGCAATCTGAACTGTTTGGTGCTATATATTCAACTTTGCATCTATCATCATCTGAATACTCTTCACCTAGTATCTAAAACATCATTAATTCATAAATTAAGATACAGGAATTGAGAAAATATATGATATAATATTATTTTCGTATATTTCATATGTTTCATATCTCATCACAGAAAAAAATATACGACATATAGTTATTAAGTATAATCAAATATGAAATTTAATTAAATAAATCTATTGAGATATAATGTAATCTACAACATGTAATAGATAATAATAATAGGAAAAAATTCATTTAAATAGGGGTTGTTTGATCGACAAACGTCATTTCAAGGTTGGACATCTGGCTGGATAAATCAATAACTTAATACATATTGTATTTTATAAGCTATTTTGAATGTGTAAACGATATAGATAACAGTTGCCTTTACCTGAGTTGTACAACTGCGAGATATTTTTGTGCTATTTTCACAAAGCTGATTATGCGTGTGTTGTCCAGAAACATAATGCAAAATAAACATTAAAGCGATAAAAAGTAATAGTCTCCCCATTTTAAACCCGCAAATAAATTAGGGACGAAATTTATAAAAATATAATACTTCCATAGCAGCAAAAGATCAACACATAATTAAGATTGAATATTCACTGATTAGATCAAAGCAAATATTATACACAACGTAATAAAACTGTTTACAATACGACGACCATTTGACTACAAAAACAATATGGCAGCACTAGGCAGATTGCAGATGCAGAATACATTCACAGAAGATTAATAAAGTGCAAAAATATTTTTTTAAGATTTATTTCATTTTCAATTTTTTTTCTTTAGGATATTAAAAAATAAAAAAAATGTTCACGTTTACGACAAATTATACTTAGATTGGTTTTTTTACAATTTAACCGAACTGAAAAGTATAAAGGACTAAAACCAAAATAAACATTCAAAACTTATAAAAGTATGTTTAATGCTACATTTACACGCTTGCCGGGGCTTGGCAAACGTCTACAAGCTCCAAGCCTTTACAAACGCTTGGCTTGGATGCCATTTACATGCTTGCGAGTGCATGTTCCGGACAAGCAAGCTGTGCAGACATGGACGTTGAATTTGTGTCGACTATTGCCTTTGGCTTGATATATTTTTAACTATATATATATATGTATATATATATATATAATAAAATTGTAACTAACCTGAATCTGTAATTAAATATTTTTTGAGCGAGAGCGACACTAAACACGCAACAATGTGTAAATACGCACAAGCGCTTGCCGCAAACTTGTTTTGATCTGTGATTTTATATTTAAAGACCGACACTAGCCCGGATCGTGACAAGCTCACGTAAGCTGAGCCAAACACCCCGTTGAAACACTTGTGTTTGTGGACACTTGTCGAGACTTACTAAGCGTGTAAATGTAGTGTAATAATTCGTTAAGATCAATGTGTGTCTATAATCACGATGCTCTACTCAAAATGTTTAGCAATAATGTAACGTATTTTAAAACTTAAAGTTAAAAATTTGTATTAAGATATCAATTAAATTTATATTAAAGGCAAACGAACCAAACCAATGACAAAGAAAAAAAATATTTATCATTGAAACAAAGCCATTTTATTAAGAAAAAGAGAAGCGTTATTTAAAATATTATGTTGGCACAATGACAATTTGTGAATTCAATTTAATTCAATTATTTATATAAGAAGAATGATGGTATGCTATTAACAATCAAAAAACTTATAAATATTTCTCAAAATGAAGGTAGTCATACAAAAAAAATCAAATATCTGTAAATCAGTAATCAATGTAACAGGTTACATTGATTACTGACTAAAACCCTTCAGTGGTTTTCCGTGATGCCGTCACAGACAGACAGACAAATAATCTAAATACTATAGATTCGGCCTCTGCATCGATAGTAATGACTATATTAGCGATGGGCGGTGAATGAGCGGACTAGCTTTTTTAGAGACTTAATTAGTTTTAAAAGCATCTAAATCTCATACATTTTTACGGGTTCATTGGAAATCGGAATAGGGATGCGTGTGATTTAAATAAAGGTGAAATATTTTTGTTTACATATATTTATCTTTATCGCTTTTAAATTAAGCCTATATTAATATATTTTAATGTAATTTAATTCAAAATTTGTAAACTAGTGTAATCTATGTTCTTTATTCTGTGGCTTATAGTATAAATAATCTGTGATGACAATATCACAGACCACAGTTGTCAATGTCAATTTTCATCTGACATTGACAGTCGTATCATTGATGGCTGGAGTAGTGTACTGTACACTGTGTACTCTATTATTTTTAAATTATAATTGCTGTGTGTTTTTAGCCGCCTCTTGTAAATAATATAAATCATGTAGAAAAATTTAATGCTAAATACTCATTAATTAAAAAATGAAAAACAACAAATTGTCAATGGTAATTACATAGTTCAGAAAACTTGATTGCAGAATGACCGTGAGTAGATAAATTTCTATTATTATGAAATCGTAGCTATAATATTGTAACTTATCTAATTCGTACATCCCATATCTGCTTCCTTTTGATAACTGTGTATAATCATTTGTGAATAATGAATATATGTATTCATGTCAGTAACATTTTGTCCAGTGTTAATATTAACAAATGTAGTTTCCATATTTGCGATCGAAAAAGTATATTTATTGATAATTTACGCTATTGCTTCGAAGTCTGAATCAGCTTTAAAAATATATACATTTTAGTAAACCGTCAGTGGGCATGACTATGTAAGTATCCTTATTATTTAAAATTTAAAGTTCATACAGTATTACTAACTGTTTGTACTTTAGTACTGGACTGTAGTCATAAAAAATACAATAAAAATTTTAATTTTAATTGCTCAATCAACTTTTAACTAAGCTATAGTACTTTCTTTTAGTAAATTGTTTAAGAAAAATGTTAGAATACTTTGTTGATATTGTAAGTATACTTAAATGTTTTTTTTTTAATTTAAAATTTTATTCTGTACAGAGATCATAGTAATAGGTATTTCTATATGAAACACAACATTGCCCCTACTGTGAGCATTTACAGCAATGGTGATGGTCAGTATCTTACTTAAATGTACAATATCTATGTGTAATATTAATAATAATATATATGTATATGTAATATATATTATGTATAATTTTAATTATTGACAAGAAATATTTAATAATATTATTTTAAATTGTTTATATATTGTTAATTGTTATATTTTAAACTGGAAGTCTTGTTTCTTACAGGGAATCTGAATAACTTATCTGTTGTTTTTTTTAGTAGATATAGAAATTTGGTGTTTCATAAAAACTCCTATAACAAATAAGGATACCACTTTATTATTAGGGTTCACAAAGAGTTAAAGTAGAAAAATAGATGTCAATTAACAAACTTTGCAAATTAAAAACACACTGTAGTATGTACTTTTAACTATTTTTTAACTTTTAATAATATAACTTATTTTTGTCATAAATTGAAAAGCTTTACATATGTATATTATGAATGTTATCTATCATTTTACAATTAGTGTGTTCAAAGCCTCCAGTTTAAAATGTTACAGCTAAAACTGTACTACATACGAATATGAAATATTGTTTTGACATTTTGAAAACATACCTCATATTGCAGACTTACGATTTTGTCTTATAATCTTGAGCTTCATTAAAACTTACATGAAAGTAGTAGGAAAAAACATTTTAAATTCACACAAAGGGGGCACCTTTTATTACGTGAGCTCAAAATGGAAGGGGGGGGGGGGGTGTCTATTCCAGTAAAATCTCATTCAATCTCTTAAAAACTGACGGAGATGTAATTATATATCTATATATTATATCTCCCAAATATCTATATCTGTATAAAAAATGTAAATGTGAAAGTTTGTGAGTATGTATGGGTGTTTGTTACTCTTTCACGCCAGAGCGGCTGAACGGATCTGGATGAAATTTAGCACAGAGATAGATTAAAGTCTGGAATAACACATAGGCTACTTTTTATCCCGGAAAAATATACGGTTCCCGAGGGATATATTTGTTTTTGTTTTGCTAGTTATATATAATTCACTAAAAACTTTAACCTCATTAGTTCAATTACAATGTCATGTACAGATAATAAATATAATAGGTATCTAGTCTGCAATATGCAGTGCTCATAACAATCGCACGTGAACAAACACAAATAACAATCTACTTATGTATATTATAAACAAACAAATGCTTGTAACTGTTTAAACAATCTTTTCAATGTCTATTAACATTTTCAGTATCGGTGGTGGTTAGCACTCGGCTAAAATCCTTTGTAGACATTTATCGTATTGTGTTCCCGCAACGAATTTACCATATTGAAGCGTTAAATTAAAAAAAAAATTGTTCGGTTAAATGTACTTATCTTACGGTTAATTTATATTTTATGTAATTTTGTATTATTTACGTAATATATTTTTATATTATGACTACGAAGGTGATGAAACTAAATAATTTTTGTTTTAAATATATTATTTGATATTTTTGAATTTAATGTGATTACAAATAAGAAAAATACAAAAATAAATTAAAACGAATTTAATGAAAAGTATTTACTGTTTTAAAAAAAGTACGACAGATAATAAATTAGCGTATTGAAATTGTACGCATACGTTGTAATGTCCCAATATAATGAAGCTATATTATTTACAAATTTTTTATATCAGTATGTGGTTAGTTATTTAAATTAATTGTTTTTGCCACAATACAGATCGAACAGACGTTCCGAGAACATATGTAAGTACTGTAAAAAAAACCCTACAAGAATTTTAAGTTTAACTTTTGTAAGTACTTACTTATTTTAAATTCTTTCATTAAATCTGCGAATATCCTTTTTTTTTTGAAAAGATAGTATCTGTTCTTTATCTCTACTAATATTATCAATGCGGAAGTTTGTGAGGATGTATGGATGTTTGTTACTCTATCACGCAAAAACTACTGAATGGATTTTAATGAAACTTTAACGCAAACACTCATACAAAATGTTTATTTTTTCAATATTAGTGTGATTTTGTAATTTGTTAAAAGCAATTATTTGATCGTTTCTCAAATTTTGATTGAAACTACGTCATTATTATCAATAATTATATATAGAACTTGTGACTTAAAATAACAAGTATCAAGCACGCATTACTTAAATTATTGTAGTAAATAAATATATATTTTCTGATTTCCTGTTATATATTTTTTAATAATATGTTTTTGTCAATTCAATTGAAATGAAACAGCTGTGTATATAAAAGTTAAAGTGCGTATGTTTATTTATAGCTAGATTGTGAACAATGAGACCTAATTTTGTACTGTTGAAAGAGAATTTAGAATTGATAGCTAAGTCATTGAACTATGGCCATCGTAATGTATAGACACAAATATTTTTCATTAATTTATTGTTGAAGGTTAGACGTAGACATAAAAAATCTGAGAAGCTTGATAAAATTACTAAATGTGTAAAGATTAAAATAATAGTAAAAAATACATTTAACAGTAGATATTTAAACGAATTTTTTTATACTTTAATTTAACGAAAAGTTTTATGTCTTCTCAAAATATTTTTTTACTACAATTTTTCAATGTTGAACAAAAATATTGAAGTGATTTAATCCTCTTTTCGCCGCGGAATGACTATTAATTATTATTTATGCGTGTAATAAATATTCTAATACGAAATTGTTCTTCTTTTGGAAATAAATAAGCCAGGAAAAATCTACGAATGGAACAATATCTTAAAAATTCCATAGCCAAGTGCAAAAATAATGTCGAACTATTAAAGGGAAAAATAGTTTACAAAATAATTATTTGACAAAAGATAAAAATTCTCATAACTTCATTGTTATGCATCCGCTGTGCTCGTCACATTCACAACGCTATTTTAATGAGAAAAATATTACAATACTAATATAAAATAAATTATTGATAATATTTACAATTCGATGCGTTAGCGTAGTGTATAGACGACAAGCAAAAAAGCTGTTACTCCATTATCATACAACGTTGTAGATTGAATAATATTGTCACAAATTAACAGTGGTGGCATTTCGTTGCGTGAACACAGTTCGTTAACGGCAAAAAAAAAGTAAAAAAAAATAAGATTGTCTCTGGTCAATTTTCGCAATGTACACCCCTGTGCAGGATGGCAGGGTGATGGGGCGTCGCTTTGTGCTAACTCTGGTGATTGGGATATCCGCGGGTTTTAGTTTCGCGTATATTCTGCTAACCTCGGCCGGATTCACGCGGGATGTAGCTTGGTCCTACAGGTAAAGGCATAACTTTCTACTTCTTCCATCTGTATTATTCTGTATCTGTGCTTCGTTTGTGTCGCATGGCGCCTTTTTTTGTGCATTTTAAATTAATTTGTAGACCAATTATTTGTTCGCACTGCATGAATATAAAAAGGTATGTATGTATTGTTTTATTATTTATTATAAACATTTTAGGTGTCTTCAAATACCAATTTGTAGTTTTGCTATAAATTAATATTTATATGTTTTGTTTTAATTATTTAAGTTTTTAAGTATCTTAGCACATATCTTTTTACCCATACATTTTTTTAATATTACATTCTAAAAGCGTCGATCAAATTGCCAAGTGGAGATTCTGTCAAAAAATATTTTCATGAGGGTTATTATATAGGTAAATTATAAATAACACGTTTGCTAGAAAATATCATCTGCCCAATAGTAAAGAAAATGAACTTAAGCGACAGTATATCTATGGTTGTGAAAGATTACACTAATAAAACTTCGAGATATTCGTTGCATTTATTTATATATAAACAGTACTTTTGGAACATCAACTTAATTTTTTCATAATCGCTTGTATGTCGGTTCGTGTTGAAGCTACCACCGGCTCGGAAAGCAGTTCAGCTGAGAAGAGCCGGCGAGAAACTCAACAGTTGCTCTTCTAAATAATGAGTTACTTAATTTATACCTAATTTATAATTTACAATTTTACAATTTACAAACAATTCATGACTAGTTACTACAAGGTGGTACCAACATCTGTGCAAAAGCGCGGGAAAACAAATGAATATCCGCGTCTTTTTTTTTTAAATCCATTCCTATCGGCCAAGATCACATAACTAAATGCTTTTTGATGTCACGTGACAATATGTTCTGTACCTATAGATACATTTACCCCATTATACTTTACCCGTCATTGAAAGCTTAGTAAAAACAATTTTGCCGTTATGTAGATTATTGAGTAGTTTCTACAAAACAGATAATTTTGTTACATTAGGAAATCACGGTATAGTACATAATTTATTTTTAAGTTTGTGATATTTGTGCTAGATAAGAAATATAAAAACCCGAATTCGGAATGCGTAATAAATTGTTAACTAAGATGCCTACTGTTTAGTATTTGTGCGAAAATTATAGCATAAATGTTTTTTTTTTTCAATTGTATGTGAATGGCGAGTTTTACAGTTATCAAGAAAAACGAAAAAAGATGAATTATCAAGCGAAAAATGATGAAAAGAATTATGAGACCGACTAAAAAAATTAAAAGATATTTAACTATTATATGGATTAAATCCTACAAAGTATTGTATTTGTGGTATTCTAAAAGAAAAGTTGCCCTTTCAAAAAAAAAAACTAAGTTGATCAAGTCTTACAATTAACTCCAAATTAGATAACAGAGTCATCATCATCTCCCTGCCCATTTCCCAATCACTTGGGTCAGCGCAGTACATCTTCCACTCTATCAGCAGTGGATTTGGCAAAAGTTTTACGACCGGCCGCCTGTCTGACATCAACCCTCCTTGGGAATCCCAATAATAATTTATTAATAAAAATAATTTAGATAACAGATTATGGTATTGGTATAGACACACGTACAAAAAATATTTTTATAAATAAAAATAGAACTATACTCGTACAGGAGCTTCAAAATCTCTTTCAAGCTTAACTGAAAAGCTTTTATAATACAATAGAGAATCGACCTATGAGGTCATAACTTATAAAGATCAAGCGTCAGACTATGTACTTAAAATTTTCTTGACTCCAATAAAGTATCACACATATAGACAAAGTAGGTACTTAATTTGAATATCTTTTTATAATGGTTACTAAATACAGATAAATAAAATTAACGTGTCTGTTTGTAATATCAAAATAACAGCCTTTTACTAAATGCATATAAAATTATACACAGTCCCTAGGTATCTACGTTTTAATTTTTTTGAACGGAACTCTTTTTCTAAAATAAAAGTAGCCTAGAAGTTACTTCTTATAACATCAGCTATCTGCCAGTGTCAGTCTCGTTAAAATCGGTTCAGCCGTTTCGGAGATTAGCCAGAATAGCCAGATAGACAAAATAACTGCTACGATAGCCAGACAGACGATTTTTTATGATTGAAATGCAAGTTAGTAGTAGCGTCATTTAAACATGTTGAGTTATAAGTATTATGCGTTTAATTGAATTGGAATTTACATTGTAATTTTTTGTACTAAAGTGTTTAAAAGAGTTAATTAGATTATTTGTATGTTACGTCGTACTTTAGTATACCCTTAACACCTTTAGGTAAATTTCTAAGAAGTCTACTGTTAACTATAACGCCGGCGTGTCCGCGGTCCTAATAAAATTGTAGCCGAATCTGTAGGTACATTACATATTTTTTGGAAAATCTTATTGACATAGACATTATTATCGATACAGAGGCCGAATCTATAGTTTTTACAATTTATGTCTGTCTGTCTGTCTGTTACCGCATCACAGAAAAACCACTGGAGGGATTTTGATGAAATTTGGTATGGTGATAGCTGGTTACCCGGATCAACATATAGGATACTTTTTACCGCGGGAAAATATCTCATTTCTGAGGAAAAATACAAAAACTGCATTGTAAGAGTATACTAAAATGTAAAACCTAAGAATTAGGTTTTTGGTCATCTGAACGCGCCGGAGCCGCGGGCAATGCTAGTAAGAAATAAATAATTTTCGTCCCGTTGAGTTTTTTTCGCCAGTTCTTCTCAGGACTGAGGCTTTTTTCTTTTCTAACTGGTAGACTCATAACATTTAGTAAAAAAATGTAATAATTTAATGCTGAATAAAATATTTTGAGTGCGGTGTCTTACAATGGTTTGTGCTATTAGGCATATTGTCTCCGTCGATAGTTCATATCGAGTATACTTAAATATATTCTGGTAAGATTACTAGAATACGATACAAATATACTGTCAAAATTTAAAGCATTTAATTTTGCAGAGAAAAATTCTAAAAATCATTGTTTTGGGTTCTATTGTGTTAATAAAGACCCCCAATAATAGTTTTTCTCAAATATCTTTTAATGTACAGACAGCGATCAGTTACAATTTTATTATATGTATAGGTATCCGGGATAATTAATGAAAAAAAAAATCATACAGTGACAACTAAAAATCCATTACGTCATTTTTCTTTTTAATTGGAATGCACCTACATATATAGCAACTGCTTTATTTTTTTATTACTTTTATTATGTATTTTTTTACGCTATCTTTTGCCATTTATTAAAAGTTGTTTATAAGATCTTTTGTGTCTGCGTTTGCGGTTTGCATTTAAATTGAAAATCTTGAGTTTAAAACTGAAGTTTAAAAAACTAACTGAAATGACTAATTAAAAAAATATATATTTGACTCGAGTGACAAAATCGAAATGTTAATTCAATTATTATCAAAGAAGTTTATTTAAATTGGTTAATTTTAGTAACGTATAACGTATTTTTTTTAATTTAATTATGTAGTTAATTTATAAATCGAATTATTATATCCGATTTATTTTAAAGGTTTTATTCGAAAAAATAATCTATATATTAAAAAATACTCAAACTTAAAAAAAATGACTTTCGCGAAATGATTTTTGCTAAAATATCATTATTATATTGTGGAATAGACATTTTTATCTGCATACATTGAACAAAAAAATACTTGATACACAATCAGCGACCAAAAATGTCCTCACCGAACGAGCGCTCATTTGAACATCTAAGCGCACTTTTAATTTTTTTTTGCGAAAACAACTTTAAGCATTGCATTTAAGGTTCAATTTACATTGTTGTATATTTACCTATTTCAACTAGAATAATTACCTAAACACAATTGATAACAGTTTTAAGAGAAATTTTGCACGGGATTGTGTATCTAGTATTTTTTTAATGATACCTGCATATTAGGGTTGTTCTATTGATGTTCTTACGAAGAAAAATTTTTAGGGACTCCGCTAGAGATTTGGAAAGGCATCCCATACCAAATGTAATCGATCATGGCAGTGAAGAGCCGGCACATAGAGATGAAGACAGATCGGTCGCTGATGAACTGGCCAAACGCGTCAGAGTACTTTGTTGGGTGATGACCCAGCCTAATAATCACAAGAAAAAAGCAATACATGTAAAAGCGACGTGGGGGAAGCGATGCAATAAACTGCTGTTCATGAGCACCTCTAACGGTCAGATTGTTAGACTTTTGTATGTTTTTGTAATTTTAGAGAAGTTTTTGTTTTATCATATTTGAAGTGACTTCTTTGTGTTAGCCTTTTTATGAGTTTTCATTATGAATTATTTTATTATAATTTTTGATTAAGACATTTTTAATAAAATGAAAGCAAAAATAGACTAAGTTTAATAGAGTAAAAAGTTGAAATTTCTTAGTATTTCCAAAGATTTCTGCCAAAGGCAGTGGCAGGCCAGTGGAGACGCGCTCGCTTGGGAAACTGAGTGAAGCGAATTCAAATCCCGGGTCAAGCGCCCGTGATATTTTCATGTGCTAATCATTTCCAACATGATTACCACTTGTCTTACTAGTAAAACATTGTGTGAAAACCTGCATGCCCGAGAGAAGCTGGCAAGTTTTCGAAAGACATGTGAAGTCCGCCAACCCGCACTTGGGCAGCGTGGTGGGCTATGGCCTGATCCTCCTCGTAGGACGTTAAAAAGGGCTGAATACGAAAGATTTCATGAATATGTTGTATAGTAAAGTAAAGTTATTGTAAAGACTTCCAAAGTTTGAATTAGTCTATTTTTGCATTGATAATCTAAAATAAAATATTAATAAATAAAATATTAATTAAATAATCAGATCTTTTCTTATTATACAATACTATAACCCTTGCAGATACTTCATTACCATCTATAAAGCTGCCAGTATCTGAAGGTAGGGACTATCTCTGGGCGAAGACCAAAGCGGCGTTTCGATACGTGTACGAGCATCATAGAAGAGACGCGGATTGGTTCTTGAAAGCTGATGATGATACGTATGTACTATGTATATTGCTATTATATTTAGGAAATTTGTATGGGTATGTGTGTGTGGGTATGTTTGTCTGTGAATTTTTCGCGGATTTAGGACTTATTTTGATATTTAGATTTTTTGTTTGTAAGCTCATCATACGCTATTTGATAAGTCATCTTGGTTTAATGGTGTTCTTTTTTGACTACAATTATTTAATTTATAACTATTGATACGGTGGCTGAATTTGTTTATATTTTTCGCGAGTTATTTTGAAAATTATTTATGATTTCCAGGTACGTAATAGTAGAGAATCTGAGGTACATGCTCTCTGAGCACGATAGCAATGATCCCATTTACTTCGGATGTCGCTTTAAACCATTCACTTCTCAGGTAAGTTGTTATATTTTTCAATTATTTTTTTTATTATAAATGGTTGAATTACGATCTGTTTATTTGTTTTCTATTTCAATGAAATAAGTATAGACTTAGTCGTAGTACAGTGACAACCTGCTCCTTAAAATCCGATGACGTGAAAAGATAAGTTCAAAATATCGGTCAGGTCAGATGTACGACATCTGATATTTTCATGTGCGAATAATTTTGAAAATCCTTGAAGAAATTTATATTAAATTAATATTAAATTTATATATTAGCAAACCTTCATGTCTGAGAGAATTTTGAGATAACTAGTTATGGCTAGTCTTATCATTATTGATTACTAGCAGAACCCGCGACTTCGCTCGCGCTAAAAATAAAAAATAAAATCTCTAAAAATATAGTTTCATACTAACTTTCATCCCCTATTTTACCGCCTTATAAGATGAATTTCGAAAAATGCTTAAACAAGTATTTATTTAATTTTATTGAAGAGCATTAATACCAAGTTTCAAGTAATTCTGATCATAAATATTTTTTTGGATTGTATGATTATAACGTGTTTTCCCGTGGGAATTAGATAATCTTTCGGGGTAAAAAGTAGCCTGTGTCTGTTTGTTTGTCTGTGTGGTGTGTGCTTGGGCTCAGAGTTATTTATGGTCTAGGGCTATGTGCTGCCTCGTAGTTATTTAATTTGTGAGTAAAGATAGATAACGTGTTTGTCTGTTTGTCTTGTGTAGTTCTATATTAGTGGCAGTGTCGAGTATGTGCTGTGCTGTTTCATAGTTATTTAATATATAAGTGAACATAACGTCTGTCTGTTTGTCTGTATTGCATAGAGCTACATGATGTCTCTCATTTCGAAAGCGGTGGATATTAGACTGTGGAACCTTCCAATAATATTTGTATTCTTTTAAATAGTTAGTTCATTCGTGTGAGAAGTTGACGAGTCTGTCTGTTTGTGTGTGCGGTGTAGGGGTACATGAGCGGCGGCGCGGGGTACGTGCTGTCGCGCGCCGCGCTGGACCGCTTCGTGTCGCGCGGCCTGCCCGCGCCGCACCTGTGCAAGGCCAGCGACCACGGCGCGGAGGACGCGGAGATGGGTATGTCCTCTATACATCTATACAGATAAACAAAATTGAAGTGTCTGTTTGTAATGTCAAAATAACAGCGTTTTACTAAATGCATATTATGAAATTATAATTTTTTCTTTAAAGTATCGCATATATGCGATACTTTAAAGAAAAACACATATTTTGTTTAATTTCTGTCTGTCAATCTGTCTGTTTCGGATTATCTTTGAAACGGCTGCACTGATTTTGGCCGGGACTATTGAGATAGCCAATGTTATAGGGAGTAATATAGGTTACTTTTGTTTTAGAAGAAGAATTAGGGTTCCACTCAAAAAAAAAACGTACCTAGGGACGAACCCAAGCGAAGCCAGAGGAGTCGCTAGTAAATTAATATAAATTTTCGTTCCAGGCATATGTCTCCAACACATTGGCGTCAAAGCAATGGATTCGAGGGACTCCCTCCATCGAGGCCGGTTTTTCCCCTTTGTACCCAAGGACCATCTGTTCCCAAACAAGGACAAAGGATTCTGGTACTGGCAGTATATTTACTATCCCACTGATGAGGTGAGCTTAAATTGTTTTATTTTTAATATATTTTTTTTAATGAGTCCGTTCACAATTTGGACACCCTCATAGGAGCTTACAGCTATATTATTAATATTATTTATTTATGGTAGCTTGGACTGTGCAATGTTTTCATATTGGCTGTCTGTTCATCAACAGGAGAACAGAATGACTTCCTGAAAATTAATATCATATTAATTTATATTATTTTTAATTTTATTTCTTCTTTCTCTGTACATAACATACATACATACATTATGAGGTTTGAATTGCCTGCAATAAATGATTATTATTATAAGTTTTATATAGTATTCTAGATTCTATCGTTTCTGGCGGCACCAGTTGGCGCCACTGGCGAGTGAGGTCCTATCGCTGTCATTGAAAAGTATTAGTGCAGCCATAAATTTAATATAATAATAATAATTGCTAGGGCGGCATCAGTTTTTCAGGATTTTTTTTTTAAATAATTAATATATAATAACTAAACAGAAAATATTGAAATTTTCTCAGCTCTTGTTTTAAATCAATAACATTTATTGAGCCGTACAGTTTCTTGCATAATTAACCAGGAATGCCACAATCTTTACAATAATCATGAATTATAGGTGAAAATCCGCGATGAAAAGCTCGCAAGCAGTAAACGTACAGTGTCCTTTGACATTTGTGGAGACCTCACTCTATACTAACGACCTCTCGCGGCGAATTCAAGCGCTGTAGACCCCATTGCATAAACCTAGTTCAAACAATAATTAATACTTGTTAATTGTAATTTCGCAACCTCATTTCGAATACATTCCACCAGGTCATGGTCAACATTGAGTCTAAATTGTTTAAATTCAGCCATTTTTAACAGTCTTTCATTAGTTTCTCTTGTAACTAACAATATAATCAAACCTTGGGAGTCAATTTCGACCTACTAATTGTTGTATCGAAATGAAAGTTTGTATGTCTTTTTTGTAGGTTTGTTTGTATTTCTTATTTGGTATCTTGGATCTGATTTGATGATGTAGTCAAGACGTGGATACTGAAATTCTTCAGTGGCTACTAATAAACCCCTGTATTTAGTCCTTTTTTAACGTCCCACTGCTGGGCGTGAGCCTCCCTTCAATACCTATTAATAAATAGAATTGAGCCAGTTTCACTTAATTTTTCAAGCGAGCGCATTACCTTCAAATCTTCGCTTATGATAAAATCAACATATTATAACGTCAACACTGCGAATTTTAAATGAAATGAAATAAACTCTATTCAGTTAGACTTATTACAAGCGCTTTTGAATCGTCAATTTAATGAAAGAGTCAGTGTAGTCAGTCCGTGAGGCAGGTACCATGCCACATATACATAACTAGCGACTCACCCTCGCTTCGCTCGGGTTCGTCCCTAGGTACGTTTTAAATTAAAATGGATATAGTATGTTATCCTTAAGAGATAGACATATGCCATCGCGGATTTTTCTGTAGACCTATATAAGATACACAATTCCACCATACATTATTTTGTTATATCTCAAACGGTTTAGGCAGCGTTTTCGTTGAAAGCTCCCAGACGTCTTATTTTTTCCGACACCTCCAACAAATATCGTTATATTTTAGCCGTGTTATATGTAGTGATACGTATGCTCTCTATCATTCCAGGGTCTCGACTGCTGTTCCGACCACGCCGTGTCCTTCCATTACGTGGAACCAGAACAAATGTACGTATTGGACTATTTGATATATCACTTACGACCTTACGGCATCAGCTACGGTGGAGGCACTCTGCCTAAGAACGACACCCGACTTGAGGGATAGATTAAATAATGATATTATACAATATGCTCATATATTAATTTTGTTGCTTAATTTACAGAGTACATTGTTGTTTTTTTTTATATATATATTTTGATGAAAAAATTTCGGATTTTGTATGTAAGTTAATCGGTTTTGCGAATCGATATTGAATTGAAAATCGATTTGCATCGATTGGAAAATCGGCAATTATTGTATCTTCATAATAACTCGATTTGCTTGAAATATGTGATGTAATGAGTGTTAAATGTAATTTAAAATATACCCTTGATTTTGTATATATTGGGATATACAAAACAATTTTGTATGAATCATTCAGATATCTTATATTGTGTAGTGAAGAAAATTTTATAATTTGCGTATTTATTTCAATAAAACAAATTAAAATTAGATTTTTTCAAAGTGCATAAAACAAGAGAGCTAAAAAAAAAATAATGATTTTTAATATTATCGTTTTTATTAAAGCGGTAAGTATACGAAACCGATATGTGCATTAACATCTTATGACTTCCTGACGTTTTCGAATATAACTAATAATAAATTCGATGAGGCTTTGTATGTACATGACTTTTGCTTCTTCGAATGGTTTAAATGTAAAAAAAAAGATAAAAAAAGTCAAATTGTAATGGCAACATTGGCTTAGAAATACTTTTTATTCTTAGTCATTTGCCACAGCATCGTTTTTTTTAATATTTAATTCAGCATTTCATATACTTAGTAGCTTTTGAATTTCGTCTTAAAGACGTCAAATGATCATATTTGTAAATATTTTCGAGAGTGTGGGTAATAGAAGGAAATTAACATAATATTTAAGCTAATTCCAAAATGTAAAATGGAAGTAAAATGGATCCTAAAATAATTTTAGAATTTCAATAAGAATTTCGATAGCTAACGTGTATTTAGATCTTTTACAATTTCATATGAAAAACTCATCTACATACATATTATAGTTATAAGCTCGTAGATAATAATCCTCCAGGTCATGCAAATATAACTGACAGGATGTTGCTTGGAAATTTGACTCTTATATACATAGGAATACGGTATATGATATACCTTAAGGTGTATGAAATATAGTTCAAAATAAATTTTAAAATTGCAGTTTTAGTTGGTCTGTAATGATATTAGAACGCAGCTCGTAGTAAGGTGATGTAAACGAAACTTGCCATAAATAATATAATTATTTATATAAAGCATAATATATTGAATATTTACATTTAATTTTTATGTATTTTTAATTGTGTATATTAATATATATATTTTTTATTTTGAAGTTGAGTGCGTACTTTTACATAGCTCAGAGAAACATACAGACAGATAGATTATTTATTATTGAACAAAGCACATGGAGTTTATGCAAAGATTAATATATTATTTATGTGTTGGCAGCTTTCATCGATTTGTCAAGTTTGACAGTGACATATTATCATGAAAAAAATATAAAAACTTCATGTTTTGTAAGAATAAATATAATTTGTGAATTATTATTGAGCTATGGAAAATGTAAACTTCATAATTTTCATGTGATAATTAGAATTTTATATCGCTGCTATAAATTACTTATTTTATTCAAATAACATTTATTTACTATATTTTTTTAAATTTAATTTCAAGTGGTAAAAGTCTCAATATATTTCATAGGCTGGGTTTATGTAGATAACAATAAGGAATATGCGTGTGATTTAAATAAAGGTGAAATATTTTTTTTTATAATCTTTATTGCTTTTGAATTAAGCCTATAAGCGATAAAACTCTTTATACGGAGATTAAAAATAAATTAAGCCTTTATTAATATTTTTTTAAGCAATTTCTTTTTGGCAATACTGACTCTATTATCATATTGTGACGTCACGCCAAGCGCTCCAAAATGGCGGGCGTTTCAAGTATACATATCGGTATGATATTTTTAAAGATTTTTTATATATTAAATTTTAGTTTTTTGGAGCTGGATTTTTTTTACAATTATAAAACGATGTTAAGCTATTGTGTAAAAAATAAAAAAAATCACGCATATTCCCTATTGTTAAAAAAAAATGTGGGAATTTTCATGGAAATTTTAAATATAAGTTTTACTTTGAATTTATTGTACCAATGTTTTTTTAAGCATTTATATAAAATCGTTTTTTAAAACAACAGAGGTAACGTAGAAAGACAAATACTCACTATGAGTTACTTAGATCTAAGAAAATCTACACACGAAACAGACTTTGTATGTAAATAATTTTAAATAATGGGGGCGTGTAACCTTTACGCGCGGTTGAAGTAAAACTTCTCTGGAAAATATCGTAATTAAATTAAAATAAATCAATAAATAAATACGGCATTTTACAATCATATATTTATAGAATATTATATTATATATTCGTCGGACAATAACAACGGTTACCATGGCAACATGGCAATGTATTCTATCTCATTCTCTCGCCGGCATAATCCTATATATTTATGTGTTTGTCTCTTTCTAGTGTCGCATTTCCGCTTAATCGAGTTTCAAATCACAATGATTTTAAAGAAGTTTTACTTCAAAAACTAACCCTGATGTTTATATTGGCGTAATCTCGTTTGAATTTCGTTCTTATCGTTTTGATATTAAGATTCGTTTTCGTGTGTAATTTAATGTAATTAAGAAACTAGTCGTTACATTCATAACATAACCAAAGAACTCTATTTGTTTAGATTAAGTGAAGCACATATATATTTACATTATTTACATTTCTTTATATCTTATATATTATATTTTATTGAATTTTGTAATAATTGTCACATTTCATATAAAAAAAAACGTGTGTGTGTACTTATGTACGCCTGTAAGAAGTTATACTTCTTTGGCGTAACAGAACAAAAATAGCTAAAGATTTCATCCCATATGACACAGTTTTGCGTTTGTAAAAGGAATGAACTTACTAACTTCATCGTGTCGCTTTTTGGCTGTCAATGTGTGTGCGCATCGTAAAAATTTTACTCTCATATTTTTTTCCAAACGTGCCAAAAGAAGTGTAACTTCAAAAATATGTATATTCCAAAGACTAATGTCTGAAGCATTAGTTTACTGTGTGGAAAATGATAGAATTTTTTTAATCTATACACTATATTTTTAAAGAATCTCATTACTTTTTGAAAAGGCCTCAGAATTGTACGGTGTATTTTTATTTTATGTAACAAAATCTTCGAATTGTAGTAAATATTGATGTTAAATGTAAATCCTAATTTTTACAGCCATTTTAATCCTCAGCTTGCCATAATTTTATATATATTTATGATAGTATCCAAAGTTAGTCATTATTCCAAAAATGCTATTAGGTAGTTGTTTATACTCCTTAGTACCGTACCTTTTCCGGGATAAAAAGTAACCTATGTGCTACTCCAGACTATAATCTATCTCTGAGCCAAATTTCATCCAGATCACTTCAGCCGTTCTGGCGTAATTGAATAACAAACAACCATCCATCCAAATTTTGCATTTGTTAAAATATATTAATAATAGGATGCTTGAAAGAGAAGGATCATGGAGTGAGTGAGACAGCAAACAGTTGATTTTGTCCTTTTCTACTTACACCCTTCTAGCAACGATCATATGTAATGACGATCCTGATCATGTTAAAAAAACTGCTGAATAACAATACTTTGTGGCACATTTTAAAATGTCTAAATATATTAATTTTAATTTTTTTTGAGTGCCACATCTATACTAATATTATAAAGAGGAAAGATTTGTTTGTTTGTTGGTACCGAACAGGCTCCAAAACTACTAAACCGATTTAGATGAAATTTGGTAAGAAGATATTTTGAGACCCTGGGAAGGACATAGGATACTTTTTATCCCGGAAATTATCCTTTAAGGGTGTGAAAATAGGGATGAAAATTTGTATTGGGAAGCAACCTAGGGACGAATCTGAGCGAAGCGAGGGTGCGTCGCTAGTAAGTAATATATTATTATAAGTATACTTTTCACAACAAGTCATACTTATTAGCATTTTGGAAAAATATAAATATATGTAACTATAAACATTTTTTGTTTATACATTTTAATTGCTAAGTAACAGTGTTCCTTTTTTTACTAAGATTGTAAAATTTTTGATTTGCTCAATTGGTTATTTAATATATTTATTTTAAAGCGTATATTGTGATTTAATTCAGATTTATTCTCATAAAGCATTTTCACTTGATTTTGTGTTTTTATTTGTTCACCCCTTTTGAATTCTTTAATATTATCGTCAATTATATCAACATGGGCATACGGCGCTCAACTCTGGGGTAGCGCATGTTACTCCAATATTACAATCCTCCAAAGAATGCAAAACATACGGACGACTACTCGACACGACCAGTGAGAGTGTCGGCGCAAGACCGACGGCTTTACGTGCTCTCCGAGGCACGGGGGTGACACACCGCCAACTTCCCGACTCCGGGCTGTTACTGAGATTTACTTTACAGAAAGACTCAATAACTAAACTTGGCCCGACCCGGGACTCAAACCCAGGACCTCCGGGTGTGCAGCCGTACATGCTAGCCACTACACCACCGAGGCAGTACAGACAATACAGACTTAGTAAAAATCAAATAAATTATTAACTTAAGAACACTGTTCACTTACTTTTTTCCTTATATAGGATGTAATAAAACAACAAATGTCTTTTTACATGATTTTATTATTTCCTAACTATAGTCAATAACTAAAGAATACAATGTCAATGTATTTTCAAACAAAATACAACTTAAAGTTTATAGAAAAGAGACGATAAATGCATTTATCTAGTCGATGACTAGGAAATTGTGGTTTATTATTAAATATAAGAAGCGAAAATATCAATCAAAAGTGCCTTTATAGAAGTGAAAAAAAAAACTTAATATAAATTACAACTAACATAACCTAAGAAAAACGCTCATTTTCGCATATATTATTAAATAACTATACGCATTGCGCATTCTTACGAAAAAACTGACAATAAAACAATGTTTTAATAAATCCAAAATATTCTACTAAATAATTAATTTGAAAATTATAGAACGTCAAAGAAATAATGTACAATATGTTTTAAAAATTATAACGTCTGGACATCAGATTACGGAAATCGCGAGATCGAGTCCCGCCTGTGACAACTAATTAAATTAACAATATAAGTTATTTTTTATATAAATTAATTAGACATGGTATTGATGTATGTCCATTCTACATTATGCTATTAAAAATAATGACTGGCAATATATTTGAAAAAACCTTGACAAATAATAATATTTTTAATCTCCATCTACAATTTTCTTTATATACGAGTAACTTCCCTCCCACTAAATTCAATCTGCACAAAATATCAACCAATCACAACTCTTGAAAATATCGAATCCAAAACTTCAATTCAATTTTCTAGTTAATGAATTTCAGACGACATTTATAAGCACACTTGAGTAAATTAAAAATATTTAGATTCTCAGCAAATTATCAATTCTTCCGACATTATAAAGAAGGCCCTAATTAACAATTTAGTCAAAAATGATTTAAATGCAGATTTGGAATCAGTAAAAAAAATGTTACTGGATAGTCTTACTAAAAAAGCTCCAAGTCTTATGAATCCGGAGATACCATAACCATTTTCATCGTAACTACATCAAAACTAGTGGTAATTTTGACTTAGTAGTGAGACAACACTTCAAATACCTCGAAATCAACTTTGAAGAAGTTGTGGCCTTCTTTTTTATGTCGGCAGAATTCTATTCTTTTATATGGCTTCAAAGCGTGCCAGTTGAGCACAGATTACTTTGCGAATATCACGTACAAGAGCCAAGACACGACTTATGGAATTATAAGAAAATTACAAAAAATGTGTGAGTCAAAAAAACAACAGCAAATTATAATTAATATTAGTATTACACAAACTTATTATTTCGAATGTCTTTTTAAGATCCTCACACTCGATGTAGGTTAGTTAGTTAGTTAGTACAAAACTTATAGATAAGTTAATTTATTAACAAAATTACAAATATCATAAATAAACAAATATTTACAAAAAAAAAAGAAAACACCCGAACGCACTTAAATTTAACTTAATTTAGTTTATATTAAACGTATGTGTAACGCGTGCAGATAAAGATTGAGATAATCAAATTTATCGCTATATTAGACGGCAAAATAAAGAAGGTATACAGATTTCAATATCACACAGAAATGATTACTTTTTACTGAGCGTGAATTAACTTTTCAAAAGGATTGAGAAAATCGAAAGACATTGACAGATATACACAAAAATATATGTATATATGTATATATTTTTGTGTATATTGTATTCTCCCTCCTCCATTTTAAAACCGATTAAAAATATTGTTTTAATAAATTGTGTATAATTTGTCATAAATTTTCACAAGCTTCGAGATTACATTTCAAAAAATTGCTCATGTCGAATGAATATTCTACATTTAGTATTACAACAATCAGAAATCATAGCAAAGAACATTTAATATTTGCAAAGCATATTTTATTTAAATATACTGTTATCAGCGAAACAAATAATTTTTAATTAAGTGGTAATATGCCTATTAAGTACTAAGTACTCGATAGCGCGGCACGCCGTAATCGATGGCCATTTGTGATCACTTTCTTTATCTGCACTAACATTACCGTTATTCATGAAAATTTGGGAAAATATTGTTTTGATTTGTTTATATCAATCAAAATGTTATGAGACATATAAATACATAGATCAAAAAAGTGCTAGATACACAATCTCATGCGAAAGTTCTCTTAAAACTGTCACCAATTGTGTTCAGGTAATTATTCTAGTTGATATAAATATAGATAAATGTAAATTGAACCTTAAATGCAATGCTTAAAGTTGTATTCTCAAAAAAAATAATTAAAAGCGTGCTTAAATGTTCAAATGAGCGCTCATTCGGTGAGGACATTTTTTGTCGCTGATTGTGTATCTAGTACTTTTTTGACCGATGTATAAATATGAAAAAAAAAATGCAAAAATATTATTACATTAAATAATAAGCTTTCCTCATCGATTTTAGTTTTACATAAAAAAAATTACGATTGCAAGAATGGCCTATCGAATGAAAAATATACATAAATTAAAATTATGAAGTTTAAATAAATAAATGTAAATATTATTATATTTAAACATCATATTTGTTTAATTTCTAATATTTTATACTTCCAATATCTCTAATTATCTGTTTAATAATAATTACCCATAATTTTTAGGTAAAATTTTTTTTCAATTAAGGCCACTGTTACATAAGTCTTAATTTCAGAATTTGTCTATAGTTTGTATTGAGCCTAAAAAATAATACAAAGCAGAGTTCGTGCGACGGGAACTTATTAAAACAAAAGGATATCTTCTAAAAAAACCATCTTAGGCGGTGGCTTGACGTCACGATAACGGAAAATTATTTTACCTAACAAACTGTTACTGTACCTAAGATATTTATTGTCTAAACTATATTTTTTTTTGTCAAAAGTACCTTTAACTAAAGAGGTTGGTCAAAAGTAATTTTGATTGCAGACCTTGGTCTATGGCAGTTTTGACTGGCGTATCGGGCAATATACTGCCTTCATCAATAGTAAAGAAGGCCCCTAACTAACAATTTGGTCAAAAATGACTTATCAGCCACAAAAAAATGCTACTTAATAGTCTTACTTATAAAGCGCTGTGACTCCGGAGATACCAAAACCCATTTTCATCGTAACTACGCACAAACAACTACTAAGTACTAAGACAAAACTTCAAACATCTCGAAATCAGCGTTAACGAAGTTGCGGCCTCCTTTTTTATGACGGCAGAATACTTAAAAAGTTAAGGAGGTAAGTAGGTCGAAGGTTACTCGGAAGAACCCTTTCCTTTTAGGTTGGTTAAGTTAGAACAGTGACCCCCCAACGTGCGTTCACCTTGTCGTGGTGGGGGGGCTCAGTAGTGCCCGGCAATACAGCCGGGCGCGAAGCCAAGAAACGCAAAGGCACCATGCGGGTTGGTCCTGGTACTTGTCTTATAGTAGAGTGGACTGTGGAGCAACCACGTGGCTGTTGTGGTCTGAACTGTGACCACAACGCCGTAATTTTAAGAGTTTTGACCGATATGCCAGTCAAAACTGGTATTGAACAAGGCCTACAGTCCAAAAGTACTTTTGACCATGAAAGAGTTCTAACTGTAACATATACATATAATAATAAATATTACAAATACTTAATAAATCATATTTTACATAGTGTGCCTATTTGAAAGCAGCTGAGAGATGAATATTTCCATTTTACAAATAGACAAGAGTCCTAAATATTTCAACAAATATAGAAAACATTGTAACTCAAATTATGGTAATCTAATGTATTAATATCTCGTATCATGGTGTTTGTGGTCGCACACCTCCAAAACGGCTCGACCGATTTTAATTATATTTTATTGTATATTTGATAGATATAAGAATAGGTCGTTAAGTATTTTTCACGCTCCTACCCCCACCCCCCATTTTTTAATCGCGATTTTAATATTTTTATGAACGATATCCAAAAAAATTAATATTATATAAATACATAACGAATCAAAAGAGTTTTTTTCTAGTAGTTTGAACGTGAACGAACCCGCGGGTTCTGCTTGTTTAAAATAAAAATAACCCATCCTATATAGTGCTATTCAATTCAATTCTTTAGGTTTGTGGCTTCTAGGCGTGTCTCGTCGCGTAAAATGGAGAAGGCACGTTATACAGGGTAATTGTTAATTTACTGAAAACCTTTTGGGAATATACTATTTACATCATAACAACAACATCTGTAACAAGAAAAAATAATATTTTTTAAATTTTTATTTTCATACAAAAATAAAAATATTTTTTTTGCACCTCCTAAACTTTAAAGTTCTAGCATCTGGCCAAGTTTAAATGAGTAAGCGCGGCTTCCTACATCCCTCCACCCCTTCCATTCCACCGGACACGCACTTTCTTTTGCTAATGCTGGA
This sequence comes from Brenthis daphne, assembly GCA_947093115.1. NCBI lineage: Eukaryota > Metazoa > Arthropoda > Insecta > Lepidoptera > Nymphalidae > Brenthis > Brenthis daphne. The sequence goes on along the minus strand of OX352479.1, from coordinate 23,885,509 downwards.
CTATTACCGTTGAGAGGGTGCAATAAAAATATTTTTATTTTTGTTAAATTTAAGATATATTATTTTTTTTCTTACAGATGTTGTTGTTATGTTGTAAATAGTGTATTCCCAAAAGATTTTCAGTAAATTAAAAATGATCCTATATATAAAATGACCGGTAAAAAAGGAGAAAAAAATACACTAACCTGATCACACGTAGAAACAGAGCTAAGTTGTAATATATAGTGCTATGGGCTTAGATAAACGTAGTTTATTACAATTGCTATGATATTTGAGTTATTTATTTATAGTCATCTATACATATAATAAAAATGTAACTAAGCCAAATCTGTACATTTAATATTTTTTGGAAAATCTTAATAAAATAAACATTATTATTGATACAGAGGCTGAATCTATAGTTTTTAGAATTTTTGTCTGTCTGTTACTGCATCCCAGAAAAACCACTGGAGGGATTTTGATGAAATTTGGTATAATGATAGCTGGTTATCCATGTCAACACATATAGAATACTTTTTACTGCGGATAAATATCTCATCTCTGAGAAATCTATACTAAACGTTAAAACGTAAGTACGGACGCACCCGAACGAAGCGAGGGTGAGTCGCTAGTTCTAATATATTTCTAAAGTTTTCTTTTAGCGATATCGATTCCAGATTATCAATGTATCTAAGAGAAATTGAATTGAAACAATACTGAGTTACAATGTTTTTTGCAGGTTATTTCCATATTTAGAAGTCGATAATTTCTTCTATATTTAGTTAACCATTACCTTTAATGTATTTTAATATATTACTTAAATATATTTGCTCAGCGAGGTTTATTCGTTGGGAGGTTTTTCTATCTTTATGCTACTACTACATTAATGCTAACGTTTAATCCCAATAACCTATCGACCTGTTGTTCTTCTTACTAAAGATTCGATTCAATTGACTTTGTTTAATGGCTTCTATACGAAAAAAAAACAATTTTTAAAATATTTGTCTATCTGTTTCGGCTAATCTCCGAAACGGCTGGATCGATTTTGACGAAATTTTCACTGACAGATAGCTGATGTTATAAGGAGTAACATAGGCTAATTTTATTTTAGAAAAAGAATCAGGGCTCCGCCAAAAAAAAATTAAAACCCATGAAATTGTAAAAAAAATCGTACCTAGGTATGACCACCCGAGCGAAGCACGGGTAAGTCGCTATTTTTTATAGAAATATTGATTATTATCTTAAATATATTTAAATAATAAACTAATTAAGTACTGTATAAGCTATAATTAAATTATAATTACTTATTATTCTATTCTCGTTGTAGCGTTCGGTGTATATATTACTGAAGTAAAAACGGCTGCTTTGTTTTCTATATAAATTTTCTATCGCACATTAAATAATATGATTAGCATATATCCCGTTAATATTATACATCCGAAAATTTGAATGGATGTTTGTTACTCTTTCACGCCAGAATGGCTGAATGGATCTGGATGAAATTTTACACATGGATAGATTATAGTCTGGAATAGCACATAGTCTACTTTTTATCCCGAAAAAATATACAGTGCCCGTGGGATAAATTTGTTTTTGTTTATCAGTTTTCGTTTCTTGAGTTGACAAATAAAAGATTGATCTCTTCAAGATATACGGTTATAAGAGAAATAGTTTTTTAAAGTAGTTGAAAAATACGTCAGCATTCAAATTATAACGTAAAAAGTGGTTTACAATATTTACAAAATTTAAATGAGAATTTGTAACTTCGATATATTAGAAGTTACGTATAGTCCGTATAATCTAATATTTTATTATTTAAGGAAAAATATAAAAACACTATACTAAAGAAAATATTCTAAGGGAGTTAAATTATATATATTAAAGGCACAATGGTTAACAAACTGCTCTTTGACGAACGAACTGAAGTATTCTATAATATATTAGTGTTTAAACCTGTTTTTTTTTCATTGAAAGTAGTTTCGTTTCTTCCTCGAAATCCTGCAAAAAAAAAAAATGTAAAATATGAGATGATTATAGATCATTTGTTTTTCTTCAAATATTTGATAAATAAATTTAAAAGTTTTATAGATTAAGCTATAATTTTTACGTTTATTATTATTTTGATAATAATTCAAATTTTTTTATGAGAGTGAAGTTGGTCTATTTGGTTAAGTATTTACAGTAAGCAAGTCATTGTGGCTCAGTCGTAACAGGCTCGCTTGGGAAACCGAGACAAGCGGGTTCAAATCCAGGGTCTCACACCTCTGATATTTTCATGTGCGAATCATTTTCGATATTATTACCATATGTCATGCAGTGAAGGAAAACATCGTGATGAAACCTGCATGTCTGAGAGATTCAAAATATTCAGTTTTCGAAAGACGTGTAAAGTCCGCCAACCCGCACTTGGCCAGCGTGGTGGACTATGGTTTGACCTCGAACATAGCGTAGTAATTTTTTTTTAAATGTTCAGAATTAAAATAAACAAATATTGTAAATTACTCTGGTGCTAATTTTGAATTTTCGAAATCATTTTTGTAAAATAGTGGCTAAGCACTGACTGTAACAAGCAAGTAACATAACGCCTTTGAGACATTTAAAACCTTAGTCTTTCTCGTGACCATGATGGTTGTAAAGCATTAGAAAAACGTCGGAAACCAAAAATTAAAATAAATCCGCCGAAATAATCCGAAAAGATAAGTTTAATTTGAAAGGTTTTCCGTATTAGCAAATAGCGACGTCACTCGTGGCAACTTCGTTAGCAAGTGTCACCCACCCGGTGTCGGCGGGCGAGAAGAAGAACCCGCGCGGCCTGGCGGCGGGCGACGCGCCGCGCTCCGGGCACGCCCACTGCGCCCAGTACTCGCCCGGCAGCCGCAGCAGCAGCTGCATCACCTGCCGGCACGGACAGTAATAATAACACACAGACACAACCACATAGTAAGTATAATACACCAAAAATTAGAATTAAATAATAATAATGTTCTCCTGACCGATTCCGGTCACGGCGACCTATCTCATCGAGATATTATAGTGCAGCGCGTGTACGCGCAGACACAAGTGCACTCTCTATTCCTGTCACTCTCATATTCCGGTGAGACGACATGAGACACGACCGGTGAGACAACAGTAGTTAGTTTTAGTTAGTTTTTTTGTTGCATCACCTGACGCACCAGATATAATAATGACAAAATAAAAGGGGTACAAGGTTTTTGCTTCACATATTCTTCTTCTTCTTTTCGTGTCGATGGCAAGTTTTAAATCGTGTCAGCCCAAAACTCAGCCACGAATTAATATAATATAATAATAAGCTCACACTGAACATCTGCGCGGTGGCGGTGTACATCTCGGAGGGCTGCGTCATCATGCCGTAGCCCACGACGGTGGGCGCGAACACCTTCGCCAGGTTGTCTATGCCCATCTCACACTCGGGACTTTCTGCTACTCTGTCATTGGAAAAATTATATTGTAACCACAATAATACGTAAAAAAAACGGCGTTTTTTCTCTTTCCTGAAAAGTAGGGTTTTGGTTTATACGACAAATGAACCCAAAGGTATCGATATAAGCTTATAATGAAATTTTAAACTATACATAGAGAGACCATATTCTAATATATTTTCATCCTCGCAATATACTCTTGTGCTAATAATAGTTTAAGCTTATTGTAACTGAATACTACCTTCTAGCATTATCAAATCTTCTGGCACTATCCAAGAAAGCCGATTAAAAAAACAATCGAACACAAAACACACAAGCTTTTGTGGAATGCAGAACGAGGAAGACCATCGTGTTTATTAAATTGTGACGAAACTTTAAGTATATCTAAATAGCACTGAAAACCTCAAATATATCTATATAATATTTTCTTAGATTTACGCGAATATTTGACATTTAAAAAAACTATCTTTTCGGATTGTTTCGCGGATTTATTCGAAACTTCGGCAACAAAATCAAAATATATCCGCGAAACAATTTATATAATTATTGATCATCCAGCGTTAACCATGTAAATGGTGTTTTTCGTTAATTTTTCGATGTTTTAATACTTATTATCCTATTCCGGACTAAGAGAAATCCAAATATCATAAAACTTGGTCCAGCCGTTCTTGAGTTACAAATGGTGTAACTAACACGACTTTGTTTTCTATATTAATATTATAGAGGTAAAGTTTGCGAGTTCGTGACGTTGTAGGGATCATCTCTGGATCTACTGAACCGATTTAGATGAAATTTGTTAAGTAGATAGTTTGAGACCCCGGGAAGGACATAGGATACTTTTAATCCCGGAAATCATCCTTTAAGGGGGGTGAAAGTGGGGATGAAAGTTTATGTAACCTAGGTACGAAGCTAGGGCGAGTCACTAGTATATGACAGTACAGTAGGCAGTAAGAGTATACAACTAACTTCTGCAGATGCAGCACCAGGAAGGCGAGCGTGTCGCGGTTGGGCGGCGGCAGCTGCGACACGGCGTGCACGGCGGCGGCGGCGGCGTCGGCGCGGTCGCGGCGCGGCGCCGCCAGGAAGTCGGCCCACAGCGCCGCCGACACCAGCGGCTCGCGCAGCCCGCGCAGGAAGTCCTTGATGCAGCCGCACAGCAGGTGCACGTCCTCGCCGGCCAGCGACGGGGAGCCGCAACCGCGTAGGAACCGCTCCTGGAGACCCACGGGTTAGGAAATTAGGAAATACGATTCGAAGAGGGTTTTTTTCGTAATGGCTTTAGATTGTTTGACAAGTCACTAGTGATAATTATATGATTTCGTTCTCATGTTCTCTCCCATTTTATAAAAAAAAAAAAACGTGTGTGTGTGTACTTATGTACGCACGTGAGAAGTTATACTTCTTTGGCGTAACAAAACAAAAATAGCTAAAGATTTCATCCCGTACCTCACAACTCGTCACAACACGTCGCTTTTTGGCTGTTGGTGTCGCAAAAATTTTACTCTCGTAATTCCCCAAACGTGCCAATAGAAGTATAACTTCAAAAATGATAGAGATTTCAAAATATAACTATAAAAACGCACCACTTAAAACTAATTATTCTACAATTTTAGCATTTTTTTTATTTATAAAAAATCTCTTATTAATAACATAATTAAGTATAATTAATTCTGTATATGTCAGTCTGTATAATTTATGCATTAAAAAAATATGAAATCGCGTTACATACACAAAAAATATAAACCTCATTAAGCAACTGCATATTTATAAAGTAAAACCAAATATAAAAACGAGTCAAACTAACAAATTCTTGCTTATCACGATAACAAAATGTAAATTTTTGAGAGGTTTAGTAGATTCAATAACATTCAATTTCGAATTGTGCACATTTTTTTAAGGACACTTTTGAGACGCTCATTGCTTATCTTGAGTTTTTGTACATCAATGAGCTAGCTATAGTTTTTTTACCCGACTGCGCGAGGCAAAGCAGGGTAATGTGTTTATCACTTTACGTATGTACGAGTATGTTTGTTCCTATATGACAGATACCAAATCCGTGGGCCGATTTTGATGATTCATACTTCGTTAGATTAGTCTTAATAACGCAAATGTTCTAGGCCATAAAAATAGTTAAAAATTAAAATGGCGTATTTGTGTTTAAAAAAAAATACTTCTAAACTAATCGAGTGGGGTATTTAAATAAAGGTTTTTAATAGGCGATCACAAAAATTATATACAACTTATATTTAAAAGTCATTTAGGATAAAAAAATAGCCAAATATTACTTCAAATGTCTCATTCGCAAAATCTAAAAACTAAAAAGCAATAATAAAAAAAAAATATATAAGAATAAGAAAAAAACCTGACAGCATAAAACTTGTTTTCATGTTTTTAGTTAGCTTTTATGCAGTCGGGTTTATTATTTTTTTCATATATTTATTCAACGACAGCGATAGGACTTCACACGCCAGTAGCGCCTACTGGTGCCATCAGAAACTACGACGCTTTTAGCTCAGTTTGTAGTGACCCTACTTGCTGTGCCAGCGGTCGCGGGTTTGAATCCCGCTGGGGGCATTCATTTGTGTGATGAGCACGGATGTTTGTACTCCAGTCATGGGTGTTTATATTTATAATATGTATGTATTTAAAGTTATATATATGTGTAGTGTATCAACTATCTGGTATCCATAACACAAGCTTCGTAGCTTACCATACAACTAGATGGTGCTGTGTGTTAATGTCCTGACATATTTATTATTTATTTATTATTAACCTTGAGTCGTTTGACATCTTTGTCGACAGCACTGAGGCGGTACAGGCCGCGCTCGCTGAGGCCGCGCCGCTCCACCTCGTTGATGCAGTGCACCAGCAGCGCCGGCACCATCGGCGGCGTCGACGGCGCGTAGTCTGCTATACTGCCTTCCTGTATACATTAATGAAATACATATTAATACAAATAATAAAATTGTAACTGAGACGAATCTGTACATTAAATATTTTCTGGAAAGTCTTATTGAAATAGTAATTATTATGGATACAGAGACTGAATCTATAGTTTTAAAAATTTCTGTCTGTCTGTCTGTGACCGCATCACGAGAAAACCACTGGACAGATTTTGATGAAATTTGATATGATGATAGCTGGTTATCCGGGTCAACATGTAGTATACTTTTTATTTATGTACTTTTTACTGCGGGAAAATATCTCATCTCTGAGAAATCTATACTAAACGTTAAAACGTAAGTAGGGACGAAACCGGGAGTGAGTCGCTTTTCCGACAGGGCTAAAGTGAACTGTCTAAGTCTATTGAAAATTTACACGACATTCTGTTCAGTTCAGACTAGATATATTTATGGTTTGATCTGTATATGTATTAGCAGTACCCGTGGCTTCGCCCGCGTCTAAAGGCCAACTTCCGATCGCTAACGAAATTCACAGAATCACCCGCTGAGCTAATCTGAAGATTACCTGAAAATTTCATCAAAATCGCTCCAGCTGTTTTGGAATCCATAGGAAACATACAAACAGACATCGATTTTTATTTTGTTTAATCAACAATTTAAATTTTTTTATTGCTCGGAAAATGGAATCTTTTATGAAAATTTAGTGACACACCGACTGCAGCGCCACCTACCGGGTTCAATTGTGTTTTCAAACCATCTACAGCCCATTGAAATATACACACAAATTTTCATCCAAATCGGTTTAACCATTTCGGAGGAGTAGGTCAACAAACACACATAAAGAAGAATTATATATATTAAGAGAATGTGACCTGCGCGGCGTGCAGCTTGCCGGGCGGCACGCAGGGCAGCGGCAGGCGCTCGCGGCACTCGGCGTGCGCCTGCGCGCGGCAGTGCTCGCACTTCACGCCCAGCTTGCCGAACCAGATGCTGAGGATGACACACAACACACATATATTCATATAATACAAATTTTCTTAAATATATTAATAATTTTCTTAAATCATTTATTCCAGTATATATTGTATAGTAGCAACAAACAAATACATACGTCTTCCCGCAGGGGCCGCACGTCTCCCGCTTGTAGAAGTGCTTGGCGGCGAACACGTGCTGGCGCGCGTGCGGGCGCGGCGACGCGCCGTACGCCGCCGACACCGCCGACGGCGTGCGCTGCGGCGCGCGCGGCGTCGCCGGCGGGCTCTCCGACTCTGTTGTACACATTTATTTATTTACTAGCATTGCCCGCGGCTCCGCCCACGTTCAGATGACCGAAAACCAAATTCTTAGGTTTTACATATTAGTATACTCTTACATTGCAGTTTTTGTATTTTTTCTCTGAAATGAGATATTTTCTCACGGTAAAAAGTATCCTATATGTTGACCCGGATAACCAGCTATCACCATACCAAATTTTATCAAAATCCCTCCAATGGTTTTTCTGTGATGCGGTAACAGACAGACAGGCAAAAATTCTAAAAACTATAGATTCGGCCTCTGTATCGATAATAATGTTTATTTCAATAAGGTTTTCCAAAAAATATTTAATGTACAGGTTCGACTCATTTACAGTTTTATTATATGTATAGACTAGCGACTCACTCTCGCTTCGCTCGGGTTCATCCCTAGGTTGATTTCCCCATACAAACTTTCATCCCCTTTTTCACCCCTTTAAGGGACGATTTCAGGAATAAAAAGTATCCTATGTCATTGCCAGGGTCACAAAATATCTTGTTACCTTTCATCTAAATCGATTCAGTCGATCCAAAGATTACCTTCTACGACGTCACAAACTCACAAACTTTACTTTACTCGCGCTAAAACTACAGTAAAGCTCTAAAATAGTTGAATTCATACACATTTTCATCCGCTATTTTAACCCCCATATGGAATGAATTTCAAAAAATGTCAAAACATGTCAATAAGAACGTATAATTTAGATATTAGTACCTGAAAGTGGTGGGGCGGACGGTATCTCCTGTTTCACGCAGTTGGAGAGCCTTGTGTTAGACTTGCGCGGCGGCGGCGCTTCGTCGCTGCTCTCTGATATCGGTTGCTGGGAATTAAATAATATGACATATTATTGTAATACTTTTTTAGGGTTCAAAGGGTAAAACGGTACCCTATTACTAAGACTCCGCTATCCTTGCATCTGTCTGTCTGTCACCAGGCTGTATCTCATGAACCGTGATAGTTACACAATTGAAATTTTCACAGATGATGTATTTCTGTTGCTGCTATAACAACAAAAATTAAAAAACAGAATAAATTAAGTATTTAAGGGGGCTCCCATACAACAAACGTGATTTTTTAGCTCGATATTGAAAACGGCAACAGGGAGACGCTTGAAATATTTACGGAATATTATGTAGTTATATATACACTTTAAAAATAAATAATTGAATTAAAATAAAAAAAAAACATTTAAGTGGGGCTCCCATACAACAGATATGATTTTTTTGCCGTTTTTAGATAATGGTACAGGACCCTTTTTTGTAGATTTACGCAAATATTTGTCATTTTAAACAAAACTATTTGGCTGGAATTTTCTTCTCGTATTTATATTGATTCCAAGTCACCTCTGATATTTTAATGTGCGAATCATTTCCAACGTATTACCATTTATCTTACGGTGAAGAAAAACACCGTGAGGAAACCTGCAACTGCAACTGAAACTGCAACCTTTTGAGAGAACCTAGCAAGATAAATTTAATATTTTAGATGATAGATTTCTAAAGATATGTTCAGTCCGCTTCGCACTTGGCCAGCGAGGTGGACTATTGTCTAAACCCACTCATATTAAAAATAGGCCGGTACCCAGCAGTGAGCGTTAAAAATGTCTGAAACCATCGATCAAAAAGTACTAGATACAGAATCTTATGCAAAATTTTTTTTAAAACTGTCACCAATTGTCTTTAGGTAATTAATAATTATTGTAGTTGAAATAAATATACAACAATGTAAATTGAACCTTAAATACAATGCTTAAAGTTGTTTTCACAAAACATATATTAAAAGCGCGCTCAAATGTTCAAATGAGCGCTCATTCGGTGAGACCATTTTTTGTTGCTGATTTTGTATCTAGTACTTTTTTGACCGATGGTTGAAACTATAAATACATTTGTAATTATCACTTACAAAATTTTGCGGTGGCTTTAAGTCCTGCGTTGTGGGGTTACGCTCCAGCGTTAGCGTAGTGGTGGCGGTGGCCAGCACCTTGCCTCCTTGCAGCTCTACAGTCTGTATCAAAAAATATATATTGAAATGAAAAACGAAAACAAATCTATCCCACGGGGACCGTACTTTTATCCGTGATAAAAAGTAACCTGTGTGCTATTCTAGACCAATATAAATAATCTATCTCTGTGTCAAATTTCATCCAGATCCGTTCAGCCGTTCTGGGCGAGATTGAGTAACTAGCGTCCATCCAAACTTTCGCATATATAATATTACATAATGAATATCTCGTGTCATGGTGTCTGTGGTCGCAGTCCTTCGAAACGGCTCTACCGATTTTAATGAATTTTTTTTGTATATTCGGTAGGTATGAGAATAGGTCGTAAAGTATTTCTCATTGTCCTACCCCTATCCACAATTTTTTAACCGCAATTTTAGTTTTAGGAACTTTTGCATGGTATATACTATTTAGTACTTTTTTATCGATGGTCTACTGGTCTTTTCATCTACTAGGACAAAATGTTTTAAATTAACTTTACTTTTAATTTTGGAAAAAAATGAACTCTTAACTTACCCTAGTCTAGGAATAACAAGTAATAATAAAAAAATTATCCCATACCTTAGTCTCAGAAGACCTAGAAGACCGACGTTTCTTGCTAGCAGGCGGCGTCTCCCGCGCGTTCCACCCGCCGCGCTGCACCCACGACCGTCGCGTCGATACCAGGGATAGGTCCAGATCATCCTCCGAACGTGAGAACGACATCTCTGATAGAAGGGTACCTGTTGAATAAATGTTAAATATGTAATATATTATTATTATAAAGAGATAAAGTTTGTAAGTTTGTATGTAAGATAATCTCTGAAACTACTGACCCAATTCTAAAAATTCTTTCACTAATAAGACCCATTACTGCCTAGCTAGTGGTATAGGCTATTTCTTATTGCAAATAAATGTATTTACTATTGAAGTTTATTGAGTTTCTTTATACGATATTGTTAGGGACGCTAATATATTATTATTAGCGACTTCCGTGAATCCTATGCCTAGCAATAATTTACATTACATTTTTTCTGGACAAAAAGTAACCTATGCGCAATTCCAGACTATAATCTATCTCTGTGTCAAATTTCATCCAAATTGGTTCAGCTGTTTAAAGGGTCAATAAGTAACAAAAAGTAATAGTTTGACTAAAATGATACTAGTGATTTGGGATAGTTTTTTACACTAATATAAAAAATCCATATGGAAGTTTCTTGACGTACATTTGAAGCGGTATAAGACGTACACTCTCTTTTCCTTTAAAACATGACTGACATAAAGCGCAAGACCGACAATTTTACGTGGTTTTCAAGGCACGGGCGTATGAACACCACCAACTCCTCTACTCCAGGCTGCTAATGGGATTTTCTAACAGAAAAACCTAGTAACTATTTTGACATCACGTGAGACTAGAACCCAGAACTTTTAAATCTGTAGCCGTACTTAATAGCCAATAAACCAACAAATGTATGAAACAAATTAAAAACATGAATTTTATCTATGTGTTGTATGTGAGCTGGGAGATAATAATTAACTATGAGCCTTATCAACAGAGTATATCCATTCTAGAAAAAAATGATGCATATTTATATATACATTATATAAAATGACCAATTATTCATGAAATGAAATAATACAATAACTAGGTACAATAAGGTCTAATGATGAAATCCGATAAGTTTAAAATTATTATATATACATAGAAGTCATAAACTAGTAGTAACAGACATGTATGCAAAAATAAATACATGTGAACCTGCATTCAACCATGACTATATATTAATCCCCTTGATATTGATGCTAAGATTGTGCCCCAGAAGTGAAATGCTAAAGAGCATATTATTGTAATTTTAATATGGAATAGAAAAACTGTAAAAAACAAAAACAAATCTATACCATAGGAACCTAACATTTTTCAGGGATCAGACCTATGTGCTATTGCAGACTATAATCTATCTGTGTGCCAAATTTCATCCAGATCCGTTCAGCCGTTCTGGCATGATAGAGTAACAAACATCCATCCATCCAAACCTCCACATTTATAATATTAAAAATAATAGGATTACAACAAAATTCAAATTCTCTTACCAGTAGAATTCATCTCTGGAACACCACTAAGTTTGGCATTATGGTCCTGTTGGGCTGTGCCATTGAGAAATGCCAGTTTTTGTAATGTTTCATTGTTCAATTTAGCTCGGTTGTCATTGAAAAGTAAATCTCTTGCCATATCTAGGAGTTTGCTCTGGGATAAAAGTTACATTCAATTAAGAATAGTTTTATTTTTATTAGCTTTTCAAAATGTGGTTTTGTAACATAAAGATTTGGTAATCTCGTTATATACAGTTTTTTTAAGTTTGTGTAGATATCATAGGAAATGAAATGGAAAGCCCATTTAATTAGTTGTTATTGTATAACTGCCTCGGTGGTGTAGTGGCTAGCAAGTACGGCTGCACACTCGGAGGTCCTGGGTTCGAGTCCCGGGTCGGGCCAAGTTTAGTTATTGAGTCTTTCTGTATAGTAAGCCTCAGTAACAGCCCGGAGTTGGGAAGTTGGCGGTGTCTCACCCCCGTGCCTCGGAGAGCACGTAAAGCCGTCGGTCCTGCGCCTTAACTCTCACCGGTCGTGTCGAGTGGTCGTCCCACCGGAGTATGAGAGTGATAGGAATAGAGAGTGCACTTGTGTCTGCGCGTACACTTGAGCACTATAATATCTCCTGCGCAGTTGGCTAATCTCAATGAGATTGGCCGCCGTAGCCGGAATCGGCTAGGAGAGAACATTGTATCTATTAACTCTAATGGCTTATATTGATATATGAATTCCAAAAGATTCAGAAGTCAATGTTAATAACCTTCCGTTAAGGTAAATATTTCACTACATGTATGGATATTTAAAGATACATATACAGCAAGCATATTAGCAGTCGAGTAACTTACCAACTCCTTATACTTTTTCATAACAATATTCCTTTCCCTCTTCTCAGAATCAAGGAGCTTACGAACATGAGCAAATTTAGCTTCCCACTTAGCAAGTGTCTTTAATGCCTCATCCAATTCTGTTTGGAGTCGGTTTGCTTCTGCCTCTGCTGCAGCCCATTGAGTTCGAACCCATTCCATTTGCTTTACAAATGCTAGGAAATCTACGTAGAAAAGTAGAATAATTAATAAATATAGTGAAAATTTGAATGTTTAATAAGTTGTGTGAATTTCACATTTAATTTCAACCAAAGAAGTCACTACTAAACTTTAAATTAGAATTTGCTTAAATTGACACTATTGCCTAACTTGACCAGCCCCAATAATTTCAAAATACATTTTGAGTGATTGTGTACTTTTATTATTTATTAGCTAAGACAAGAAAAGCTAACAGGTTAAGAAAAGAGTTAAATATATTTGTAAGCTGACTACAAGTGTATTAGTATTTTGCAAAAACAACCTACCTATATTAAAGTATACTTTTACATATTGTTGAATATATAATATAATATAGCAACATCTGCTACCAAGAATCTAAAAATTACATAGATTTAATTGTATTTATGATGTGTAATAATAAAATATATCGAATTAAACCGGTTTCGGTGACAAACAATCACAGCAAGTTTTATGGATGTAATTCAAAAAAAACTTATTCGATATTCCTTTGCACTTTTTTCTAATAAATATTTAATATTTTCATTATAATACTATTGAACAACATTATTCATCCCTTATCCACAGTATAGTGTAAAGTATAACGCAAGTAATCAAGAGAAAGTCAAGGTAACCATAAAATATTTCGCATTATTTACATGTACCGCCATTTTGCATTTATGAAATTATTACACTTGATACAATTTACAATATATGATTACTTACATTCTTCTGAAGATCCATCGTTTAGGACATTGTTTAAACGATTTATATCATCAAACTGGGCTACCAAAGAGAGGGAGATGCCTCCCGCGTCCGAACTTTCTGAACTCATATTTTTATTTACTGCACTGGTACTTTCTAATAATAATAGATTCCGATTAGTTTGCAACAAATCAATCTTTTCTAATATTTAAATAATTTACAGAGAACACTACATAGCACAAAATGCGAATATTGTGAAATTTTTTAAATAACGACTACCTGTCGGTTGCTAAATTTGTTAAAGTCAATGCCAAAGCTACTGGCCAATCAGGCTCACACTCTAAAATCGTCATTGTCGCGACCGTTTTAATGATGCGTTCATTATAACCAGTTGAATAATTCGTAGACTTAATACTGCTTGATTTATGATTGCAATAGAGATTCATTAATTTACTAAAATATATCTAAACTTTTTAGGCCATGAAAGGAAAAAAACAATTTCTTTTCTTTCTTATTTTATGCCTCATTTTTACTTTATTGGTGATTTAAGGAAATAAACTGTAAATATTAAATTAGATTAGGATTACTTGTGTCTGGAAAAGCATAAAGCATAAATATTTCAAGTTACATTGTATTATTATAATCTTACTTTTATCTCTACAAGATCCATCAATATATTTCTTTAATATTATCATTTCTATTTTCATAACAATACATACGTACCTTTTTTTGTCTCTAATAAGTTTGCTCTCTTCTATATAAAGGTTCCACAATATTTTAGAATATTAAGTAGCCAATTTTTAAATAAGAGGTAGATTACATAAAGCTGTTATTAGATAAACGTTATAAAATCATTTATTTTCATTCTGAGACATCTAGGGTAATTGATTTATTCTATTTTTTTTAAGCTGGTAACATTTGTATTCATTTTCTTTTATTGAATTTGACAACTGACATTGACACAGCACGGCTAATCTGTGTGTCAAAGCGCGATGACGTTCGGCTGAGAACGGTGGTTCGTTCGTGCGGGTCGCATATCCTTGCGAATTTATTGTGAGATAATAATTATTTCCGACTGCACCGGCGTATAAACGCAAGGAACGACACTATGGCGGACGAAGAAAATAATTGTGATGATGGTGGTGATATTAAAGGAGGGATGCGGCTTCGAGGCCGAAAGGGTGCTCTGAAGAAGAAGAATGTTTACTTGGTAAAAGACCACAAATTTATGCCGAGATTCTTCAAACAGCCTACATTTTGTTCCCACTGCAAGGACTTTATATGGTAAGTTTATTTTATCTATCTATATTATTAGTAGAATTTGCTTGGTACTCGATCATTGATGGGTATTATAAATAGGCAATGTTTACAATGCGATGGTGAGTCGGATGAATGCGCGGTTTCCTCGTGATAAGGCAGATTACGGTGTAATGGTTAATTTAAATCTGCACATACATAGGTGTTTGTCCCGTAAATATATGTAAGTGTTCTCTGACTTTTAATTGTATTTTGTCCCATATAATCAATTCTATGGCAAATTGGAATTGTCTTACATCGATTTCTGAATTAAAACAGATTTATTTTTTTATTTATCGTGAACTAAATATTACAATTATGATATTTTAGTGATAAAAACAAGAAATATTGCATTATTGTTTGGTACAAATATTAATTTTTAAAAATTGTGTATTTAAAAAAAGCTTGGTCAATCCAAAATGAATTGGTATAATTTAAAAAAAAAAAGCTGGCTTTTATTATTTTATATGTTACATATACTTATATGTACCATATTTTTTATTTATATGTAATATCTGTACAAATATAATTACTAAAATATATTTATTTTTTGTTTTAAAGAAAATTAAAGAAAATACGTAATATTTCAAAAGCTCGCGATAGTCCTACGGTTAAATACTACTACTTACTGGAAATTTAAAAATCAGAATTAGTAAATAGATCTATTATGTACTGAATATAGATTTTTAATATAATAAAAACAAAACATGACGAAAAATTAATAATTAAATGTACTAATTATGTTATAGCATATTTATATGTAGCATAATTACGAGGATTTTAATTCATAAAAATACCAACAAAAACTGTCTGTTTATATATACCTACATATAAATCAAAGCTAATTAGAAAACCATGTGTTGTTTGTTATGACAGGTGTCATCACAGTTCGTGTATGTTTGCGATGTGTTGCCAAGTTTAATAAGTATTATAAAATAATAAACTAATGATCCAGCTAATTCTATGACCTTATAAGAATTTGTTTAAAAAAATCATGTATTTTACATTTAAAGAAGCTCCATCAGAAAGCAGAACTAACAATTACATACGATACATATTTTTTTATTTTACGTTTGAATCATTAACATTTTCTATATTATTTAAAAAATATATATTTTGCTATTAAAGTACGAAAGTGACAGAAGTAATTTTTTCTTTCGTTTTATCGAACGAAACCTTTAAAATAGCCACCTTCTTCTTCTTCTTATTGCACGGCTTTTTCCCCAAATAGGTAGGTTTGTCCGTTGTACGTGAGCTACTTCGTGTGTTATTATTTCCAACCCAGAGCGTCCCAGTAGTCAAGCAGTTGAAAATATGGTATAGTTATATAAATAGCCACCCATTGTAGTACTCAATCATAATAGGTACCAACGATTTGCTAACTGACAATACTCTGATATGACTATTCCAATGATGGATCCCTGACCCAATGCCAATCGTTTAATTTGTTCATTGAGACCGTGACCTAGAGTAAAATAAATCGCTTTTTAACGAGCACCACAATAGCATGTGTGCAGATTACGTATGAGAGAGAAGCTGAAAATAATATTCAAAAATATATGCGAAAAAAATGATATATCGGTCGGTTTACTAAATCATCGTAATATAAAATTTAAATGTTCGTTAAATCAATATCGAAATTTTAGTTTAAATAACAAATTACGTGTCGTTTTGTATGGTAATATATCGAATGTACTAAAAGGGAGACCAATAAATCAGGTAGAAGTAAATAAAAGAGTTCAATGATACTTATATTTTTTATTCTCAACTCTATTCTTTAAACATTCATCTTGAGAAATTGAACTTGTTATCATTTTCCAAGTTAGTGCCAATGCGCCACATTGGTTGTCTTTAATTATTTAATTTATCAAATGCCACTACCAAGTATATTATAATAATATTATAATAAAATTTTCGCCACGCCGAAAAATTGTAAGTCATTACGCGGAACAAATTTGGGCTCTATTTAAAATAAAACGAATGCAATAAAATAGTGATGTATTTTATACGTCTGTATCTACATAATAATTTAAACACGAAAAATTTTGTTTTATAGTAATGTGACGAGTCTGGATCAAACGTAAAGTTGGCTGAAGAGATTTTTTGTCTAGCTTTGTTTTCTTTGTCTCTATCCCTCTTCAAAATTCTCTAGAAATTGAGTCATGTACATTTGCGCTAGATGAATCTATTGTATCTATCTATGTCTGTATTGTAAGATCAGCCTTCATCTCCCGCCGCGCGTGATGTAGTCCATACACTGTTTCAATAGTAAGGGTCTTAATACTGATCCTTGATGTACCCTTGCTCTAAATGGAACGCTAAGACGAACTAGCTGAGGCCAAACTAGTATTCTAAGTCAGTAGTATTCAATCAAAGGCTTTTCCATATCAATAAATAGAAGGTATGGGGTTGTCTTTATTTGCGTGATGCTTTTCAATTACTCTTCTGACGGTTTGAATAGATTCTTTTGTAGATTTTTCGGATGTAAACCAAAATTGGTTTTCTATTATGACACAGAGCGTAGTAATATAAGATGAAATTTCATTGTAATTTTATCGAAAAAAATTATAAATCTATTTATTTATCGTCAGTAAAATATGTAATTATCTTTTCTTTTTCAAATATTTCACTGACAAGGAGCTCTTTGTATTTTACTCGTAACAAAGAGATCAATCGCATATGTTAAATTTATAAATATTGAAGTAAAAGTAATCTTGGAAATCATTTATAGGATTCGAAAAATTCTTTTGCAAATACATAGCAAGTTATATTATCTTTTGTAAGATATCTTTTGTAATTAAATTCTTAAAGGCTTTAGTAAAGAAAGGGCGCTTGTTATCTAAATAATTTTCATTGAGAAATAAAATAAAATATCTGAATATCGATATCTATACAAATAATAAAATTTTGAGTCGAATCTGTACATTAAATATTTTATGGAAAATCTTATTGAAATAGTCATTATTATCGATAAAGAAGCCGAATGTATAGTTTTTAGAATGTTTGTCTGTGTGTCTGGGAACGCATCACGAGAAAACCACTGGACAGATTTTGATGAAATTTGGTATGTTGATAGCTTATTCGGGTCAAATATCTCATCTCTGAGAAATATATACTAATTTGTAAATTGACTCGTAAAAAAAGTTCTAGAATAATTTTTTTTAAATACTATCTTTATTAATATCCATATTTATTCAACATGTTGTATGTACCTACAATGATTCTTCTAGTTTTGGCACAATATAAGACGTAACGTCCTTAGGTTGTTGATCTTATTTTTTTTGTTTAGTAAATATTTTTTGTTTGTATGTTACATCAGAATTTAATGAATTGTAATTATTATGAGTCTTTTGTTGTTCGAAGGATTTAATTACACTCACAATAAATAGAGATATAGTGACTCACATCACTCAATAGAGTGGCTTTTAACGCATCTTTGTTGTTTTCTGCCGAAGTAATGAACACGAGTGGTGGGTGGTACCTGACTTTGTACTAGCGTCTGTAATATGTTAGAATGTATCATGTTATTAGGCAGTATGCATTTTAGGCAGTGGTAGCTCAGTGGTAACGCGCTCGCTTGGGTAACCGAGTGAAGCGGGTTCAAATCCCGGGTCTTGTACTTCTGATATTTTTACGTGCGAATCATTTATAGCATAATTAACACTTGTCTTACGTTGAAGGTGAACATCATTAGGAAACCTGCATCTTTGAGAGAACTTAACAAGTTTTCAAAAAATATGTTAAGTCCGACAACCCGCACTTGGCTAGCGTGGTGGTGGTGGTGGCTGTGGCCTTATATTGATAGTAGGCCCGTGCCCAGCAGTTGGACGTAAAAAAGGGCTGAATACAAGTATCATGTAAGCTTCAATGTAGAATTCTATAAGCAACAGATCAGCTGGTGTATGTATATTTTACTTATGTACATACATGTTTTCTTCGTGTGTTTTCTTGCCAACGTTATAGGGCCTTTTATAAATAAAAATATTTTGTTTGATCATGTAATAAATATCCAAATAGATTTATAACATTTAAACAGTGACCAAACCAATGTTGATAAGATCTTAGTACAATTGAAGCCTAAGTAAATATTTAGTCGAGTGTCCGCCTTAACGCCTCAACTTTTAATTAAATAAATGTTAGCGACCGTTGCGTAGGTACTTCTTGGATTTCGGGGATTTCCACTGGACTAAAACTAGATGACTTGATCTCAATAAACTATTGATAGCCACAAAAGTACTGAGAAAATGTGTTAACGGAATTATATCTGTGTAAATTATAATGGTCTTAATTGTCTTTTCTCAAGTTATAAGTATAAATATTCTTTAAATAAAGTTATGATACTAATATTGTAGTGCGTGACTGTTATTTCAAAAATAATCTCCCATATTGTACCGTATGTATACGTCATGTTCTTATATGATTACTAGCGAAATTCTAAAAACTATAGATTCGGCCTCTGTATCGATAGTAATGACTATTTCAATAAGATTTTCCAAAAAATATTTAATGTACAGATTCGACTCAGTTAGAATTTTATTATATGTATAGATTTTCATGCTACAGAAGCTCAGACAGAAACTTTCGTCTTTTTGTAGAGTACAAACTAATTTACGGATTGCCTCAATCGATATCGGGAAGTTCTCAGGGTTCCCGCGGGTTGGGATACAAATGGCTTAAATCTTTGGCAGTGGCGGGTTGAGTATTTATAATAGTATCTTGTTTAATTTTTACCCTAAAACATAATAATACCAATGTTAATAATAATTAATGGTTGGTTTTTTAATTGTTGGTTGTACGCGAAACCTTTGCTATGAGAGCTAGGTCAATTTGTCGTATTTTTTCCTATTAAAAGTGAACTGGAATTACCACCTTGTGTATTAAACATAGATTTGCATCATAATGTTTCATCTGAACGGGTGCGCAACTTAGACCAGCTTGGCAACTGGCTTCCCTCAAGGCGGCGGATCCCATTCCCATTGTGTGTATCGTCAATGAATCATCGAGGTTTTTTTTCTTAAAACTAAATAATGCATCAGTAGGTATTTTTGTATGTCTGTTAAAGTTATTGGTAATATTTGCTTTTAAAATAGCATAGGTACTCGTAGTAGGGCTTGATCCGTAAGGCGCTTGCTGATTCGCTACCGTTTCATCTAGGTCGAAAAAAATATTTTACTATAGTTGATCTTGTTCTTAAAGTCGTCTCCACACCGAACCTTACTGTAAAGTCTAAAGGTACTGATTCTAACACTTTCTTCTAACTTCATTAGGTACATTTAATAAAAGAAGTAGGGTATAACGAACACCTTCCTGCCCTATGTCAGTAATTTCCAAAGGATTCTTCTACAAAAGTTCAGCTCGCACTTTACTGATTTTAAAATATCGTTCTAAGGGACTAAATTCCTTTATTATTCACAAATAAAATGTCTAAATATTGGTTAAAATATTCTTATGATACATATCTTCTGTATATATAATAATAGTGTAACTGATCGCTGTTGATTGCTGTTTGTACATAGAAGATACTCGGTTTTCACTAATATATTTTGGTAAGCTTCACTTAACATTTAGTATTTGTTTTATATCAATCGGTTAATCATCAATAAATAAAAAAGTTATCTCAATATAAAGAATTCGTAGGGACGAACTTGAGCGAAGCGAGGGTGAATCGTTAGTATATGTAATACAACTATATTACATATACTAGCGATTCACCATCTTCTTATATATAAAACTAGCGGCTCACCCTCGCTTCGCTCGGGTTCGTCGCTAGGTACGTTTTAAATAGATATAAAAAGTATATGTTTTAATACTTACCTATTTATATATAGATTTCCATGTCACAATGTTTGTTACCGTACTCCTCCGAAACGGCTTTACCGATTTTTACCAAATTTTATATGCGTATTTAGTAGGTCTGAGAATCGGCTACTATCTATTTTCCATACCCCTAAGTGATAAGGATAAGGGTGGTCCTCCCAGACCCCACCCCAGGGACGAACCCGAGCGGAGCGAGGGTGAGTCGCTAGTTATTATTATAAAAGATTTAAGAATTATTCATATATTATAAAAGAAGAATTAGTGATTCCTACCGACTTTTGACTCTCGAGTTAAGTAAAATTGTGAGTCAGAGTTCTGAAACTGCGTAGACGTTTCTGAGTTTCGTTCCTGCTCAATACATACATTATACTTTATTTTAGTCATACGAAATATGTGAGTATGAATTCTTATACGATTGATTAAGAGTAGGTTTATCCTTATGCAAATTCATTCTAACACCTCCAGGTAAATATCTTAGAAATTGATTAAAATGTTAAGAAATCTATTGTTAACTGACACGCCGGCGGCGGTCGTTGTGGAATTAAGTATGATTTAATATGGATACGCGTCACTAAAATTCGGCCTCCAATACCCTCCCTCCATACAAACTCGTTGGAGTTTGATGTTTATATTGGTAAATAAACAGGCAAAGTTAAAACAGCCTGTGCCTTTTTTTCTTCTCTGTTTGTCAATCGATTTTCTTTTGTTTAGTAACTATTGCGAACTACTATGCGAGCAATAAAAGGCTTTGAAAAGAGTTAGGGTTTTTTTAATATAGGTAAATAGGTAATTTCTATTCATATAGATGTATATTATGATTTTTTTATCGATAAAAATCAAAAACTACTCAACAAAATTATCTTAACACTTTTATTTTATTCACAATGATTCATTAAAATATATAATGATGATAACAGTCATCACGTAGACTATACATTAGACACTGTATAGCGAACACACATCATCTGTACATAAAATTCTTACTCCACGCATTTTCGTTACGGATGTTTTTTGCCGGCTAGGGCCTAGGGTACCCCTCCGCAGCGTCCCATAAGGAGCTTCGTTTCAATAAATCTATACATATAATAAAATTGTAACTAAGTCGAATCTGTACATTAAATATTTTTTGGAAAATCTAATTGAAATAGACATCATCGATACAGAGTCCGAATCTGTAGTTTTTAGAATTTTTGTCTGTTTGTCTGTCTGTTACCGCATCACGAGAAAACCACTGGACAGATTTTGATGAAATTTGGTATGATGATACCTGGTTATCCGGGTCAACATATAGGATATTTTTTACCTCGGGAAAATATTTCATTTCTGAGCAAAAATAAAAAAACTGCATTGTAAGAGTATCCTAATATGTAAAACCTAAGAGTTTGGTTTTTGGTCATCATAACGCAGGCGGAGCCGCGGGCAATGCTAGTAACATATATTTCATTGTGCGGATCCAATCAATTTGTTAGAAATAATAGGCGGTTATTATTATTCAAACGTTTATGTAATGTACAATTTACATGTTACGCTTTATATTATAAGTACTGGTTTCGTTATTTTCCATTTCTTTTCTTTATCAAGGTATTCGAATAATGTTTGAAATAAAAATTGACAACAATATTTTCAAGAACACAAAATTACTTCATAAATCTTGAGGTTATACTCGAAGTGATATATTGTATTAATTTATATTTTGGGCTTTAGTAACTAACTTCAAAAAGACAAGAGGGACTAAGCTCAGGTGTATCATTTTGTTTATTGATATGTATGTATGTTTGTATAATGATATGTTATGAATGACATATTATCGATATATTATACGAGTATATATTACGCGATATCTTTACCAATTGTTAAGCAATGATGCTTTTACAAACTTTATTAAAAAATCCACCCCTACTGGACGACATTTTAATGATAATTTTTAAGGGCGGCGGCCAGTACGTATGTACTTTTCGAACATATCACGGTTTGGTAAAGTAAATACAGTAACAATAAGGCAGTGGTAGCCCAGTGGAAGTAGTGGTAGCCCAGTGGTAGCGCGCTCGCTTGGGAAACCGAGTGAAGCAGGTCCAATTCCCGGGACTCGCACCTCTGATAGTTTCATTTCTAACATGATTACCTCTTATACCTTATCACTTTACGGTAAAGGAAAACATCGTGAGGAAACATGCATGGCTGAGGAAACCTATCAAGTTTTCAAAAGACGTGTGAAGTCCGCCAACTCGCACTTGACCAGCGTGGTGGGCTATGGCCTTATCCCCCTCGTATTGAAAGGAGGCCCATGCCCAGCAGTGGGACGTTAAAAGGGCTGATAGTAAATACATTGATATTCTATGCAATATTACATTTTAAACTTTGTCGAAAAAATAGTACCTAGTATAAATAATGAAATTCGTACGTATTCTATCTTTACCTTTTCAAATATGAATAGATATTTTCTCTCAATGCTAATGGAAAGTAATTAACATGTGAAAGGTAAGATTAATTCTCGGGAAACGTGAATTCGTTTATTTACTTCGTCCTCGTGAAATTTTCGTCTTACATTAACGTTTATATTTAGTTATGTTATTAGTAAATACATTTATTTATTCGTAAATTACTTTTTATTTATTCATTATAATAATTTCAATAAATATTTATTCGGTAAATTCAAAATTGCACTTCTCATAGATACAGTAACATTATTTTAATCGAGTTTTTTGGAATCTTTATATTCATATTGTTGACAAATATTTAGTGATGATATAATATCTAATACATTAAAACGAAATAGAATGCTAAATTCTCAATCGTCTGTCTCACTCGAGAACTATTGACGGTAGCTAGTCAAATATACCAAGAGCAAAAACAAACACACTGCAAATAAGAGTAGAGGTCAAACTCGTGAGATTGACATAACCCACAATTATGGCTTAGTGCCTCTAGACCTTTGCCATTAAAACTTAAATAATAATTTAAAAGTCTATCGTAAAAGTAGAAAATAGGGCTAGTTTTTACTAATATTTTAAATGCAAAAGATTTCCTTGGTTCGTTATTGGTTATCCTTCTTTTATTCATTAACTTATCGTAAAAAAAATCATTATTTACTATGGTAAACCATATATTATGGTAGTTATCAGTTTTGATTATTTGTATGGGCGTCATTACGTCACAATGGGCGTAAATTTATATATATATATATATATATATATATATATATATATATATATATATATAAAGAATAATTATATCTAAGCATAATTTGATTATGGTTTTAGGGTCAGACCTTTGCGAGCGTTTGGTATCGACACTGAATTGAGATCAATGTCAAAATGACAACGAACGCAGATAATTAAATTAGCGGCCGACTGACACATTTTAACTTGAATGTTTATGTCTGACGATATCCTATTAGTTGACCACAAGTATATATTGAGGTAAATTCATATAGTAAAAGCCACTGGCCTTCCTTGCTCAAGTTGTTTTCAATAAGCTTATAATATTAAAGCAGTAAAATTGTAATGATATGTAAGCAATAGTTCAAGAAAGATTATTTTAAGTCTAATACTTCATCGATTTACGCGAATATTTGATATTTTAAATAGAACTGTCTTTTCGGATTATTTTGCGGATTTATTTTAAAAACAAACAACTATCTGTAGCAAATATATAACGCCTTTAAGACGTCTAAAACCTTTGTCTCTCCTGTGAATGAACATGATCCCTGTAAAGCATTTGAAACTTTTGTAACCAAAAATGAAAATAAATACGCGAAATAATCCGAAAAGATAGTATTCCTCTAAAATATTTTAACTGTTTAAGTTTGATTAAATCACATTTTATGCTATTTATTTACTACTAACCTCCCGCCCTCCCTCAGGTTTTAACTATGGCTATATACAATGAGCTCTTTAACATTTTGCAATAAGTTGGTAATATTACACGGAAACTTATTTCAAACATAAAACTTTTAAATGAAATCCTGACTTGAAAAACCACATGAAAAAAATTGCTAGGAACTTTTTCACCCTTAGAGATTTTTTTTCCATGAAATTTAAGTGAGACCATCCCTAATATTTATGTATAGTCTATTGAATGCATTATTAGAGTATTTTCAGTTCGATCTGTAATATGCCTTCGTCTATCTATAACTATATAATATCATGTCATTTCTAAATTACAAAAGGTATAACCGTCATAGGCCTTAGATGACCATATATGGCATGATGCCTTATAAGGGTCAATATATTTTAATCTTATCAGTGACTTACTCTAGTTTAGTGTAATTAATTATATTAATGCTTATAATCCAATATTAAAGCAAATTCCAATTTGACACTTTGAATCTATCAAATATAATGTTTAATTAGGCAAGATTAATATATTAACTAATAAGTAACTATACGTACTTCGATCAAGTAGGATTCGTTGATTGATAGATTCCCATCACGCGGCAGTCGTTCGAGAACCATTAAATAGTGTACACTGTACACATGAACGCACTTACGTTATTAGTATTTAACAAGCTGTTTTCCCACGACTTTGCCTTTGTTTATCATTTTTACGTACATAATTAATTTGACATCTCCTTAACCTCTTAAAAATGAAATAAAATTGATTCAAGTACGAGTAATATTATCAATTAGGAATTTATAGACTTAGATCTCTATTTTGAAATTTGAGGACTTAGGACTCATTTTTTTATGCCTTATTCAATATTAGCTTTTTTTGAATATAATAATTGTTTGTTTAATAAAGTTTATTTCATTTCATTTACTAAATGCATATGGAATTATATACAGTATTTATGAGAAAAACTCAATTTTTAAAATTTTTCTCTGTCTGTTTGTTCCGGCTAATCTCCGAAACGGCTGGGCCGATTTTAATGTGATTTTCACTGGCTGGTAGTTTATGTTATAAGGAGTAACTTAGGTTACTTTTACTTCAGTAAAAGAATTAGGATTCCGCTGAAAAAATCAAAATGTACATAGGGACGAACCCGAGCGAAGCAAGAGTGAGTCGCTAGTCTAGAATAAATATCATACCAGTATGATCAAAGAGATGGTTGGAGGTGTTGATATGTCTGTTATATTAGTAGATTGCATCATATTATAAGAAAAATTAAATAAAGATAACGTTGCGATAGCGACGCCTTTACAAATATACGGTTTTAAACTTAAACAACAAAGTAATATTTTACACATTTTTTTGTATTTTTTCAGTGTCACATAAGAATAGGATGGTCTGTCTGTCGGCTTATCAGGTTTTCAATTTGAAAATTTAATCTATGAACGTCCACTGAAGCTCGTTCATGTCACATATACGCGTAAATATTTGGATATGTTTTAACACAGTATCATAATATCTACAGTGTTAGTATTTGTGTACAGAGCGTTCATGCGTGCCTGTATGAAAACCTCAACTATATCTGAACTAGCGCACCTATAGCTAAGCTAATCTTTTTAACAGACTATTCGAACTATATGATGTTGATGGTTGGAATATAAAGTGGTCTGTGTCCGTACGAGTGTAAAAGTACAATTAGTTTGCTTGTGCCAGAACAAACAGGCAGTGGTAGCCCAGTGGTAATGCGCTCGCTTGGAAAACCGAGTGAAGCGGGTTCAAATCCCGGGTCTCGCACCTATATATTTTCATGTGCGAATCATTTCTAACATGATTACCAGTTGCCTTACGATGAAGGAAAACATCGTGAGGAATCCTGCATGTCTAGGAGAACCTAGCAAGTTTTCGAAAGACATGTGAAGTCCGCCAACGGCCAAGTGCGCCGCGTGGTGGACTATGGCCTGATCCCCCTCGTATTGAAGGGAGGCCCGTGCCCAGCAGTGGGACGTTAAAAAAGGGCTGAAAACACATTTGCAATAATAACTAGTTATTAATATCTGGTTAAAAGAATATTATATAGTTTAGTTGTGTTAATTGTAAATATTTACGTGATCAAATGTAAAGGCTAATCCATATAAGCTTTATATATTATGTTGTATCCTATGTTTGTACTAAGAATGGAGTATTAACTATAGTTCTCGTCATGTCGAACGTCACTATGACGCGGGCGATTATTTAGACAATACATATGGTATCGTTTGTTTGTTGTTGACTGACCCTATATAAATATGTATGTATGTACCTATAAGTATAGTTATCATAGACTAATTATTATCTTATATATAAAATTCCATGTAACAATGTTTGTTACCGTACTCCTCCGAAACGGCTTTACCGATTTTTACCAAATTTTATATGCGTATTCAGTAGGTCTGAGAATCGGCTACTATTTATTTTTCATACCCCTAAGTGATAAGGATATGGGTGGTCCTCCCAGACCCCACCCCAGGGACGAACCCGAGCGGAGCGAGGGTGAGTTGCTAGTAGTAGTATAGAAATACTATTGAGTATATCTATCAATATTATGTTTTTTTATGTAGTTTTTACATAATTATGATTTTTTTATCGTAATGGATTTAGGATTTTGCAAGTTTTAGAGTACCTAATAAAAAAATAAGTTTTTTACTATATTTTTATTTTCTACCAGAGATGTCTTTAGCTAGTTTTTATTACAAGCTTTTATTTAGTTTCACATGTCCCGGTCTGTGTGATGGAATCGTGCAAGTGTTTTGACCCACTTCCCAGTGCCCAATTGAGTCACACTAGTTTAGTTCCCAAGACAATTCACGATTATATTTCATAATTCATAATCGTGACAAGGGCCGCGGTGCCGTTATATTTAATCCAATATGGCGGATCTCCCAAAGATGGCGAACTATGCTTTTTTATGCACCCCTATGATATGGAATTCAAATCAAAGGGTTTGTTAAGAAGAATACGAATAACTATAAAATAATTGTAAAAAATATATTTAAAACAAGATTTTATTTAAGTTATCTAAAAAAATGAAAATAAACTTTAAATCAAACCCATCAATTTATTACATTACACAATTTATATGATACAAAAGCCTGTGTAGATAAACAATTAATAAAATGTTAAAAAACACAGTTTTTTTTATAAAATAGGTTTATTTTCTTCTTTTTAGAGCATTGAAATAAATTTTTTTTTTTTAAATATTTTTTATACAATTATTTTATTTCTAACCTACAGCTGTGACTTTATGCGAACAGATAAGACGAAAACTATTTAAACTATTGAATTTAATGGCCAACATCCTTAGGATATCATAAAAAGTGTTCCTTGAATATAATTTTTTAAGAAAAAAAAATCTTTTAAAGTTATTTTAAATTGGGTGTTCGTTCTTTAATTGAAAACGAATTATGTTATGTAAGCACTGATTAAAGAGTATTTGATCTAAATATTATCAAAGGCAGTGGCTGTAACGCGTTCGCTTGGAAAACCAAGTGATATGCGGGTTTACATCGTCGGGTCTCGCATCTCTTTTCATGTGTGAATCATTTCCAACATAATTACCACTTGCCTTACGGTTAAGGAAACATCTTGAGGGAACGTGTATGTCTGAGAAAACCTAACTAGTTTTGGAAACACGCACTTTTTTAATTAAACACACACTATATTTATTTAAAAAGTGTAATGTAGTAAATATGTTTGGGCATTAACACACAGCACCATCTAGTTCCATGGTAAGCTACGAGGCTTGTGTAGTGGATACCAGATAGTTGATACACTACACATATATAACTTTAAATACATATATATTATAAATATAAACACTCATGACTGGAGTACAAACATTCGTGCTCATCACACAAATGAAAGCCCCCAACGGGACCTGAACCCACAACCGCTGGCGCAACAAGTAGGGCCACTACAACCTGAGTAGTGTGTGTTAAATTAAACACACTCTACATAACACTTTTGAAATTATTAAAGTGTGTTACGAGATGTTATATTACAGTTCATCTGTTCGATTTGAGGAATGAAGAGCTTTTATGTGGTTGAACTTTATAAATTATTAATGTAACTAAGTGAAAGTTGAAAATTTCATGAATATTAGATTCGTACATACGGCAAAGACAAACAATGTAGTAACACATTGTATAATATTGAGCTTCGACATGAAACTTTCAAGTAAATATTGCTAACGTTTTGAGTGGCTTATAATTTTCTTAGAGCTTATTTTTAGCTAATGTACATATTTTTATATGGATAGCATGAGTATATTTTTGTTTCTCTTATACATGTAATATAACTGTAACGAGGTTAAAGTTTTATATTAAACAAGCAGTATGTAAAACCGATAGGATTTTCCATCCCCAACATAAACAGAAGCTTTTACACATAAATTTCCACATTTTAACTTCAAAATAACAAACTTCTATACAAACTTTCATCCCCTATTTAACTTTTATTAAATAATATTTGAATCCTTGTAATAGGGTATTTACAAAAATATTTTTTTTGTGTTCACTTTCCTTTTTAAAGAAACTTCTTCAAAATTTCGCGCTTTTAGATCTATCTAGTGGAATCGTTATGTAATTGGCGTACATACTCAGTTACATCTTTCATCATCTTCGTAGAGTGTAGAAATATGTATCTATTGTTTGTAACAGAATAAAATATATTACAACAACAAAAAAATTACCTGTGTAAATGTAGTGTTTTATTTTTATGGTAATAACAACTATTACCATAAAAATAAAACACTATATATTTTTTTTATGTTTGGTTGAAATTATCTTTTAGAATATGTATGTAAAGTAATAATCGCCTAGTGGTCAAAGTTTGACCATAATCATTATATACCCAATAGAAAACTTGTTTTTAATTTTTTTTATTGATAACACTTAAGCTCGTCAATAACTAGGTACTAAACAAAAAAAAATCAGTTGATAAACAGAGGATGAAAGCTGTTTTGTCTTTGCCTATTTATACATAGATACTAAACGCTAAGTAGACTTTTGTTTGATTCATTGTCAGTGGCTATATTTTTATTGAACATTATTAAAAATGAATATATTATTATTTTTATTAAACACTAGCATTGCCCGCGGCTCCGCCCGCGTTCAGATGACCAAAAACCAAATTTTTAGGTTTTACATATTAGTATACTTTTACAATGCAGTTTTTGTATATTGTCTCAGAAATGAGATATTTTCCCGCGGTAAAAATTATCCTATATGTCGACCCGGATAACCAGCTATCATCATACCAAATTTCATCAAAATCTATCCAGCGGTTTTCTCGTGATGCGGTAACAGACAGACAGACAGACAAACAAAAATTCTAAACACTATAGATTCGGACTCTGTATCGATAATAATGTCTATTTCAATAAGATTTTTCAAAAAATATTTAATGTACAGATTCGACTTAGTTAGAATTTTATTATATTATGTATAGATTAATAGTTAATAAACTTTATTGCACCTAAAGTTTATGGGAAATTTACATTGCACAAGTTCCAAACTCATCTTAACTGCTACGTCAGCTGCCTCCACTTTCGGCGAAGTCTGCGTAATTCACATGACCGTGATGAATTTGAACGTTAAACTGAACAACCCAAGTTTGGAGTTCGAAAGTTGAATAAGGCTCTGTCAAGTACTTATGTGGAAACTTAGTTTATTAAATTAAATAATACAAGGGAAGTTTTTCCATATGCTACTATCTCAAAGATAAAGTGAATTTCGACGTCGTCGTGAATCGTGATTTTGACGACACGTTTGGCTCAGTTTGTAGTGATCCTACTTGTTGTGCCAGCGGTCGCGGGTTCGAGTCCCGCTGGAGGCTTTCATTTGTGTGATGAGCACGAATGTGTGTACTCCAGTCATGGGTGTTTATATTTATAATATGTATGTATTTAAAGTTATATATGTGTAGTGTATCAACTGTCTGGTATCCATAACACAAGCTTCGTAGCTTACCATGGAACTAGATGTTGCTGTGTGTTAATGTCCCAATATATATATTTATATTTAATTTCCTGGTGAAGAGTTTCATTTATACTTCAGCCCATCTGTGCACAATATTACGTCTTGTTCTATAGGTTTAGTGATACTTGGTCTATTACCCATATATGAATATGTATTTAAGGAAAAAAAATATATTTATATGAATGAAATAGTTATTTAAAAGTCGTTATATCATTTTAGTTAAAAGTTATCACTGAATTTGCTTTGTTATAATGCATCGTACGAATCGTAGATAAGTGCGATTCGGATTCACACACCGAGGGTTCCGTATAACCATACAGTATAAGACCTGTGTTGGATAATTACACATTATATAGTTAGCACAAAGGAGTTCTCACATACAAAATGTTTTATTTTTTAAATTAAAGTTTTAATTATTATTATTTTGTGTTTCGAGTAAATCATAAAGTTTACCATCGCCCGTTTACGTTTAAAGGGACCACACGTATAAATAATGAAAGTTCGGGTCAGATGTATGCTAGAGGGTATAACTTTAGGGTTGATCCCAAATACGAATATGTATAATGTATGTCACACGTCTTTTATTTTTAAAGTACACAGGGATCTTGCTATTAATAAGTATCAGTTTGATGTGATCATGAACATTGAATTTATTGTTTATGTACTGTAAAAATATCTATAGGTACTTATCGAAATTTGTTTTTGTTTGTTTGTTTATTTATTTAAAAGCAGTAGAATTGCTTTCCGAGCTGGTGGAAGCTCCCTCACGGACTGACTACTTGACGCTCTTTAAATTGACGATTCAAAAGTGCTTGTAATAAGTCTATTTGAATAAAGTTTCATTGCATTGCATTGCATTTCATTTGATTGTTTGTTTGTTTGTTTGCTTGCTTGCTTGCTTGTTTGTTTGTTTGTTTGTTTGCTTGTTTGCTTGTTTGTTTGTTTGTTTGTTTGAATGCGCTAATCCCTGTAAGTACCGTAAAATTCTAAGAACTGTGTATTGACGCTAGGACCTGTTTTATTTATGAGATACTTCATAATTTACCTAAAACCATAGCATAGCAGTTGACCACCAGTAGCAGTGCTAAGTTCCGACGTAAAAGGTTAGATTTTCCGCAACATAAAAATCATTTAGTAGATCACTTAAAACACTTGCAATAAACTAGGTATAATTAGTGTACCTACTTAATTTAAAGTTTTACATTAATTTAGAAGATATTATCATAAGACGTGTGGGCTGTGGAGCAAATGTTAGACAGCTGGTTGGTTTAGTAACGAAATATGTATGTGCATTACGATTTTTATGGCACAGTAAGTATACAATGAAATTTAAGCTCATATGAGTGGAGACGTTTCTCCGTATAACGACATGTGTTGTATTGTAAAAATACCACCAGAATATCAAATATTTATGACCCGTTATATGGCTGCGTCTCAAGACATAATAGACTGAAACAATGCGTAACTTGATTTATTTATTTTGTAAGCGATTCACGTTTTAAACGAGATAAATGTAATAAAAAGGAAGCGGGTACTATGGTAATGCTATAACGCCTTATAAAGTATTATTTTACGAGAGAATTGCGATTCTGCTAAACCTATATTGCTTAAGCTACAATAGTTTATATGTGATGATGATGTTCTCCTAGCCGATTCCGGCTACGGCGGCTAATCTCATTGAGACTAGCCAACTGCGCAGGAGATATTATAGTGCACAAGTGTACGCGCAGACACAAGTGCACTCTCTATTCCTGTCACTCTCATACTCCGGTGGGACGACTAATCGACACGACCAGTGAGAGTTAAGGCGCAGGACCGACGGCTTTACGTGCTCTCCTAGGCACGGGGGTGAAACACCGCCAACTTCCCAACTCCGGGCTGCCACTGAGACTTAGTATACAGAAAGACTCAATAACTAAACTTGGCCCGACCTGGGACTCGAACCCAGGACCTCCGAGTGTGCAGCCGTACATGCTAGCCACTACACCACCGAGGCAGTTTATATGTACGATAGATTTTACTACAGACTTAACTTTGCTTCGGTTATTAATTCTTTTAAAAGATTTTAACAAACTATCACACTTGCTTGAATCCTAGAACTGCTAGTGCAAGTCCCATTAGAATATCTTTTGTTTTTGCACATTAACACACAACCATCTGATTCCATGGTAAGCTACGAGGCTTGTGTTATGGAAACCAGATAGTTGATACACTACACATATATAAACTATAAATACATACATATTATAAATATAAACACCCATGACTGGAGTACAAACATTCGTGCCATCATACATCACACAAATGAATGCTCCCAGCGGGACTCGAACCCGCGACCGCTGGCACAGCAAGTACGTTTACTACAAACTGAGCCAAACGTGTCGTGAAACCTTAAACAATCCGGTGATTAGCATGTTTCGTATCCGTAGCGAGATACACATTCAGACAACACATAAAGACAAACATTTTCTAAGAATTAATTATATATTAGTATTTTTAAAATAGTAATGTTTAATATTAGTATAGTAGATAATTTTTATTACTATACTTATTTGCACGATTATTAAAAATATTATTTTAACTTTGCTTTTTAGCTTTAGAATGACATATCACATCATCTCAATGGATATAATATTTTAAAGATCATCTATCTATCGTTTATATTCAGGTTTTAGACAGAACGTCACATGTGTCATATCCGTACTCTGGTGACACAAACGTGATGTAGCAGTCTTACAATATTTTCGTACCTACTGGTGTTGCGGAGGAAAATGGAGTAAGAACAAATTGAAATAAAACTATCTTTTCGGGGTTTCTCGCAGATTTATTTTGATTTTTAGTTTAGAGAACCAAAATCCAAAATAAGTTCGCGAAAAATATTCGCGTAAATCTAAGTATTATGGAGTAAGAACATATTTGCTGACTAAGTCACATCGATATGGGACAAAAAACGTGAAGATATCATAATATATAAATTATGTATGAAATCGTTCTAGATTTGTTTTATTCCTTCAAAAATTATACTATAAATAATTGCCCTTGGCTCGCTAAAACTCAAAATCGGTTGGATCGATTTAAATAATACTTTTTTGTTTTGTAAGGGGTGGTTTAAGTATAAAAAAAAATTGGGAAAACCCAAAAGAACAGCTGGAAAATCGCATGTTCAGAACTGTTTATTTTGTATGGGATCACTAACTGTTAAACCGTATCTAGGGGTTAAGGACGAACTCAAGAGAAGCGAGGGTGAGTCTCTAGTGCCGTATGAAAATATATTGAAATATAAATACAGTAAAATTAATTTTCAGCCAAGGGTCGGACATTTTATTATAGGTTTTTAAGCAAAAAGAAACGATGAGAATATTACAAAGATTTTCCTTATCTGATGTAAATATTGATCTTCCAAATTTTTTAAGATGCTATCGTCTAAGACATTGTAAGTAAGTACCTAATGAAATTTTGATATGTGAAATAATGATTAAATTTAAAACTTTGTGATTAGAGATTAAGCGTACCCTTAAATAAAAGAGCAGTTTAAATAAAAGAAAACCAACTTAAGACAGTGCTAAATTTAAGCAATGCAACGATTGATTGCTTGGAGAACGATTGCGAGACAACAAATTAAATAAGTAGTCTAAAACACCTAAGTTTTATGTTCATAGCCACAGTCTATACGTATAACTTTATCGATCTTTTCCATATTTGGAAAGAAAATCTAATTTAAATATGGTTCGTAAGACGACAAGTAACTGTCAAGTACAAATACAGTCTTTAGCGTAATAAATATCTAAATATTTTATTTTTTCACATTGTTGGATCATTAAGTTGTTTTGGCAAAGTGGGCACGTAATACCTACTATCCACGTTTCATCTAGCAAATTATATTAAGCACCGAATATATGACCATTAGTTTATTAAAAGAATGTGTTTTGAATATACTATTAGGTACATACATAAATAAATATTCTGTGGATGCATATTTATATATAAGATTTTGCCCGCGGTTCTTTCCTATAGTTTAGTAGTTTATTTACATATATTATATGTATAGACTAATAATGACTGAGACTGAGAGACTACAACTAGAACTAGAGGTGACTCTTTAAATTGACATAACTTTTTTATTTATGAGCCGATTGAAATAAAACAACTTAAAAGCTTACCACAATACGTTAGTGAAAAACGCACCAAAATCGGTTAAGTCTTTTATGAGATAAGAGCGCACAAACGCACAGACAAACAGATAAAAAATTCTAAAAATCCTTGTTTTGGGTTCTATTAGTAGATACCCTCAATACCTAATAGTTTTTCTCAAATATCTTCCATGTACAGACAGCGATGAGTTACAATTTAATTATATATATAGATCATGATTCGTTCATGGTATAGATATAAATAAATTGCATGTCTTTTAAGTGTCGTAAATCTAGAGCAAGTACCTAGTGGTAATCAAATCTGACGCGTCTATCAGTATTCAGCCTTTTTTTTATGTCCCTGCTGGGCACGGCTCTACTTTTTTACAAGGAGGATCGGACTATGGTCACGTTTGGTCAAGTGCGGGTTTGCGGACTTCACATGTCTTTCGAAAACTTGCTAAGTTCTCTCAGGCATGCTGGTTTCCTCACAATCTTTTCTTTCACCGTAAGAAAGGTGGTATTCGTATTGGAAATGATTCGCACATGAAATTATCGTTTGTGCTAAACTCGGGATTTGAACCCAAGCAAACGCATTACCACTGGGCTCACACAAACAATCTTTTTCAGCTTGATGATGTTCTCCTAGCCGATTTCGGCTACGGCGGCCAATCTCATTGAGATTAGCCAACTGCGCAGGAGATATTATAGTGCTCAAGTGTACGCGCAGACACAGGTGCACTCTCTATTCCTATCACTCTCATACTCCGGTGGGACGACCACTCGACACGACCGGTGAGAGTTAAGGCGCAGGACCGACGGCTTTACGTGCTCTCCGAGGCACGGGGGTGAAACACCGCCAACTTCCCAACTCCGGGCTGTTACTGAGACTTACTATACAGAAAGACTCAATAACTAAACTTGGCCCGACCCGGGACTCAAACCCAGGACCTCCGGGTGTGCAGCCGTACATGCTAGCCACTAAACCACCGAGGCAGCTTATAATATAAATGTAAATTATAGTCACAAAAAAATAAATAGTTATTTTTATTGGATTGTTAAAAAAGCTTTTAACAAAGAAATATTAATACAGCAAAATTAAACAATTTGACTGCATAAAAAAGTTCATGTATTTTTTGTACTTTGAATTAAAATTTTACACGCTTTTATTTCAAACCTATTTTTTATTTTGACATATAAAAATATTTTTTTATATTTTATATCTCGTCATTAGTTACATTCATAGACGCTTTATTAAAATACTAGCATTGCCCGCGACTTCGCCCGCGTTCAGATGACCGAAAACCAAATTCTTAAGTTTTACATATTAGTACACTCTTACATTGCAGTTTTTGTATTTTTTCTCAGAAATCAGATATTTTCCCGCAGTAAAAAGTACCCTACCTATGTTGACCCGGGTAATCAGCTACCATCATACCAAATTTCATCAAAATCCAGACAGACAGACAGACAGACGGACGGACGGACGGACGGACGGACGGACGGACGGACGGACGGACGGACGGACGGACAGACAGACAGACAGACAAAAATTCTAAAAACTACAGATTCGGCCTCTGTATCGATAATAATGTCTATTACAATAAGATTTTTCAAAAAATATTTAATGTACAGATTCGGCTTAGTGAGAATTTTATTATATGTATAGTTTATACCACTCTAACAAATACATAAATCTTTCAATGCTTCTTAAATTTATCAAAAAATAATTCACACGTGTACATACAAAATATACACACATTCGGAAACTCTGCCTTGCATGAAAACCTGGTAAAAAATCTATAGTAATATTATAAAGCGGACCGATTTTTATGTTTGTTTGTTTGTATCGAGTAAGGTCCGAAATTACTGGATGAAATTTTGTAAGAAGATAGTTTGAGACTCTGGATAGTTTTTGTCCTGGAAATCATCCCATAAGAGGGTGAAAATGGGGATGAAAGTTTGTATGAGGAATAAACCTAAGGACGAACCCAAGCGAAGCGAGGGTGAGTCGCTAGTATTCTTATATAAGTTTATTGGCCAGTGGAGAATGCTTTGTTATACTCGTATTAATATCTGGCTTGTCTAATCAATGTCACGATTGAATTGCTTTGGAATGGACTAAAACAGCTGTTTTTTAATATGTCGGTTATAATTACTCTAATAATCGTTGGCAATTGCAAATCAGGTCTTCTGCTTTGATTTATTCTATTTCGAACTGTGCAAAAAATGAAAATTAAAAAAAAAAACCAGTATGGTATATTTATGGAATAATGGGTATAGCCTACTGATGTATGTATACTGTTGTAATGATAATAATACAATTGTATCTAAAAATGCAGATATTAAATGTTCAAAAGTTTCTACTGGTAAATTAAAAAAATGTGTATGAGCGATTGCGTGCTAAAGGTTTATTATATAATAAACTAGCATTGCCCGCGGCTCCGCCCGCGTTCAGGTGACCAAAAACCAAATTCTTAGGGTTTACCTATTAGTATACTCTTACATTACAGTTTTTGTATTTTTTCTCAGAAATTAGATATTTTCTCGGGGTAAAAAGTATCCTATATGTTGACCCAGATAACTAGCTATCACCATACCAAATTTCATCAAAATCCCTCCAGTGGTTTTTCACACAGACAAAAATTCTAAAAACTATAGATTCGACCTATATATCGATAATAATAATAATAAATTATTTCAATAAGATTTTCCATATAGCATCTAATGTACAGATTCGCCTTAGTTACAATTTTATTATATTTATAGATAGAAGACTTGTTAACGATATAATAACTTAATAATAACAACATTATTTGGATGTGATCATCTACCCCCCGGTGAATGTTCACCGTAGTGTCCGGCAATCCAGCCGGGCGTGAAGCCAAGAATCATCTCAGGGTTGAGATTTTTTTCTTTCCGAACTGGTGGTAGGCTCATGATCACGATGAAAATAATTGTAATAATTAAATGCTGAATAAATATTTTTGAATTTGAATATGCCAAACACGTCTTCAATTGGTTTAGCTCTAGTATTCTCTTAATAATCAAAGTATACTAATTCGTTTCTGTCAAAAGAGCTGTTATTTTAATTCCGGCCGGAAATAAAGTGCCAATATTTTTTCTTTGAATAATTGCTTTCGCCAAAAATAAATTAGCTAAGAAGATTTTTCGAATTCTTATTATATACTAGCGACTCATCGTCGCTTCGCTTGTGCATCTTCCATGTACGGACAGCGATCAGTTATACTTTTATTATATGTATAAATTATGTACATAGTATGTGTATACATCTGTACATTCATTCCATATATATATATATATATCTCTTAATTGACCCGTGGTTAACAACTACTACATCGATGTCCTGTTATTGACGATTGATCTTGATAATGATTTTCGATTCTTATTTCAATCGATCATTCGTATTGAGTTTCAACCATATCAGATGTAACTTTGTTATTAATC
The DNA here is from genome assembly GCA_947093115.1 of Brenthis daphne. Taxonomy (NCBI): domain Eukaryota; kingdom Metazoa; phylum Arthropoda; class Insecta; order Lepidoptera; family Nymphalidae; genus Brenthis; species Brenthis daphne. Next base: position 23,847,527 of record OX352479.1, on the reverse strand, counting down.
ATTGTTTCTAAAACATCTTGGTATGATAGCGACTGTGTAATTGTTACGTATCTTACTCCTTTCAGTATTGCGGTGGTCGTGGGTTCCAGACCCATAAATGAGAAAGCATAAAAGCTATTTTTTGCATCACTTCAAGAATAACTTTTTTTTTGGGTTATAATTTGTTCGCAATTTACGCAATACTTTAAGTCGGTCAGGTACCACCTATAACAGTGGCGAAAACTGTAAAAAGCCAGTAAAAAGCATTATAAACTTACGACGACATGCTTGGCTCGGTTTGTAGTTACCCTACTTGCTGTGGCAGCGGTCGCGAGTTCTAGTCCCGCTGGGGGCATTCATTTTGTGCATTCAATTGTATGTGTTTAAAGTTATATATATGTAGTATATCAAATATCTGGTATCCATAACACAAGCCTCGTAGCTTACTATGAAAGGTTACGGTGCTGTGTGCTAATATCTCTACATATTTATTTAAACTTATATAAATTGACATAATGATGAAAATGTGGCGGTTTAATATATTTTTTTTTAATATTTAAACGAGCAATTCTTGTATATTTATTTATACCGGCCATCTCGGAAACGGCTCTGACTGTTTGGTATGTGGCGGCTTTCGGGGGGAAAAATAGTTCTAAATTATTCATATGTCAGAGAAAACGCGTGTTTTTGAGTTTTCATGCGGTTTTCTTTCGCATTATTCCACGCGAAATATGATCGCTAATTTCGCTAATTTCGTGGTTAAGCGGCCAAGGCGCAAGATTGACAATCATAGGTCTCCGTCGGATACAAAGCTTTTACTTTTGTTTTTTTTTTATTGTATTTATTCAAGTTTTTTTTTGTTTTTATGCTAAATTAAAAAGAAAATTGTACTTTTGACCAAAAACTCCGAGCGAAGCTCAGCCGCTCAGGTACTTAATTTATATATATATAGCGTAAATGGTTAAATTAATATCGGAAAATATGATATAACATTTTTTAAATTTATTACACATTCTTGTTTATGTTTCAGAGATAAATATTTAAATTATAGTTGAGGATATTGTTTTTGCTTGTAATTGTTTAAATAACATGGCAGGCATTTATGATACAATACTGTTCTACGTAATGTTATCACAGGTGCTGTGTGATGCTCAGAAATATCAAGATACACTTCATTATAGCGCTATAAATCGCTATAAATATGTAACCTCGTAGAAATTTCAATTAGATATACTGACTTAGATTTACGAGAATATTTGACATTTTAAATAAAACGTCAAAAAAAGGCGGGAACCAAAAATCAAAATGATCCGAAAAGATGGTTTTATTTAGATATACTGAATTAGACAGGGAATTGTATGTACGAGATGTGATTCTAAAACATCAGATGAACTAGAAAATCAGACTAAGAAATTATATAGGTAGGATCATCGAACTAAACATGAAGCCAAAATATAATATTTTAAAATAATATTAGGTATACTATTTTAAAATAGTACACACATTACAATTTGTTTATTGAGTGATAATAAATAAAAAAAAATATAAGCTGAGATTATGTTGTCTTTGTCATAGAGAAGAGAACTTTGTTAAAAAAAATAAAACAAAGAGCAGAGTATTCTTTTCATTATTCATATTCTATTCTCAAAAGTTGTTCTTATATTTATTTAATTAGTAGGTACATATATACAATTTTTAGTCTATGTTATTTTAATTAAAAAAAATAAACGATCTGTATGGCAAAGTCTAAATTAGTAGCATAAACAGCAAATCACGCTACTATTTTTGACTTTGACTTTTTTTGTGTAGGATTCCATATATATAATTCTTAAGTCTGTGGCTAGAAAATACAAAATAAGAAATCGATACTTTAGTTTTAATTCGATACTAAGTATTGCTCGCGTCTCTACTTTATGTATAGTTACGTTGGTAAAAAGTATAACAAGTCTAAGATATAGACTATTTTCATTTCTAATTTCATTTTAATGCATTTTAAATTATAATAAAGCATAGCGTAATCGCGTAAAGAAATACAACCATTCCCTCACATACGAACGTTCATATTGTTATAATTATAACTAGCAGAACCCACGGCTTCGCCCGCGTTCATAGTACTAAGAAACAAACTCTTCTTTCCTTTCACTTTACAATAATGTGTGGAAGTCTGCCCGATTTGTTGACATTTATGGTTACTGCTCCGCTCCCTTGGGTAATAGCATGATGATATATAGCCTATATCCTTCCTCAATAAACGGGCTATTAAATGCAAAATGAATTTTTCGAATCGGATTATTAGTTCCTGAGGTTAACGCGTTCAAACAAACAAACTGCCTCTTTATATTATTAGTATAGATTACGCATTTTAGTGTGATTATTATTAAATCAACATTATGTACTGTTAAATAAAACAACTTCAAAGGTCACCGAGCTCATTAAAACGACGAATGTTTTTCCTCAATGTCTAAGAACATAATTATGTAATATCAAGATTTGACGCTAATTTGTTGTCTAATTATATTGTTAGATATCTTTGTATTTTGATTTATATAAAACTTTTATTGTTAAAGTTTAAAATTAATCTATGAAATAAACATTATTATCGACACATAGGCCGAATCTATAGTTTTTTGGTAGTGAATTTATGTCTGTGTGTCCGTCCGTCCGTCCGTTACCCCATTACAGAAAAATTACAGGAGGGATTTTGATGAAATTTGGTATGGTGATAGCTGGTTATCCGGATCAACATATATTATACTTTTTACCGCGGGAAAATATCTCATTTCTGAGAAAAAATACAAAAACTGCAATGTAAGAGTATACTAATATGTAAAACCTAAGAATTTGGTTTTTGGTCACCTGAACGCGGGCGGAGCCGTCGGCAATGCTAGTTAATTAAAATAAAAACACGCTTTTAAACAAGCTCATCAAATGATATAGCCAAACGATGGGAAAAATCTTGGTGTTTGAGCCATTTTGAGATACCATAGTAGTCGTAGTCGATGTTATTTTTTATTGTTTCAAAATTACTTAAATTTGCCTTCATTTTTTGATTTAAGATCAATCGAATTGGTAAAACTTTTTGTTTTGGCATCTTTTTAATCCTTACAACATTATATTTTTTAATTCTTCATTCTACTTCATTAATATTAAGTTCTGAATTCCGTTATATTTTTTATTTTCCGTATTTTGATTAATGTCTCTAAAATTGTGTACCAATTTTTTTTTCCATGTTTTTAACAACGTAGTATAATTTTTCTTGTAGGACTGTGTAAAAGCTAATACTTGTATTCTAATGAATAAGCGATGTTATTAAAAATTTAACATTTGTTCAAATACCATTGTTACCATACCATTGTTAATGTTAGTTATAAATTCTATACAATTTTTTCGACGACTCGTTTGGCTCAGTGTGTAGTAACCCACTACACACTTTAATAATTTCAAAAGTGTTATGTAGTGTGTTTAATTTAACACACACTACTCAGGTTGTAGTGACCCTACTTGCTGTGCCAGCGGTCGCGGGTTCGAGTCCCGCTGGGGGCATTCATTGTGTGATGAGCACGAATGTTTGTACTCCAGTCATGGGTGTTTATATTTATAATATGTATGTATTTAAAGTTTATATATTGTAGTGTATCAACTATCTGGTATCCATAACACAAGCATCGTAGCTTACCATGTAACTAGATGGTGCTGTGTGTTAATGTCCCAACATATTTATTTATTCATTTTATTTATTAACCTGTTCGCAACCTGAATGTGGGCGTAGATTAGAAGTTTAGTATTTCATGGTTTCTTGTGAATACTTGTATTGAAGTTAATGTTATTTCCTAGCCGCGATCCTGCGGTTGAGACCTTGCTAGTTTGTTGTTTGAAGTTTATAGGGAAAATATAAGCTTTAATAAGGATTAAAGAGCTATAATTAGTTAATATACAACACAAAGATTATTATTAGCGTTTGTTATATACAAGTTTTGTTCTATCATAAACTTTATTTACGTTATGTAGATGAGAATTCAATTATTATTCTAGTTTTAGTATGTGGCTTTAGAAGTGATTTGTTTCGATTTAATATTAAAAGTTGTAATGTATCGAAATTTGTTTTTATGAAAATCTTTAGAATTTCATGTAAACGAGTCAGTATCCTTTTTCACTTAGTTACCTGTGTTGGAGGCTGCTGCTAACTATAACGTAGTTTCAGATGAATCTGCTTCCAAATATGGTTTTCAAATCATAATGATATTTGTCTTTGGTCGACCACGAGGATTTTTGGTGACATCAAAATTTCTAAAACGACAGCGATTAGACTACATCACAATCACCCTATCGTGCATTTACATGCAGTACCTGACCCAGACAAATCGTCAGTATTGCGCGCATGTGTTGCCTGTGACGCGCAATATTGTCTTATTTTTCTGGCCCCAAACAATGATATTGAACAAAAATAATAAACTTATTCTATAAATAATTTTTATTTTCTTAGGCAACGATTTTTGACAAATTTTGTATTAGAAAAAAAAAGAATAATATTAAAAAATACGCTGTGCCTAGAACTTACTAAATCCTGGCAACATTTTATTTAGTTTCACTTTCAATATTACGACTCTAAAAATTTGTAATTGCAATAAAATTAACATAAACAGTTAAAGTTTTTTTTTCAAGATTTAATTAAATGAATGAAATTTTCAAATGTCCTGAAGTAAATTGTATTTATACAAAATCTGACCAAAATCGTTGATAGACATTTTCAAGAGGAATTTAATTTGTAGGCACTAAATTAATGGCAATAGGTAAATTATTATAATTATTTGTATACGAAATACAAGCGTCAGTAAATCGCTTGAAATGTGTATAAATTATTTTTTGTTAAATACCAGTTTGAACTACATCAAAGAAAATTAATACTTTAACCCATTCTAATTATTCTGATTTACCACACTGGGTTGGATTGTGTAAGCATTGAGCAGTTCTGTTCGGTTGAGATAAGACCTGTAATATTAAATCGCAGAAATCCTTTGTTAAATTACTACTGTAATACTGTTTTCATACACGCTTGAGAACACTCTTTATACTACTTTAATTAATCTATATATTATATACTAGCAGAACCCGCGTCTTTGCTCCGTGCTCGCGCTAAAATTACAAAGAAACTCGAAAAAGGTAGGTTTCATACAAACTTTCATCCCCTATTATCACATACATACCCTTTATGGGATGAATTTCGGAAAATGCTTAAACACGTATTTATTTAATTGTATTAAAGAGCATTAGTACCAAGTTTCGAGTAATTCTGATCACAAATATTTTTTTGGGTTGTATTATAATATTATAATATATAATATAACGTGTTTTCCCGCAGGAAGGAGATAATCTCTCGCGGTAAAAGTAAAAGTAGCCTATGTCACTCTCCAGCCTTCCAACTATCTCCACACATAAATCACGCCATCAGTCACACTGTTTCGACGTGAAAGAAGGACAAACAAACAAACACACTATCACATTTATAATATTAGTATGCATTATGTATATAGAAATATGAAAGAATGTTGTATTGAGTGACTGGTTCATGAGCACCCTGCTGGCCAAGAGCTTTAATATTCCAATATTAACAAAGACTTAACTGCCTCGGTGTTGTAGTGGCTAGCATGTTCGGCTACACACCCGCAGGTCCTGGGTTCGAGTTCCGGGTCGGGCCAAGTTTGGTTATTGAGTCTTTCTGTGGCCAAAATCAGTCAGGAGAACATTATTATTATATATTATTACTAACAAAGACTACGTGAAGAAGATTTTACCTTTTAATATTCGTAATAAATTTCTAAATATACACAATCTATGAAACTTATATCTCTGTTTCTATACAACGTGGAATGTAAGATATTCTTGTATGGAAGATAGGTTTTTTTTGGTTTTTGACATTGCTGAAAAATAATGAAGACTAATTTTCATTTTTTTTTAATATTGTATTTGGCTTAGAATCTGTTGGTAATTAAGTCCGTGGTCTTGAAATCCAAAAGTTTACATCAACAGGTACATGAGATGAATAATGTCTGAAGCTAGTTGAGAGAAATTTACGTAAGCTCTAAACTCATTTTACATTCTAGTTCGACTATAAAATGTTAGAATAATATAAAATATTTACAACTGGTACGTACGTACAGCTTCGGGTTAGTACGTATATTAATTTGAAACATAAAAAGTATATGACGGAAGTTTATGTGGTGACAACACAAAAATTGCTTGTATACCGTTTATTTTTATATTGGGACGGCGTTAAAATGCTCTGAAGCGTTTTAGTATTTGATAATCCTATATTCTAAATGTTTTAACGACAAACTCTGTTTTTTATCGATTTTGAAATGGAGGAGGTACTCAATTGATACGTGTTTGTTTGTGTATTACGTAACTACGCTGAATCTGAATCGATTTTCTAATTCTTTTTCATAAAGGTCTAAAGAGTAGTTATACGAATACTCTCACATCTGATATCTGGTTTGATTAATAATTTTGATTAAGGTGTGCTTTTTTTTTAGGTAGGTAATGTATATTTTCCTCATTTTTTTCTCTGAAAATTTGTTCCATTATTATGTAATACTAGTGGCATGTCCTGACTTCGTCCACACACTTATTTACGTCCAAATATATGTTTTAATATATGAAACCCACACTAGTTTTATCGACATTGGATTTATGGTATAGGTGCTTATTGAAAACGAACACACATAAATATTAATTTATTTTATAAATTAGATTTAAATTTTATTTTACTAACTTAATCTTTATTTTTTCTTTAATCGTAGTCATGTATGATGTCTTTAGTAACGTAAATAGAACGAAGTATTGTATGTATATTTTTTGACCTTGTTCCATTTTTTATTGTATAATTTTTGACAAAAATTGTGAGATTTTTGTTTATTACTCTCGGCATTGTTTCTGATTGTAAAAAAATTGAAAATGTTACTTAAAGTTTCATATCTGAAATTGCCCTTGTCAAAGTTGTCGTTAAGTAAATCGCAAAGAATCGAAAGACAAATACGAGGGTCCCCGAGCGTTCAATAGGAACGCTCGGGGACCATCCATATTTAATGAGATCCTCCATCAAAAATTTCTCTAGCGATGTTACATGACATCGGTCGAGATATAAAATATTTAGGTACCGAGTGCAGTGGTGGTATGACATACACATACGCGCAAAGATACGTTTTATATGTATATATATTGCTTCGGTGGTCCAGTGGCTAGAATGTAAGGCCGCAGATTCGAAGATCTTGGGTTCGTGTCCCGGGTCGGGCTAACTTTAATTATTGAATCTTTTTATTTAGAAAGTCTCAATAAGAGCTCAAAGTTGGAAGGAGAGCACGTAAAGCCGTCGGTCCTGACGTCTCACCGGAGTATGAGAGTGACATAAATAGAGATTGTAATTGTGTCTGCGCGTTTCATTGTGCAGTATATTATCTGCTGCGCAGTTGTTTAGTTTCAGTGAGTTGACTGCCGCTCCGTGGCCGAATTGGTCAAAAGGATATCATCATAAGTATATGTATATTGCAAGCGGTTTTAATTACATATCATGACAGACAAAAATTCTAAAATCTATAGATTTGGCTTCTGTATCGTTAATAATATTTCAATAAGATTTACCAAAAAATATTTAATGTACAGATTCGACTCAGTTAGAATTTTATTATATGTATAGATAAATAAATAAGAAAGCGCTTTATTACATCCAAAAAACGTGCACATATTCTATTTTATGTTACGTATTGTATGTAAGACTTGTATAGTCTATCTGCTTATGTAGAATCCTTCTCAACAGAACAACGTGATTGAGTAACAAATCTGCATGTAACTCTCGTATTCCGCCTAAATGAGATACAATCCCGAAATAAAAAGTGTTCTAGGTGCAAAGCCAGCTTATCGATGTGATTTAAGGCATATATATGGGTTTTATTTCGCCGCATCGAATAGCTTTTTGTGAGAGATTACTTCTTAAAGATGCAATTATAAATAAAACTACCTTTACTGATTTTTTCGCGTATTTATTTTGATTCTTGTTTCTCAAACTGACCATCCACAAATCAGGGAACCAAAAATTAAAATAAATCCGCCATATAATAGGAAAAGATAGTTTTGTAAAATGTCAAATATTCGTATAAATGTAAGAGATTATTAAAGATGCAATATTAATGTTTATTCTATCTTACATAGTTTATAGATCCAATACTAATAGCTTAAGATTCTGATCTGTGATAGACCCCTCGCTCTCTTTCCATGCGAAATATATTTTTTAAACCATAACACATATTATCACCCCCAAGGGGTCGTGTTTGTTAATATGTTTTATTGTTTAAAAAAAATATATTTCGCCTAGAAAAAAGTAAGATTTGCACCCCAAAACATAGATTAGGATCTCGTACTCTATGGTTCCATATTTCCAGTATTAGGATATCACGAACAGTTTTGATGTCATCTCCTAATGAGATTTTAACTTGTTCATTTTAGGGTCAGGTGCGATCTTGGCGTCCGCCTCATTTTTCATTTCCCTAGATAACACAGCTTTCCTCACTTCAATAGATTATTTTTTTAATTTCTCGAGATATTGGAATTTAAACATCTGGTACTATGAGTTTTGGGGAAGCGGAAGTATTTATTCGATTGCTAATTAATTTGAAATTAGAAACTTAAATTATAGAATCATAGATAGCCGCAAATTACACAATACAACGAAAACTGGTTAAAAAATTGGACACGCCTCATTTTTTTTTCTTATTATATGATAACTAGCATTGCCCGCGGCTCCGCCCGCGTTGTGATGACCAAAAAGCAAATACTTAGGTTTTACATATTAGTATACTCTTACATTGCAGTTTTTGTATTTTTTCTCAGAAATGAGACATTTCCCCGCGGTAAAAAGTATCCTATATGTTGACCCGGATAACCAGCTATCACCAAACCAAATTTTATTAAAACCTCTTCCAGTGGTTTTTCTGTGATGGGGTAACAGATAGACAGACAAAAATTCTAAAAACTATAGATTCGGCCTCTGTATCGATAATAATGTCTATTTCAATTAGATTTCCCAAAAACATTCAATGTACAGATTCGACTTAGAATTTTATTATATATATATATATATATATATATATATATATATATATATATATATAGATGGCATATGAATTAATTATTTATTATATTTTAAAATTATGTATTTATAGATTAACCGTAATAATATATAACCTTTTACGTTTGTTTTCAGGTAAGCATTACTTCCTTGGTGCAACACAGATTTAAAGTAAGTAGGAAGAGTAAGCAAACATAAATATGATATTCATATTATAACGTCACAGAACTTAAGTAAACACTCAGTACCTTTACAGTAGTATTAAGTTGAGACGCATATTACGTTGAGACTGTGTTATTTAAACAAACTGTAAGTCTAAGAAAGTGTATTTGTGTATTGAAGAATATTGTTTAGGTGACCTACAGACTAACCTGATAGTAGCATCAGGTACACAACATCACAATATTGCAAAGCTGTTGGTTTTTTTACGATATATTAAAATCTAGTCTTCAAAATACAATTAAAGGTACTATATTGAAAAAGGTCTATTGGTTTGGGAGACACACGGATGTACGACGGATCTTATAACGCCCCTCGTTTTACATCGGAATCAAAGAAAAAAAACATATTCATAAACTACTTCTACATGTACATTTCATATTTCATTCCGCTTGAAATAGACTTTTTCTAGAAATTATCACTCAACTTCCCATTGGAGTTAGGTGACGGCAAAACTTGCACAATGCGGGAGGAGACAACGAAAGTGATGTCACAAATCTCATCACTGAAACGGATCGCGTTGAATAGTTTTGTTCAGAGTCATCGTTATAATAAACACTTATTGTTTGGAGTTAGGACAATCATCTTATTGTTAACAGGTATTGAAAATATATGTTAGATCACTTAACACAAGGTTAAAGAATAAATGAGATGTTTTCTTTGTGGTTGTAATAACATTCATTCTCTAAAGATCTCAGCAGTCAACATGCCGTTGTAGAGATAGATTATTAAAATTACAACCAATCATTTTCGATGTCTGTTTTTGTGTATATATGTACATATATATTAAAAATATGTCAATCTATTTATAGTTTTATTTAGTGTGATTGGTTATCATTTGTATTTACAATATTACTAGGAAAAATTCTAAACTCGAAGTTGACATTTCGTGTGCATATTTAGCATTGTTTTGCATGTGATTTGGTGCGGTTTGGTGTAAGTTAAACGCAATATTGGACATCACATCTAATTAACTCGGATTTCTTTCTTTTAACCCGATTAAATGAAAAAAATAAGAAGAAATTTTACGAACATTGTGAAATACACTTACATATAACCACTACCTTTATACAGCGGGTTAAATAATGAGTAGAAAAGTATTATTTGCTAAAGCGTAACGGATCGGAACGACCTTTTTTTCGTCTTAATCAGACCTACGACGGTAGATCTCGTGGGCGATAAAGTCGATTTCCCTCTAAACGTATCCCCTCGACTGACCCGAGGCTCCCCCTTATCGTCAACAACAATAACAGTGTTGATCTTACTGCTTCTTCTGACCAATTTAAATCGTAATCATAATATCTAATCGTCTGTTGTCAATATATTTACACCATAATACTTTCTTAAATTCACGCGAATATTTGACATTTTAAATAAAACTATATAGACTATCCCGTGAACATGATTGCTGTAAAGCATTCAAAACGTCGGGAACCAAAAATCAAAATAAATACGCGAAAAAATCCGCAAAGATAGTTTTATTTCAAATATTTACACCAGTTACAATGCTGTATGTTAATGCGCAGTTATAATTTAAAATTTTGTGGACCCTAGTGCTAATTTGAATTGTAAATAAAGTCACTCTTGTATCATACCTTTACGGGCATATGCGTATAATTAATGTTATTAACTAAATGGTTTTTGCTGTTGTATCCAGATGTGTATATTTTGGTCGAATAACAAATTATGGAAAAAGGCCGGCCGCATATTATAAGATTTTTTCTGTCAGAAAATTTCTGACAACCGCCGGAAGTCAGTCTGCTCATATGTTTTGATCTAGATCCCGCATACTATCAGAATTCTGACGTGTCTGACTTCCGCTTCTGATGAGTTCCAGATGCTGCCGATCGTACATAAGAATTTTGCTCATCAGAACGTCGGAGGGCACGCTCTCTATTAAGCATGGAAATGATTGCTACTTTTAAATCATTATCACGTGATGAAATTACAACAATTTTTCACGTGATTTCACCTGCTACTTTTCACGCATAGATTTTTGATTTCGACGGTCTGGTGTCACACTTTATATTATTTGCTATTAAAATGAAGTATGAAATGTCACCAATGGCGCTACTGATGTGATATGGAGCAGAGATATAGATCTGACGTAGTTGCATACGTACATGGTGCTTTGAATGAACCTATTTTCAAACAATGAACTTTCCCTCATACTTCTACAGGCTTGGGACTGACAATGTAAAATTAAATGAATTTTAAATATATCAGAGTAATCACACGGTAAAATTGTATTAAGCTAAGTTCCATAATTACATTGGCGTATTTAAAAGTTCATTGTTTTTATGTACAATAAGAATTTTTATAAAAGAATTTTATACACTTTTTTTTTGTTTTTTTTTAATTTTTTTAATTTGTTTATAATCATTTTTTTTGCTTTTTGATTTTTTTGATGATTGATTTTTTTATGAGATATCTATATACAATAGTCTTCATTGCTTTTTAAAAATACAAGTTCCGCTGTTCGTTTTCTGCTTAATCGTAAAAATAATAAATAAAAAATAATTTTACTACCAGACATTGTACCTGGGAGAGTTTCAAATTGCAAAAATGTGCTTGAAAATAACCCTATTTGCCTACTTTGTTATCCAAAAATAGCGCCCAGAATTCTTAAAATAACGCATCAGCAACATATATTTTTCTCGGTACGGTATAAACGTTGACACGTGACGACGCGTTGTTTTCTGTGGAATAATGCACGATCAGCAAACCATTTCAATTGGAGAGTTACAGGATATGTAGAACCCAGAAATTTTAATTATTTATAAATCTTTATAATTTTTAAAAACTTTACTAACAATATTTTTTTATGAATAAATTTTGAAATTAAATAAAAAATAAAAAATAGGTAATTTAAAAATGAAAAATAACGCCATCTTTCACGTTAGTGTGACGTCATAATGCATATATTATATTTTAAAATCAATTGCGCGAATGATTTATTAAATCATAATCTGTACGTATTACACATAATCATTCAGTAAAAATTATAAGTATTTGTTGGATAAAAAACTAAAAATGTGCTCTAAATTTAATTGTTGTTTCTAATTTAAAATTATTTCTAAACAATATTTCTAAGAATCCGAAATCATGCAACTCGAAATAAATAAACTCCCCAATTTACTGATCAACGGTATTAACTGAAAATTGTATTTTGTTGAATAAAAAATCAATAAAAACATCAGTACGAAAATGTATACGGAAAATGCGAGTAACGAAATGCATTCGTGAGTAACGTTTCGGTACTCGGTACTAGATGGCGTACCCGTTACTCAGTAACGAATACATACGGTTTGCTACAGCTCTAGATTTCACCAAGTTGTGATTTGTAGCAGCCACTATGAATTTAAGTAGCAGGTGTGACGTATGATTACGCATTTCACGTGATTTTTCACTTGCTACTCGTGAAATGTTCCATCCCTACTCTCTATACATGTTGTACTAGACCCGCCGCTGACGCTGCGAACTAAACTCAGACTCGCAGGATGTGCGGGACGATGGTGCGACTGCGCGGATGGTACCGGCAGGCGTCAGAAATTTGCTGACAGAAAAAAATTCATAATATGCGGCCGGCCTAAAAGTTAAATAATGTAGTTAGCATTTTGCGTGTCTTAACCTTTTTTTGTTGTTGACGTTGCGTAAGATTTTTTTTTTATTGAAATTAGCTTTAGTGAATTGTGTTGAACGTCTTAAGATCTTGTTTTGTACATATCGTACATTTGGATAACATAGTATTTTTTAAAAAAACAATATTTACTTGCACATATTTTAACCAAATCCAATACACTTTTGGCTTCTTGATATCATCTAATCCTCTAATAATATTATCTATTATTACGAGTTGTTAGCAATAAACCTAATTAAATAAACGATTGTAATAGCAATATCATTGTATTGAATTGCAATTAAGGCATCACGCGCTAAAACCATTAATTTATATCCCATATAGCTGTCACATAAATCTGGCCGCAAGGTCGAGTATTAAAAGATGCCCATGAATGAATGAACCTTATAGGTTCACGTCATTGACCAAAATCGAAACTCTTTTTGACCGTTTTTAAAGATGGGATATTTTATTACTGTGTATATTTTTTGGTTTTTATGTATCATCGTTAAAGCCTATATATGACCACACATATACATACATATATTAATAAAAAATAACACAGAAAATGGAATATGGTTATTTAAATGAATTCCAAGATGGCGTATATCAGCCATTATTACTTATTAAAGAAATAAGTTTATTAATTATTATTTTATATAATACTAATACGAGGATAATTACTAAACAAAAAGTAAGGAAGAACCGGAAATGTTGAATAAAGCTATTTCTGACGGTTATTATGTCGAAGTAGCGTTTGCCATCTGCACTCGCGTAATTTATTTATATTATACTAGCAGAACTAACTATTGGTCGATTGTAAGCCAGTTTTAATGATTTTTTTTTTCAATAGGAACCATTTGAAACAAAAGTAACACATCTCTAACAGTAGATCCACGTCTGATATTTTCATATGCGAATCATTTCCAACATGATTACCACTTGTCTTACAGTGAAGGAAAACATCGTGAGGAAACCTGCATGTTTGAGAGAACCTGGTAATTTTTTGAAAGATATGTGAAGTCCGCCAATCATCTATGTCCTGATATCCACCTCGTATTATAGGAAGGCCCGTGCCCAGCAGTAGGAAGTTAAAAAGGGCTAAATATAATTATAGTAGATTAATTTTGAATTGGCAGCCAAATTCCTCATTGTAGTAAATAGCTTATACGTATATATTTATTCCTTGCTTATGTAATCTAAATGTCTTTACATGATTCAGTTATCTTCTTAATAAGCTATTAACGTTTGTGATCTTATAATTAAGGATCCGTCTCTAGGTTTATAAATACTACAGAGTGTTTGCATTGACTGAATTTGGTTGATTAAAACGCCTCTATTTATTTTGTGGAAAACGTATTTAAATTTTCCTGCGCGATGGGGTCACCCAAAGTTACTTTAATACAGAGTACACGCAAATTAGTGTTTATATAATAAATATGTAAATGTTAGAATGGTTTTTTTTATTGAAAACCATAACGAATTTGCATTTATTTTATGACTAGCGACTTATCCTGGCTTCGCTCGAGTGCTTCCCTAAGCATATTTTATTTTTTTGAGTATATTTTATGAAAATAAAAGTAGCCTAAGCTACTTCTTATAACGTGAGCTATCTGCCATTGAAATTCCCTTCAAAATCAGTCGAATTGTTTTGGAGATAAGTCGGAACAAACCGACAGAAAAAAAAACAGCAGACATTTCAATTTATTTATTTATCTGTATACATGATAATTGTCTGACATATAATAGTGTACAATTCATACCTATAGACAATATTATGTTCTCCCAAGGAGACATTTAAATTCGTGAAAGAGGTTTGTGTGAAACATCCATAAATTTTCATGTGCTAACCCATAATCAAGTGTTTTTTAATAAACAATTCTTTATGGGATTCCATTAGCTAAAGAAAGACCCGATAACCTTTGCATCTCTCTGTCTGTATGCCTTTTTATTCGGTATTTGTGTTATATAGCTGAGATGGTAGGTGTTCCATTTGAATCGCTGGAAGTGATAAAAATATAACAAATTATGCAAAATAAACTGGCTGACTCTATTGATACGGTAACTGTCTATTGCTATTAACTGTATGGCTAATATGATTTTTAATAGTCCGGCTATTTATTCATTATTAAAAAGAATCAGTCCAAACTGCCACCAAATCTTAAATAACATAAAGTAATTATAATATTGGGGGGTTCTGGATTTGAAATAAAAAAAAGACTTAATGAGAAGGCTAAGGCTAAAGCGAAGCGTAGCTACCGCTTTAGCCTTCTCAACCTACGTTATCCAAGTCCCAAGTCTGTCATATATTCGAAAATTAAAACTTACATATAAATATTTTTTTATCCAGACGCTCTAAATTTAATATAAAAACAAAATAAAGTACCTGGACAAATAATTATATATTTGTCGTACAGTAACTGGATTAATAATCACTTTTGAATAAAATAGACGTGTTCGAAATATGGGTGTTCTTCGGATAATACACTTTATTAGTTTAGTGGGCGCAAAATTACGGTCATTTTATTCAAATTCAAGTAATTAAGTAAATGTTTTATTTACACTGTTAGCTTAAGTTTAAGTTTTAATTAAGACTTAAGTAATTTAAATATAACACATAATGTTTGGAAATACGGAGTCTTCGATACGTGTGTCAGACTCCGAATTTTTTTTATTAAAGAATCGAAACTTGTGCTAACTTTGAAATGATGTTATATTTACGCCACAACAATATTCTTCGTAATCAGATAAATTAGTTTTGACTCAACCGGTCGCTACTGTTATCCGTAACAAATTTGATTTGCTCGGTAACACTGCAATTGCATCCATACCCGCTCCAAATGCAGTCAATGTGCGGATCTAATTTCCTACACAATCGAATTTCTTGTTCATTTTCAGTTAGCAGCGTCTGCTAAGCGGATACGGAGTTTTAACTCAACGATTCTAAATGGAAATTTTGTATGTACTATTTCTATAGTTGTTGCGTTGAAGGATATGCTAACGTTAAGTCTCTAGTCGAGGCAGTGCTAGCCCAGTGGTAACGAGCTCGCTTGGGAAATCGAGTGAAGTGGGTTCAAATCTCGGGTTTCGCAACTCTGTTATTTTCATGTGCGAATTATTTTCAACATGATTACCAACCACTTATGGTAAAGGAAAACATGGTGAGGAAAATGTCCAAGAAAACTTAGTAAGTTTTCGAAAGACATGTAAAGTCTGCGAACCTGCACTAGGCCAGTGTGGTGGACTATGGCTTGTTGCCCCTCATATTGGAGCTAGGCTCGTGCCCAGTTGTGGGACGTTTAAAAGGGCTGAATACATAACAAGTAGTTATTGTCTCGTTAGTCTAGCACTACTACAATTATTGATCAGGAGGTCGTGGGTTAGAGTCCCGGATGTGGCCAGGCATCGTTATTGGGTTTGTTTGTCTAGAAAGTCTTAGCAACCTGGACTTGGGTAGTTGACGGTGTTCTCATGTAGCTACCTACTTTAGAGAGCACTTCAAGTCGTTGGTTCTGTATTTGATCTCTCACCGGTCGTATCGAATTGTTATTCTGCTGGACTTTAAATGTGAATGAATACAGGACACTCGTATTTGCGCATAAACTTATGTAATATTTCTAGCTTACAGCGCAGTAAGCTAGTCCCAGTGAGAATAGCCGCTGTAACCGAAATTGTTCAGAAGGTTTGTTATTTTACTTTATAAATAAATAAATATGTTGGGACATTAACACACAGCACCATCTAGTTCCATGGTAAGCTACGAGGCTTGTATTATGGATACCAGATAGTTGATACACTACACATATATAGCTTTAAATACATACATATTATAAATATAAACACCCATGACTGAAGTACAAACATTCATGCTCATCACACAAATGAATGCCCCCAGCGGGACTCGAACTCGCGACCGCTGGCACAGAAAGTAGGGTCACTACAAACTGAGCCAAACGTGTCGTCAAACTTTTACCTTTATCCTCCTTTTACTATTCTCAGACTAAATACTGATGCATTCCCGGTGAACCACTAAATATATCGAAATAGCAACAAAATTAAATAGTCTCTCGATTTTAAAATTATTTCAAATATTCATTAAACAATTTGTTTAAAAGAAAATATTATTTGATCTTCTTGTGAAATCTAGTCAAAAATAAAGAACTAAAAGTTCAATTTCAAGTAGGTAAGTTTAGGTTTAAACGAACTCCTTAATACTTCTATACGTTTTATTTTTTTTTATAAAGTTTTTTTTTGTAGCAAAACGATATTGCAGAGGGAAACTAAATTATTCAGTATACGGCAAAAATAGCGTCTGCTTAAAAGCAAAGTAAGCAGCGCTTAGCTCTACAGAGCTTATCTTGTAGCAAGCTCTAGAAAATATAACCGATGCAAAATATAATAAATGTTGTGTAATGTAAGATAGAGCGTGTTTAAATACATATTTATATGGTTTGCATATTTTCCAAAATTATTGCAATATACATCTATACTAATATTATTAATGTGAAAGTGTGTTTGTTTGTTTGTTTGTTTGTTTGTTTGTTTGTTTGTAATTCTTTCACGTCGAAACGGAACGACGGGTTGACGTGATTTTCTGTGTGGAGATAGTTGGCAGGCTGGAGAGTAACATAGGCTACTTTTTACCGCGGGAGATTATCTCATTCCCACGGGAAAACAAGTTATAATATAATCCAAAAAAAAAATGTTATCAGTTACTTGAAACTTAGTATTTATACACTTCATTAAATTAAATAAATACGGTGTCTTAGCATTTTTCAAAATTCATCCTTTAAGGGGGTAAAATAGGGTATGAAAGTTTGTATGAAACTACCTTTCTTAAAGATTTTTTTTGCAGTTTTAGCGCGAGCGAAGCCGTGCGTTCTGCTAGTGAAAAATGAAAAAAAAAAATAGTATGTATATAAAGATAGACAAAGACAATACAGTTTAGTCCTTTTGCTCCTTGCTTGCTTGTTTGTCAACCAATTTTCTTTTTTTTTTGCTTAGTACCTGTCGAGCTTTAGTGCTATCAATAATAAAAAAAAATGATTATTGTCGAATATCGACCACGGAGCAAGTATTAGTTAATTTAATAATATTTTCAGTGTTTTGTTCATAGATTTTTTACTGTAAAATGAACGTTTTCAAAGATATCTAAATAATTAGACATGGTTTTTTAATTGCCTTTTTTATCATTGCTATGCTTTAATATAGTCCGAGAGACGGACGGACGATGGGACGGCGCTCGTTTAGAAATAGGATCCTGACTCACGCGTACAGATTAAAAAAAAACAATCCGAGTGAAACGGAATGTTGTAATTAATTCTGAAAGCATTTTTAATGTTATTCTGATAGTAAAATTTGTGGTCAATGGAAAACTGCCAGAGTTCCATCGGTCATAAATATGTAGTTTTCGTTCGTTTCGTTCTTGTATTGTTTGGTGAAATGATAAATTCTTGTGTTCTTTTTATTAGATACTTGTTAACGTTAGCTACAATAAAATTATTTTACACAAATAATACTCGTATATTGTCTAGAAAGATTTTATAATATATTGTTGTAAATTTTTATCTTTAAAAAAAATAAACATACTAAATTGTCGTGTTTTTATTTTTGTTTATATCATAAAGAAGGTTATAGCTATTAGAAGGGACATTGAATCTAATAATTACTACAATTATAAACGTGGGTAAAATAGGGGATGAAAGTTTCTAAGAAACCTAACTTTTTAGAGTGAGTTTTTTTTTGTAGTTTTAGAGCAAGGGAAGCTGCGGGTTCTGCTAGTATATAATATATATTATAATATCTTCTTTACGATAATTAATATTCGATAATTTCAAATATCTTCTTAACTATGCAATAACCAATTAATAGTGTTAATGTACAATTAATTGAGATTGCAATCTAAATTAAAACAGAGGGCGTAACCGCTGATATATGTAATTCGATAATCAGTTATATTAACACATAATCAATATTTATATATAGAAAAACTTGGCTATTTTCTAACCGAGAAAAAAAGGCTCTCGTGAGTGAAAGGACAGAAGACACTATTTTTAACGGGCCTTGTAGGTTTATTTTTATCGTCGTAATAAGTAAACTGTGTAGAAAACGTAAAATAGTCCATACTATTATTGATTTTTTGTATAGAGATAGAGAGCTGGAGACTAACATAATCTGACTTTTTACCGGCGGAAAATATATTAAAATTAATTTTATACACAGGAAATTTCGATTGATATGATTTCATGTATGGCGATGGTTGGAGGCCTCAGGAGTAACATATGCATGTGCTTCTATTTACCTAGGGACGAACCCGACCAAAACGAAGATTGGTATAATAAAGCTTTATATTCCAAAATTAGAGATGATAAAGAACATGTGTAACCTCACATCACAACTTATTAAATGTCCCTAATCTCAGTGTGCCTTTTGGCGTTGGCCTCTTCTAGCAATTCCACTGTGGTCTATCTTGAGCTACACGACTCCACCTTGGGCCAGCGGCCTTTTTGACATCGTCCTGCCATCTCAGACACTGTCTAACGCGACTTTTTTTCCGTCTCTCGGGTACAAGATCGCGTAACCAAGGAAAGTGGAGCTAGGCAATGACAATAATAATAATAAATGATTTATTTCAACCCTCAAAGGATTTTATTTTGTTAGTGAAGACAGTGTGTAATAAATATCAAAACTGATAGATTTAATATTTGTAATGTTAAATCCAAAGCAACAACACTTCTTTGACCCACTTTTAAAATGTTCTCTTAAAGTATGAAAACGGAAACTTGGGAGTCGATCGACGGCTAAGTGTGTTGGGAACAAACCTTCGATTTTCTTTTGAATTTTGTTTTGTGAATTCGCTTGAATAATTTATCACCTCAGATCGTTCTTTAAAGGCATTTTCTAATATGTTTTCATTGTTCATATACTATGAGTGATCCATCCGGGCTTTTCTAAGCACTTAACAACGTGAAAATTTAATACTTTTCTAGCTTTACACGGATATTTAATATTTTATTTTGATCAAACAAAATATTTTTTATTATTAAAAAAAAATGTTATAGTCTATGGCTATATACATCAACTGTTTTTTTTTTTGAAATACTGAAAAGAGATTGGGCAGATTTGACCCGGTCTTGATATTGTGACGGCTGGTTGTAAAAAATCATAGCTTTTTTAGTCTAATATGTAAATTACAAATATATATGTATGTATGTACATATCTCAAAGAATGTCAGTTTTGAGATTACATAACTCTTCTTTTGTAATATTTTAGACGAACCTGTCATTTACTATGACGGATAAATACTTTAATTAAATAAATTTTGTATAAAACATTGTTTTATTTTTTACTAACGACTTAACTTTTGAAGGTTACTGATTTAAATTAAAGTTATTTTAATTTCTAATATGTACTTAACAAATATTATATGTAAATGTAGCTTGCTATAAGTGAAAACATCAGATTCGGATCAGTAGTTTCAGAGATTATCCTCTAAATACAAACTTAAGCTCTGTATAATATTAAGTATGGATTACTCTACTTTTAAAATATGCGGTGATATGTAATAAAAAGGAAAAAAAGTCTACGATTTTCTGTCTTACTTCTTACTACGTAATATTATTTCCGTATGTATACTAATATTATAAATGTGAAAGTTTGTGAGTATGGAAGTTCGTTACTCTTTCACGCCAGAACGGCGGAACGGATCTGGATGAAATTTGGCACAGAGATAGATTACAGTCTGGAATAGCATATAGACTACTTTTTATTCTAGAAAAATGTACGGTTCCCGGGGGATAGGTTTGTTTTTGTTTTCCTAGAAGCGAACCCGAGCGAAGCAAGAAAGAAGAAGACGAGCCGCTAGTAATATTATAAACGTGAAAGTTTAAATGGTTGGATGTTTGGATGTTTGTTACTTAATCACGCCAGAACGACTGAATGGATCTGGATGAAATATGGCACAGATATAGATTATATTAGATATATATAGTCTGGAATAGCACATACATTTTATGCCAGAAATAGATAATTCAGAGTGGGATATATTTGTTTTTGTTATTCTAGAGGCGAAGGCATGCGAAGCGAGTATGAGCCGCTAGTTAGTATATAAATAATGTCAAAAAATGATTTGGAAAATAATCTAATATATAAAATTTCCATGTCACAATGTTAGTTACCGTACTCCTCCGAAACGGCTTTACCGATTTTTACCAAATTTTATATGCGTTTTCAGTAGGTCTGAGAATCGGCTACTATCTATTTTCCATATCCCTAAGTGATAAAGATAAGGGTGGTCCACCCAGAGCCCACCCCAGGCACGAACCCGAGCGGAGCGAGGGTGAGTCGCTAGTTTAATTATAGATTATCTGCTAGAATGAGTTTATTGTTTAATTTCAATTTTATCTATTTACTTATTATAATTTTTTTTTAAATTAAACTTGCAATTTGTAATTAAATTATTTTAAAATGCTCTAGTGTTACCTCGTAATATTGCATGTTGTGATAACGTATAATTAAAAGAACATTTATATAATTGTTAGCACATGAGTATTATACCGTATTAATGTATCTTTTGTTGGCTATCCCTTAATAAATAAATAAATAGAATTAGATTTTTTTTAGGGTTTGTAGAAGTCAATACCTATAAAGATAAGTTTCATAACTAACTGCCTGAACTGGATCATGACGCCACAAAAATTCACCCAATCCTCTTTACTTTTTAATACCATTATTTATATGTACCTACATACATATATGTATGTAATATAATCGTTTATATAACAAAAATAACATGCTTTTACTGTCACAGCCTTACGAGTATATCCATTTATCCTCGAGATCTTGTTATTTTGCTAAAGCCGTAAGTACAGTTTTGTCACTTCTTATCGTTTTGCGCTCGTTCCCTTGCGAAGGGTTACAAAGAAGTATGAAACAACTTTTTCAATACAAAACCTTGATGGAAATCTCGTATTGTGTAGTTTGTAAGTTTTGTCATAGCTATTGTGTGTAGAGGTTCATAAACAAAAAGAAATATGTAGGTATGTATGTACACACCCTTTTTTCCTTCGTCGTCGGAAGTTTATAAATAAATAAATATGTCAGGACATTAATACACAACACCATCTAGTTCCATTGTAAGCTACGAGGCTTGTGTTATGGATACCAGATAGTTGATACATTATACATATATAACTTTAAATACATACATATTATAAATATACACATCCATGACTGGAGTACAAACATTCGGTCTCATCACACAAATGAATGCCCCCCAGCGGGACTCGAACCCGCGACCGCTGGCGCAGCAAGTAGGGTCATTACAAACTGAGCCAAACGTGTCGTCATAATTTATGAAAATATCTCCCGAATTACTACTAGATATAATAAATGTTGGTAGGATCGTTGAAAACTATGAATTTTACATTTTTCAAGGAACAGATTTTTTTAAACAATTCGCGGTTGAATCGATTCTGATGGCACTTTTAAAAATTATACTTCTTTTGGCACGTTTAGAAAAAATATAAGAGAAAATTTTTACCATGCGCGCGCACACCGACAGCCAAAAAGCGACATGATGAAGTTAGCTGCATTCTCTTACAAACAGAGAGTTGTAACATACGGGATGAAATCTTTACCTATTTTTCATCTGTTCAAAGAAGTATAACTTCTTACGTGGGTACATAAGTACATACACACGTTTTTTTTTGCTGTATAAGTCAATTGAAACCCAAGTAACATAATTGGCCGAGTAGGTTTAAAGATGAAAGTCAAAAAACAAGAGTTAAAATGGATTTAGTGTAAATAAAACCAAACGCAATGTCACTAGCATTAGCTTATCGAGTAATAAATGTTTAGTATTTAACTATAAAAATATTCCGAATGAAAGTAATCTTGTCGATTGCGTCTCCGTTTATGTGCAGATATCTCGTTTGAATATTCAAATTGAATATTTGTACCTTCTACTTAGACTAATGCTTTATGTTAATGTATTCGTTCAAT
The DNA here is from genome assembly GCA_947093115.1 of Brenthis daphne. Lineage (NCBI taxonomy): Eukaryota > Metazoa > Arthropoda > Insecta > Lepidoptera > Nymphalidae > Brenthis > Brenthis daphne. The sequence continues at coordinate 23,824,589 of OX352479.1, read as the reverse complement.
TTTGTCTATAGTTTAATTGTAAAAATTGAAGTTTCTCCGAAGGCCAGATTGAATAGAGAAAATCAAAGCTTAGTATTAAAATATGTTGTACATATAATATACCAATATTATTTAAAAGCAGAAAACGATCTTCTGCTATTATTTTTACTCTATTAGATATCATTAAGTTTAAGTTTTTTTTTTATTTAGTTAATTATCGTACATCACCGTTTGTGCCTATGTCATGTGATTTGGGTGTAAAAACTTTTAAGGAGTTAGAAGACCGATTTTGATAAAAATTTAAAAGATGTTATAAATTATGAGAATATTCTCTTATTTTCTAGTTGGACAAAACTATTGTTTTTGAGATTAAAACATGGCAGTTTTTGAATTTGCCATTTACGTGCACTGAAAAATTTGTTCTGTGAATGTATAATAAATTCAAAACGACCAAGTTAACTTAAATTGAATTTCCATTAAAACGCAGATGTGCTATCTAAAGTGTAGGGGGTGGTTGAATATTTATGAGTTTTGTTTGTGACTTTTTCAAATCATGTGAAAACCACTTTTTATGCTACCAGTTTAAGCGGAGTTGCTTTAGACTTGGTTCACTGCTATTTGAAATTGCAACAGGTTACCATCTGTACAGTTAAAGTAATTACAATATGACGTAGTGAAGAATCGTATATTTCTTACGGGATAAAATGTAGCTTATGTATTATCCCAGACTATAATATATGTCTATACTCTATATTCAAAAACTTTCACATTTATAATATTAGTAAGAAGTAAGATACGAAGAATGTAAGAATCGATTAATGAAAAATGTGTTTTTTAAGGTAAAATGAATGCAGAATGAAAAACGTTTGTGAGATGCATTGTTACATATTAATTAAAAATACATTATTTATATTAATATTATAAATGTGAAAGTTTGTGAGTATGGATGTTTGTTAATCTTTCAACGCCAGAACGGCTGAACGGATCTGGATGAAATTTGGCACAGAGATAGATTTTATCCCGGAAAAATGTACGGTTTCCGTGGGATAGGTTTGTTTTTGTTTTCCTAGAGGCGAACTCAAGCGAAGCTAGGGTGAGTCGCTACTGAAGGATAAAGTCTTTTTTTTATAATAAAAAAAATGTTAAAAAACATAAAAGAATATTTTAAACTATAGCTCGCATAACACCACCAGGTAAATTTCTAAGAAATTAATTAAATTTCTAAGAAATCTATTGTTAACTGTAACGCCGGCAGGTCCGCGGTCGTGGAGGGATTAATTTTGTGATATTTGCTGATCATACAAAAAATATATCAATAATAATATGTACTCTGATTTGCAATTATATGGCTAGAGTTAACCGGATAAACGAATGAAAACAAGTATTTGCATAAAATGTGCTCACAGTATGCTGCCGTAGCAGGTGTCGTAGCGCTACGAAATTACGTAGCCTTTATTTGCTTGAGTAAGCGAGCGCTGTGAACGAGAGCAATTTGATCCCTCTCTCTAAATATAAATTGTAAATATTTAAATATATATATCAGCACTAGTATTATAAATGTAAAGGTGTGTTTGTTTGTTTGTTTGTTTGTTTGTTTGTTTGTTTGTTTGTCTGTCTTTTTTTCACGTCGAAGCAGAGTGATGTGGCGTGATTTTTTGTGTGGAGATAGTTGGAGAGTGGGGTGGAGAGAGGGCTGGAGAGTGACATAGGCTACTTTTTGCCGCGGGAGATTATATAATTCACACACACGTTATAATGCAATCCTAAAAATATTTATGATTACTTGAAACTTGATATTAATGCTCTTCAAGAAATTAAACAAACACGTGTTTTAGCGTTTTTTTTTTGAAATTTATACTGTAAGGCAGTAAAATAGGGGATAAAATTTTGTATGAGACTACCTTTTCAGGGAGTTTTTGTAGTTTTAGCGCCAGCGAAGCCGCGGATTCTGCTAGTCTATAGTATATAAAATAAAGTTTTTTTAAGAAGTAAATTAAAAATTGAAAAAAAAAACTCAAGTAAACAAAGATTATACCTTTAATTTACCGATATTCTTTGTTTGACGATTGATTTTCTAGATTATGTGAAAAATAGCTATGGACTATGGAAAATAAATGATGTTTTAGGGGAATCGAGAGAGAATTCTAGTATAGATCTTAGAAACATTGAAGAAGTTCTTACCTTTTGTATGACGAATTTATTACTTCTATAAGAGTTTGATACAATATTTTGGAGGGTAAAAAATTTACAAAGACATACATATATGATCACTGTTACAAAAGAGAAAATATATATTCAACTAAGTCTCGTAGCAAGTAAACAATAGGATAGACAAAATAAACACGATGACAATACGAATTCATGTTTTAGACCGTCCGTACATGCGCGGTTTCAGGATTCGATTTCCAAACACGGATACGGATGTGGAGTTCCGTCAACCTAGCGCAGACGATTTGAATTTTTCTTTACTATCAGTAGGTACGCACTAATGCTTTCATAAGCGAACAGCAAGATTTATGGTAACGATATATATGCTATTGTATTTTAACTGTGAACTGAGATGCAGTGAAAATATTCTTTCTTTAATTCGATTCTAAATTGCAGATTCCGTCTTGTGAATCGAAGTCGAATTATCATGCCATCCTGAAGGATGTATTATTTTTTATATAAATGTCCTCCCAAACGATTTCGGCCACGGCGGCCAATCTCATTGAAACTAGCTATCTACGCAGGATATAATATTATAGTGCAGAAGTGTGCGAGCGACACAAGTGCACTCTCTATTCCTGTCACTCTCATACTCCGGTGGTACGACTACTCGACACGACAAGTGAGAGCTAAGGCGCATGAACGACGGCTTTACGTGCTCTCGCGAGGCAAGGAGATTGAAACACCGCCAACTTCCCTACTCCGGGCTGTTACTGAGACTTACTGAACACAAAGATTCAATAACTAAACTTGGCCCGACCCGAGACTCGAACCCAAGGTGGATGGATGTGCGTTCGTACATGCTAGCCACTACATCATCGGGGCAATTTTCTGTATAACGAATACATGAGCTACTTTTTGAAACAACTAGCAGGAATAAAGTAAATAATATTTGATACGAAGATAGATGCTTATATCTTCCTTTAAAAATATGAATTGTCTGCTTTGTTAATAGATTAAATAATGATGTTTTCATATAAAAGTATAAATTTTTCAACTTAAAATCGCATTTTCAGTGGGAACCGAGTGTATAATAATAATAAAATATGATTGATTACACCAAAGACCTATACAATTCAAACTTTAAATTATTACTTTAAGTTAGTCAAAAGAGGAGTTCGAGATTCATTGAAAAATATTCCTAACATTGACTTCGTAATAAAAGCCGAGTTTACCGAGAATACTTAAAATATTTTATTTTAGTATCGTGTTTATATATTTAGTATAAAAATTATGAGGTGTTATCGTTCTTTAAGTTATGTCGCTTTTAATCGGGTCCATATTTATTTTATAGACACTTGGATGTAGCATTTTGCGTTGTGATGTGATGTTAATAGATTTTACACTACTTTATCGCATACATATTGATGTTATTTTTTTGCTGATTATTATCAATTTTAATTTTGAATTTTTATATTCTTTTTCAACCATTCTATGAGTATTTGTACATTTGTATTTTGACTGACTTAAAAAAAATGAGGTACTCAATTCTCTTCAGTCTGGGATTTCGTGGGTTTGCTACTAGATATTTCTTTTCGCTTATATCATGTTTCTTTTTTATGAATAAGTTATACCACAAGGTTGGTCTACATTTAAATTAAAAAAAAATCTCTCCTAAAGGTGGTTCCACAAGTATCTATTAATATATTAGTAACAACAGTATTATTCTCCATATGCTTTAAATCAAACACGTTCTCAGTAAGATACTAACTACTGTGCCTTCATGAACAATTATTTGATAAAAACGAATTCTATATTTTTAGAAGCTTTTATTTAACTTACAATGTTTGTTCGAGTCTCAAATCTTGCAACTGAATTTTATAACAGTTATCTTCAACCGATTGACCTGAAATTTTGCACACACGTTTAGTTAGATGACAATGCATGGTTATATAAGTGTCGTCATTCTAAATCCCACATAGCGGACACTCAACGATGGCGGACTATGCTTTTTATGCACTCCCATCATATGAAAGGGTTTGCTGAGAAGAATACGAATAAATACTTGAAAAATAAAATAAAACAAACTTTAAATTAAATCAAACTCATTTATTACATTACACAATTTATATGGTACTAGCGACTCACCCTCGCTTCGCTCGGGTTCGTCCCTAGCTTGCTTCCCAATACAAACATTCATCCCCATTTTCACCCCCTTAAGGAATGATTTCCGGGATAAAAAGTATCAAATTCAAAATATTTTATTCAGCATTAAATTATATTGTATTGTTTACTGAACGTCATGAGTCTACTACCAGTTCGGAAGGAAGAAGCCGTAGACCTGAAAACTGGCGAAAGAAACTCAGCGGGACTAATATTATTTAAATATCTTGTTTTATAAAGTTAAATTAATATCCTATGTCCTTCCTAGGGTCTCAAACTATCTTCTTACCAAATTTCATCTAAATCAGTTCAGTCGATCCAGAGATTACCCCTTACAACGTCACAAACTCACAAACTCTACCTATTTATAATATTAGTATAGATAAAGCTTGTTTTTAAAAATGTTTTTTCTAATATTAATTGTTATAACATAAAATTTATTTGTGTGACGCTTAAGATGACCGAGAGTGGCGGAAGGCGAAACGTTAAGGGCTTTGAACCTTACAATTCTAAAAATAGAATTGTTAAATAATGAGTGGCAAATCTTTATTTTATGATCCGAGAGCTTTCTAAGAGGATACAAGATAAGTGGTGCGAAAAATTATTTCTATCTTAGAGAAGTTCCAAGTCGTTTAAATGTTTTGTGTATGTTATTAATTGTTTTTGAGTGAAACTGTAATACTTTTTAAAAATAAAATTAACCCATTGTAACTTCAGCTATTTGCCATTGAAAGTCTCGTTAAAATCGGTCCAGCCGTTTCGGAGATTAGCCGGAATAAATAGACAAAATTTGTAATAATTGTGTTTTTCTTATAAGTACCGTATGCATATAATTTTATATGTATTTAATAAAAAGCTTTAATTTTATTTATCTGTATAGATTATAGTAGTAAAACAAGTATGACAGTCGAACAAAAATCGTGTTCAGCCTCGGCTAGTAGTGTTAAATAAGCTTAGCAAATATAAACAAGTAGTTATTTACAGATTGTTTCGACCAACTTCAAAAAGTTGGAACTTACGAGGTTTTTTTTTTATTTCTATTTTGCGGCTATTTGGTGTCACTGCGACCATTTCTGGTCTATTGTGATCGCCGCTATTTTGTACTAGAGTGAACCACTAAACCCTGCTGATGTTAAGAACTCCAGGATTTTCTTAGGGCTACACTCTTTTATTTCATCTAGGCTTGGAAATAGTTTTCCTAGATGAATACTGCATTTGTGCATGAGCGGTCCACATTCCCACAGAAGATGAAGTGGCGTTTCGTCTGCCTTCCTGCAAATTCTGCAGGTTCGCGTTTCGCTCAGCCCAACTTACGATGTTATCTTATTCTCTAATTTTTGTTTATCGTGAATCCACTTTCATATGTGCTGTTTTAATCAACAGGTCTTTTTATTGAAAAATCCATTCCTAAGCGTTAAAAAAACTACCTACTTATAAAGAAGTATTTATAACAAAACAATGTGAGTGTAGAACTAATTGAATAAATAGAAATCGTCCTTCTATTCTTCACTTTAATACAGACTGAATTTGATTGATTGATTTGATGATTTTTTGAATGGATTGAGATAATTTATAGAGATAAGAGAATGATAAAAGTTACTTATTATCTCGTTTGTACTCGTTTAATTATATTGTACTAGCGAATCACCCTCGCTAACCCGGATAACCAACCAGCTATCGTCATACGAAATTTCATCAAAATCTGTTCAGTGGCTTTCTCGCGATGCGTTCCCAGACAGACAGATAAAAATTCTAAAAACTATAGATTCGGCCTCTGTATCGATAATAATAACTATTTTAATAAGATTTTACTAAAAAAGTAATTCAACAAAAGTTAACCTTTGCCCTCTATATATATTTTATAATATCTTTTGTTGAAGTATCATTTTCCAATGACAGACCTACAATGTAAGAGTGATTTTAAAACACGTGTATAGCTTCATTGTAAGTTTAAACCTTGAACGTCAAACTATGGCCTCTAAAGAATGTGGACATAAAATACAGTAATGAATCTAATATACTGTCAGAAAATATTTTTAATTAGAAAACTATTTCTTTTATATATATTAGAATTATTTATTACCTATAATATTTTATTAGAAAATAATTAAAAAGGTTCTTTGAGTTTGAAATCAATTTTTCAAACACTTTGAATATTGTTTGGATGATGGGATGATGATGGGTTTTAAGGTGGATTCTTATGTGAAATTTGTTTTAAACTTAATGTTTAAATTTTTCATTCAAGAAATAAGCGTGAAAATTAGCTAACAGCTGGCGAAGATATCGCGTTATGTGCGTACAAAAAGAACACCTCAAACATTTCAAATCGAACTGGTAATTTCTGAGATTAGCGCGCTTAAACGAAGAGAAAAACAAACGAAATGTCGGGAACCAAAAATCCCAATAAATTCGCGAAAAAATCCGAAAAGATAGTTTTATTTAAAATGTGAAATATTCGCGTAAATCTAAGAAAGTATTAAAAGTAGAAAAACAAATGCTTCATACAGATATATAAATCGAATATATATATATATATATATATATATATATATGTATAAATACCTCGTATATATATATATATATATATATATATATATATATATATATATATATATATATAAATACCTCGTGTCACGGTGTTTGCGGTCGCACTCCTCCGAAACGGCTCGACCGATTTTAATGATTTTTTTTGTATATAGTAGATATGAGAACAGATCGTAAAGTATTCTTCACCCTCCTACCCACACCCCCCATTTTTTAATCGGTAAAACATAGCTGTATAACATAATGCCAAAGAGTTATTTTTTATAGATTGAAAACGGGTTCTGCCAGTATTAGTATAGATTTGAGAAAAGAAATTTTCATATAAACAAAATTAAAAACACTTTTCGTAAATTATTCTTGAACTTATTTTATAAGTTAATACTTTGAGCTTTACATGTTATTTAGAAAATACAGCACTTCGTCTAATCTACTTAAAGTAATTTAAGTGGAGATGCTCTCCATATAGTATTTCGTTAAAGGTTAAAGTAATATTATACATATTTGACCTTTTTATACGGACGTTATGCAAAATGTAATTAATTGGTAATATTTATATAAAGTATAATTTAATGGTAATATAATACATGGACTAAAGTCCATGTATTATATTACCAATTAATTATACTTCACGTTTAATCACATTAATAGAGTTGATATACCGTTTTTTTTGACTAAAGTTTGCTCGCAACTAATTGTAATATACGGCGTTAAAAATAAGCTATTTATAAGTAAAAGAGTTTTATATGAGATGCATGATGTCAATTTCAGTACATGTATTTGGTGTAGGGTATGCCAAATATACTGGAATTTCGTAAATTAAAATGTTAAAAAAAGGTATTTAAGTCAATTTCAATAAGGGGATGGTTTATGGGAAGTCTTTGAAAGTAAACTCGTATTTTAACTATAGAAAACTTTGCACACTTGCTGGAACGTATATCCATACTTCCATACTAATATTATAAACGTGAAAGTGTGTTTGTTTGTTTGTTTGTTTGTTTGTTTGTTTGTTTGTTTGTTTGTTTGTTTGTTTGTTTTTCTTTCACGTCGAAACGGAGTGGCGGATTGATGTGATTTTTTGTGTGGAGATATGTGGAGGTGACATAGGCTATTTTTTACCGCGGGAGATAATCTCATTCCCGTGCGAAAACACGTTATAATACAGCCCAAAAATTATTTATGAACTGAATTACTTGAAATTTGGTATTAATGCTCTGCAATACAATTAAATAAATAAGAGGGTAAAATAGGGGGTGAAAACTATTTTTTTAGAAGTTTTCTGTAGTTTTAGCACGAGCGAAGCCGCGGGTGCTGCTAGTTTATTATAAAGCACGTCCGTAACCGCAAAATCTTCTCCAATACCCACTTAAAGTTTAATCATGCATTTACTAAACTTGCCAATAAGTGATAAAATTGAGTTAAGCTCTCGTTAAGATGGTGATTTGCACATATTAACAGGATTTAGGTCGTGCTCCGAATAAAACCCGGATCCCAGTTGTACGATAATAAGAACGGCCCTATATCCCGTGTATAATAGAATTACAGGCTTTATATCTTTTTAAGGCTGACTAGCGAAATGCTTAAATGAATGATTAGCCTTTTAGCGAATATTTATGAGAGTAAGAAATATTACAAGTGCGGCTTTTTAAAGTCCCTCAAAAAAATTCTAACTGATTTATACGTGCAGACTTGAAAAAATCTTTGTTCACAAAGTGTCTAACTTTGTCGAAACGTTTTAGAAGTTAAATTAATTATTTTGGTATCCAGATTTTGAATTCATTGAGTATTTATCTATACTAATATTATAAAGAGGCAGAGTTTGTTTGTTTGTTTGTTTGTTTGTTTGTTTGTTTGTTTGAACATGTCAATCTCAAGAACTACTAATCCGATTTGAAGAACGCTTTTTCTATTAGATCCCGTTTATTAAGGAAGGCTATAGGCAATATATCATCATGCTACTACCCATTTTAGCTGGGCAGTAATCATAAATGTCAACAAATCAGTCAGACTTCCATACATTATTGTAAAATTACAAGTTGTATTTACTAACGCTATTAAATAAAAATAAAAAATTTAATCATAAATTGTATGTAATGACTTAACTTTGCTCAAGTCCTAACTACATATATCCCGTCTATATTCCAATATCTTTTAAAATAATTATATGCCCCGAGAATCACTTCATGCGTCGTCATAAAAAAGTATCTTATATGAATCTTTGAGTTTGAATCTATAATTTCATTTAAAAATCACGTCGATCTGTTACTATGTGATATATAAACTGCTTCGTTAGTAGATTAGCTAGATCAAAAAAGTTATTAAAAAGTAGTTTTTAGGGTAGTAAAATAGTAGTTTTTTTATCTATGGCTATGCTTATGCAGTACGCAGTCCGCTCGTCGATCTGTATGTCTTTTACTAACTTATTATTTATAAAGGGCTAATATCCCTGATCATATTACATTAGACATTGATATGCGACATATTTTCTTATATTAATGCATGTCTAATTCAAAATACATAAAAAAAATTATCCGGTAAGCAGATTTGTGAAGGACCACTTAACTTCGGATCTTAGACTATGAAATTTTTGTATTAATATTTGATGCTTTGGTTTTTAATTTTCGGTCGGGTTCGTCCTTAGCTTGCTTCCCCTTACAAACTTTCATCCCCATTCTCACCCCCTTAAGGGATGATTTCCGAGATAAAAATGATTACACTCTCTTTTCATATCATAAGATATAAAAAAAAACTTTTAATTTTTTTTCTATACAAAACTTGTCCTGGCAATAACAAACATAAAAAAAAACCAATTTGGTGCAGTCGATCGTCAGTTACGCGTGTACATACATTTTGGTGATTAATTTTTATTTATATAGATATACATATATACGAGTATATATTATAATATATATTTAATCTACTTAAGGACGTTGTGCAGATTTGCTTTGTATCTACTATAACTGATGGAATCAAGTTAAGGGATTTAGATGTTAGTAATCTGCATATATTAAAGTACATAGTTTAGGTCGTGCTCAGCATAAAATTAGCTTTTAGTCTTCAGACGTAATTTACCAGATTAATGACCGCCTCATAAGTTAAAGACAAAATGCATTTGAGACTGTTTACGTTTTAATTTATACTGTAGTTATATTAAACGTATCTAAGCATAATATATTGAAATACTCGCCTTAAATGGTTTTTATTATATACTTTTAACATGCTTCTTCTTTATAGTTGACTTAAGATCGCTGTGCAAAATCTATCGATTAGACTATCACAGTATGAGTAGCATTAAGTACTCTACACCAATTGCTCTTTAAGAACAATAAATAAATCTATATAAATATAAATGAAATGTTATTCGTTGGCTAGCTATTTTTATTCTGAATATTTCCGTTTTATGGGGAAAAATACGGGAAAAACAAAGTAATATTTCTATAGGATATTTAAAAAAGAATAATAATGATAATAAAACTTTCTATTGTACACCCAAGAGAAGAAAGAGTAGTTAGAATTAATATCGCTAAAACAGCGTACAAATCTCTTCCAGACAACCTTTAAGTGTTGAAAATAGCAAACAGTAAACTGGGAAGGGGTGTGAATATAAAACAGAGTTAATAAAATATTACGTTCCATCTTATGCCCTTTCCTTTGCTGGTAGGACAAAGAGCAAGTAATAGGATAAAATATTGCACGATAAGTATTTTATTGTAGATCATAATATTTGACTATGATTTTTATTTGAGCGGACACTTGTTTCGCAGTGTAACGAGTATCAATGTAAAACTAAAGTCTCATATAACATGTATCTCCTACTCCAAAAACCTTTTCTTTTTTTTGGGGTCAAAAGAGTGTATTCTATATAAAATATAAATACAACTTAAGATCGAATCCCCTGTCCGCGTTAAAGGATGGACTCGGCTGTTACAGAAATGTTATAAGTTAGTTATAAGACATACACGATTCTTCAATCCAATACAAATCCCTTGGTAATGGCTTCAAAACGTGCCAGTTGAGCACAGGTTAATTATTTCGCCAATATCACGTAAAATGGAGAGGACACGAAGGAGATTGGTCGCTAAAGATCATTAAACTATTTGGCGACACGTTTGGCTCAGTTTGTAGTGACCCTACTTGCTGTGCCAGCGATCGCGGGTTCGAGCCCCGCTTGGGGCATTCATTTGTTGATGAGCACGAATGTTTGTACTCCAGTCATGGATATTTATATTTATAATATGTATGTATTTAAAGTTATATATGTGAAGTGTATTAACTATCTGGTATCCATAACAGGCATCGTAGCTTACCATGGAACTAAGATGGTACTGTGTGTTCATGTCCCAACATATTTATTTATTTATATCAAATTATAATTAATGAATCAAAGTTTTTTAAAGTTTTTTTGGACCTTGGTATAGTGTAAAGATCATCTGAACTTTATCATATAATATTAAATGAGCAATTCTTGAATACATATACGAATATGTATATAAAATTTCATGTGTCTCAAAAACGGCTCTAACGATTTGGATCAAACTTTGTATTTAGACAAGGTTTTGGTTTTTAATTTTACCTATGTAGGCGCCTTTTCTGAAAAAACGCATTTTTTGGAAAAAAAAACGCCAAGCGAAGTTGGGTCGCTCAGGTTCTAACCACATTGACATGGCAGTAAAATATTAATTTTATATAAAATTTTATCATATGTATTTTGTTATGTTTAATGTTTATGTATACGAGTATTATAGTCAATCTATATATACTCGTATAGTTTTTATATTGAATTATATTTTAAGTCTAAGTCTGAAGTATCATAGCTGCATTATGTTATTCCATTTCATAATAAGGATGCGGGCTTGATTGTGCGCTCAACGCCTCTATCATTTGGTTAAATTGCTAACACTTAATGTCGTGAACACGAATCACGTAAATACAATAGAATTTCTTGCACATATAAATTAATATCAATGAGTGGTAATTGAAAAACCAAATATTACTAAAACTTGTTTTCTGCGTTATCGTCAAACATCTATACATATAATAAAATTGTAACTAAGTCGAATCTGTACATTAAATATTTTTTGGAAAATCTTATTGAAATAGACATTATTATCGATATAGAGGCCGAATCTATAGTTTTTAGAATTTTTGTCTGTCTGTCTGTTACGGCATCACGGGAAAACCACTGGACGGATTTTGATATAATTTGATATGATGATAGCTGGTTATCCGGGTCAACATATAGGATACTTTTTATCGCGGGAAAATATCTCATTTCTGAGAAAAAATACAAAACTGCATTGTAAGAGTATACTAACATGTAAAACCTAAGAATTTAGTTTTTGGTCATCTGAACGCGGGCGGAGCCGCGGGCAATGCTAGTTACATATACTTTTCCTTAACAAAACGCCTTTTTTAATAGCAATTCTTCTATCCTGCCCTTTTAGAGAAGACATTAACATATTTCCGAAGTAAAATATTTGCAAGTAGTGTGACGTTGTAATTTCCGACTCGGAAGTGTCCATTAAGTGAAAGGCACGAGGTGAATCAATTTGGCAGCGTATACGGCTTTGGAAGATTTTAGTATTTTTTGAAGTATTTCATTTAATCAAATATCACTGAAGAAATAGATTTTCTTTTCATAATCGCGTAAAATGCATACTTTTATAAAATGATGATGTTCTCCTAGCCGATTACGGCCACGGCGGCCAATCTCATTGAGACTAGCCAACTGCGCAGGAGATATTATAGTGCACAAGTGTACGCGCAGACATAACGTGCACTCTCTATTCCTGTCACTCTCATATTCCGGTGGGACGACTACTCGACACGACCAGTGAGAGTGGCGGCGCAGAACCGACGACTTTACGTGCTCTCCGAGGCACGGGTGTGAAACACCGCCAACTTCCCAACTCCGGGCTGTTTCTGAGGCTTACTATACAGAAAGACTCAATAACTAAACTTGGCCCGACCCGGGACTCGAACCCAGGACCTCCGGGTGTGCAGCCGTACGTGCTAGCCACTACACCATCAAGGCATTTCATATAATATGCATCTTAAATCTAACGCATCTAAAGACAATATTGTTCTCAGCCTGAGCGTCTAATATATTCAAACCTACCATTACATGTTTCACTTCACTCAATCCAGCGGGACTTACGTAAAATCTCCTTTTAACCTTCGTTCACGTATATCCAGTCAGATGATCGTTCTTTTACCGTCGAATAAGGTTTTATGTAAAGAAATATCTATTGTACAAGATAGGTCACTACACATTTATAGCACGACGGCTCGTATTCTAAATTTGAGTATGTATTGAATTTTAGAGTTGTTATAAATATAAAAAAGAAAATAACACCACAAAGTTACTTAGTATTATGCAGTCGGAGACATACATACATATTTATTCAGATTTAGTCTTTTCCTAATAAATAAAAAAAAAACAATTCTTTTTAAGTGAATGAATAAATGATATGAATGAATGATAAATTGAATGAATCGAATTAATAAATTGAATTCCATAAACTCTGATATTTTAATTCTCACATACTCGTATTTATTAATTTAATTTCAATAAGAGATATAGCAGGATATTAAAAACTCTTGTTTGAATGCTCTTAGAAGTTTTTTGAAAGTTTATTATTATATTATATTCTTTCTTTGACGATAACACATTTTTTTTGATATGAGACTTTTTTAAATTTGATTCATTATAAAAAAAAATTATTATTAAAGACCCATGTTATGCACACTCTAGTAAGCAAAAAGTCGTATAAACTTTTATGGCTTTATGTTGCTGATACGCTTAGTTTAACCATAAAAATATTTAATTATTTAGATAATAAAAAATTCTTAGGTTAAAATCACACCACACTGTTCTATCTATATATATAAAAATCAATCGCTGTTCGTTAGTCTCGCAAAAACTCAAAAACGGCTGAACCAATTTGAATAATCTTTTGTTTTATTTTGTTGGAGGTATATCAAGGATGGTTTAAATATAAAAAAAATTAGGAAAAACCCATAAGAACAGCTGGAAAATTGAAAAGTTCAGAACTGGTTATTCTCTATGGGAATCACTACTTCGGATTACTTTCAATAGCGGTGGACCTACCATCTACGACAATACTTCAAGTTTAAGTTAGAAAAAAATAATGTATGTATTTAAAAATATATAGTCTATCTATTCCATACTAATCGTTAAAACGTACCTAAAATTTAAATAAAAAGTCAATATAGAAATAACGGTGAAAAAAAGAAAAATATTTTTATACATACTTTTATAGTACTTGTATCATATTTTAAAAAAAAACACCTAAAGTAAAATAAGTAAGTTTTCTTTTCATATTTTCAGCCATAGTTATTTGCTTTGTTGAGTTGATAGTCGTTTAAAATATCTCGACCTGAAACAGTTTCGTTCAATGCTATTTATTTAATACGCTCGAATCCCTAGAGATTGTGTGTTAGATTGTAATATATATTTATTTTACGCCATAGGTGTTTCGATTTAGGTTTTAGTTATTGTAAACATAAACAATAATATGTGATGATGTTCTCCTAGCCGATTCCGGCTACGGCGGACAATCTCATTGAGACTAGCCAACTGCGGAGGAGATATAGTGCACAAGTGTACGTGCAGGCACTAGTGCACTCTCTATTCCTGTCACTCTCATACTCCGGTGGGACGACGGCTCAACACGATCGGTGAGAGTTAAGACGCAGGACCGACGGCTTTATGTGCTCTCCGAGGCACGAGGGTGAAACACCGCCAACTTTCCAACTCCGGGCTGTTACTGAGACTTACTATACAGAAAGACTCAATAACTAAAATTTGGCCCGACCCGGAACTCGAACCCAGGACCTCCGGGTGTGCAGCCGTACATGCTAGCCACTACACCACCGAGGTAGTTACATTTATATGTAGACTTCAGTACACGCAGTTCAATCCTGAGCTACAAGTTTTCTAAGAAGTGACGTTAAAGATTCCCAGTCTCCCTAAAAGCATGTGTCACATGAAAAACTGAAGTTCCATAACAAATAAATTTTCTTTACCTATGAAAGTTTGTGCTGGCAATATTTATTTACCAAGTAACTTTCTTGTTAGATACAACAAAACCCACATCAGACTTATTAAAACTTTTTACTTGTCACAACTTTAGATATCGTACACAAATATTGTACGTTTCGTAGTATCAGTTTACGTCTCTCGTTAATTTACGTATTTAAGTTTAGTTTTGAGGAAGGTTTTTGACACAAATAAATAAGGGATCAAGTTTCGATCGAGTCAAATTAATTGTAAATGAGCTCGTCCCAAGTGACATGAACCCCGCCGTCTTAGTAAATGTAAAGGGGCTTGGTATTTAGGGAAATCGCTTTCCTTTGTCGTCAGTTTGCGGTTCGTAAGTAAACAAGTTGTAATTTACCTCTAAATTGTCAGCTACATTAATTTTACATATAAGTGTTTGTGAAACTGTTTTTAATTGCTATACATATATTTGCTTTTTGAACGACTTCAAAAAGGAGAATCGACTTCGTATGTATGTATGTATGTATGTATGTATGTATGTATGTATGTATGTACGTATGTACGTATGTATGTATGTCTTCTTACATTTATATATCTTTACATTCTTCATATGTGAGTGTGGGGTTATTTGATATTTTCGCTAATTGTGAATCGATTTTTATGCCTTTTTTTTGTAATGAATAAGTAGTTTCTCAAGGTAGTCCTATAAAAATGAACAATATCAAACCTTGTGAAGTGATTTTTTCTTATATCGAGTAATCGATCGATTTAAATAATAGACGATTTTTTATTACGCGTACCTTTATTTCTACAAATATAAAAACCAAAACAGGATATAGGAAAGAGGACATGAAATCTGGTAGAGAACTAAACAAATCTAGGATAAATCACTAGTATTGAAGTGCAAAATTATTGAATAAACGGAAATAAGTAGAAATTGTGTGTGTGTGTGTGCGTCTGCGTGTTAGTGTGTGTGTGTATGTACTCAATACTCATGGCATAAAAGAATATTTTTACTTAAGTAATTTAAAACTTACGTATTCCAATCTATTGTTATATGTAAGGTAAATATTAAATTTTCATTTTGTAATTATTAGTGAAATGTACTAGCAGCTGTGTCTGTCCCGCAGGCGTCTGAACAATTGAAATCACAATACAACATAAATCATATTATATATCGAGGTACTCGTACTAGAACACACTTTGAATGTTTTATTTATAACGGATAAAGGGAATATGTGATAGGGCATAATATTTGCGTTAGTATTTTCCTCACGGGTACAATATTTTATAGGGAACAAGACATGTAAGCGATATCAAATAAAAGTTTTTGGATAGATTTTAATTTTGCAGATTGAATATATCTATATTTAAGACGGTAGTTACGTTTTAATGTTTAGTATAGATTCCTCAGAGATCAGATATTTTCCCATAGTAAAAAATATTCTATATGTTGTCCGGATAACCAGCTATCATCATACTAAATTTTATCAAAATCTGTCTACTGGTTTTTTCGTGTTGAGGTCACTAAAGACATAAGTAAGTACTGTCTTCTGCGTGGAATTATTAATCCCGGCTATTGCCGGGTTCTACCAAATACAGACACTAGACAAGTAAGTACTATGTGAGTGCATATAAAAATTGTGTTAAGTAGCAGTGATATGATGATATCACTTGTCAAAAGAAAAACATGAATCGTATGGTGTAAGCCAGAATCTTTTGAACTTCATTCGGTATAGCAACAAACACAAATTCCGTTAAGTTTTATTATAAATACGAGTAGAAACGTTTGTAGATCATTGATATGGTTGCTCGATGACGTGTGGAAGTAGTCATGTAATACTAATATAGATACGTCTCTTTCGACCTAGACATTTCAACTTCGCTTCGCTTTACTTATAAGTAAAGGGTTCTCTTTTAATATAATTTAGGTACCTATAGCAAATATGTATTCAGTATAGAGAATTTAGAAAATAAATTATTCAATCAAATTTTCTTGCGGCTGTGAATTTATCAGTTCTTATATACTAGTGTTTTCCAGCGGTTCCGCCTGCGTTGTTTATTTAGGTTTCGCTTGTAATGGTCATATTTATATATATGTATATATATATTTATTGTATATATATATATATATATATATATATATATATATATATACAACAAAAAAAATTATGTCAGACGATTTGATATTTTCTTTACATATATATGTTCTTGTAGTATTTTTTCTCTCATGAATATGTTTTCTTATCAGGCACACAGTCTATTTTTAGAATATGTAAAGAAAATATCAAATCGTCTGACATAATTTTTTTTGTTATTCAAGGGCGGAAATGAGGCCTTATCGTTACCTTTCCTTTGTGCGCTCGAACAAACTTATAACAAACTCTTCAGCTTTATACGAGTACATTACAGCGGCTCACTCGTACTTCGCTTGGGTTCGTCTCTAGAAAAACAAATCTATCCCAAAGGAATCGTACTTTTTTCTGGGATAAAAAGTCTATAATACATATAAAATGTATATATGTTATCTATTCAAACTATTATCTATTTCTGTGCCAAATTCCATTCTAATCCGTTCAGCCATTCTGGCGTCACTGAGTAACAAACATCCAAACATCCATCTAAACTTTCATATTTTAATATCATAGTTAGAAAGCCTTATAGCCTTCCTCAATAAACGGGCTATCTAGTATCTAATGCAAAAAGAATTTTTTAAATCGGATTAGAAGTTCCTGAGATTAGCGCGCTCAAATAAACAAACAAATTCAGCCTCTTTATAATATTAGTATAGATATGTATCAAATATATCAGTTAATTAATAGGTATAATTGCGAGTAGTAGGTGGTGTTCTCATTGAAATATATAGAAAATTTACTACCAATACATATTATCCATTCGATCTGATTATATTAAAATGGGATGCTCATATACGAGATCCGATTAAGGGATAAAGGAGTAAGCAATCGGTCGATCATAGTATGATTACGGGTGGCTGAGTTCATCTGTTTGGGAATTGGGCTTCGTCGGTAATATATGTACCTCACGCCCCGCTTGGATAAGAATTTTGATAAGAAATTTCACGTCATTATTTTATTCAAAATCCTTTTATTTGTACAAAATAAAGGTTTGGATAAACACGAAATTGTTTTATCGAGTACTAAAATTAAAATTACTATCTAGTTTGTTGAATTTATTGATTGGACAGTATGCAAAAGGCATTACAAATTCAAAGTAAAAAGTTTTTATGTACTTAATTCTTTAGTACTATATGTTTATTTGGGATCACTGTTTATTATAAAAAAGTGACTGTAACACTAACATAAATAGTATTAAATCACTGTACAGTGTGTGTGCAATTTTTTTTTTTTAAATTAGTCCGCTATATTAGTTAGAAGATTGCTTTGTTAAAAGCACGCAGGAGATCCTATCATATCTTGAAACTTAAACAATTATAAATAAACTTTTTTTTGAATACTTCATATAAGACTTCAAATCAGAAGTCGGATCTTTTAGTGTCCCCCTGCTGGGCATAGGAGACCCAGGCGGCGTATTACGATCACTCTCTGGCCTAATTCGGTTTGGCGGGTTTACGAGTATTAGCAAGTGGCAATTATATTGAAAAAAAAAATAAACACGCAAGTCTCGGAACCCGCAGCACTTATAATTACTTAGATTTATGCTATCATTTGACAGTTTAAATAAACCTATATCAGATTTTTTTCGCATTTAATTTTTCTTTATTTATTGTTCCTGTGATTTCAAATGCTTTAAAGCAAAGGTGTCTAACGTCTCAAAATTCATAGTTATTTTAGATATTGTCTATCGATGAAGAGAATCGTATCGAATATCTAACAATTAATAAAAAAATACTTATATAACAATACTTTTATTTATTATCTAAAAAAATATTTATTATCTAAAAGAATAGTTTTATATCTTAACGTTTACTATATATTTCTCACAGATGAGATATTTTCCCGTAATAAAAAGTATCCTATGTGTTGACCCGGATAACCAGCTATTTTCATACAAAATTTTATTAAAATCCGTTCAGTGGTTTTCTCGTTATGCGTTCCCAGACAGACAGACAGACAAAAATTCTAAAAAACTATAGATTTGGCCTTTGTATCGATAATAAATAATAATTACTATTTCAATAAGATTTTTCAAAAAAAAATTAATTACATATTCGACTCAGTTTGAATTTTATTGTAAATGTATAGATTTGACAGTTTAAATAAAACTATTTTAGGATTTTTTCGCATTTTTTTTTAATTTATTGTTCCCGTGATTTTAAATGCTTTACTGCAAACATGGTCCTCGAGACGTTTGAAAATTCATAGTTATTTCAGACAATGTCTGCCGATGAAGAGAAATGGTACCGAATACTTAATAAAAATTAATTAATTAATAAAAATATATATAATATATAGCATTGCTCGCGGCTCCGCCCGCGTTCAGATGACCAAAAATCAAATTCTTAGGTTTAACATATTAGTATACTCTTACAATGCAGTTTTTGTATTTTTTCTCAGAAATGAGATTTATTTATTTATGATATTTCCCCGCGGTAAAAAGTATCCTATATGTTGACCCGGATAACCAGCTATTATCATACCAAATTTCATCAGAATCTGTCCAGTGGTTTTCTCGTGATGCGGTAACATACAGACAGACAGACAGACAAAAATTCTAAAAACTATAGATTCGGTCTCTGTATCGATAATAATGCTTATTTCAATTAGATTTTCCAAAAAATATTTAATGTACAGATTCGACTTAGTTACAATTTTATTTTATGTATAGATTTTATTTATTATCTAGAAAAAACAGTTTTATATAAAATTAAAATTTAGTAGACAATTTGTAGTATTACTACGTAAACGAATTGTAGCATCTAAATGGGGACCCTTGTGTGAGCATTCGGTTGTTAGTAGGGTTTCGGGCTACTGCTCTGGGACGCTTTGAAATTGGTTTCTCTGTAAATGAGCACTACCTGTAATAGTTTTGTTTATTTAACTTTAAGATCCATACACAGTATTTCTATTAATAATAACATTCAACATCTGTATATAAATAGGCAAAGACAAACAGTTTATAAAGTTTAAAAAAAAGTTTAAAAATAATGTTAATTATAAGAATAACAGTTATAATTAAATAAATAATATTGCTATATTTAACTATACTTAATACTTATTAAAATTTTTAAAATGCTAAGAATTAAAATCAACACATGTATTGTAAGGTACTTTGGTGCCGTTTTTGAATTTTTTAAGTCATTTTGTAAAATGTGGGTTAGCACTGTCTGTAACAAGTATATAACGCCTTTGAGATGTCTATAACCTTAGTCTCTTCCGTGACCATGATTGTTGTAAAGCATTCGAAACGTCGCATCCGAAACGAAAAATCAAAATAAACCCGCGAAATAATCCGGAAAGATAGTTGTATTTAAAACTAGCGACTAACCCTCGCTCCACTCGGGTTCGTCCCTGGGGTGGGGTCTGGGAGGACCACCCTTATCCTTATCACTTAGGGGTATGGAAAATAGATAGTAGCCGATTCTCAGACCTACTGAATACGCATATAAAATTTGGTAAAAATCGGTAAAGCCGTTTCGGAGGAGTACGGTAACAAACATTGTGACATGGAAATTTTATATATAAGATGTCAAATATTCGTGTAAATCTAAGGACAGTATTACAGTTCAGTACCTTTTACTTCGGTTTGTCAACCGATTTTCTTTTTTTTTTTTTAACACCGACTTCGAAAATATTTGATTAGGTATGTATAGTAAATGAAAACTACCAATCAGTTATTTTTCACTTTTTAGTGCTTTTGTTTGAAGTCGGTTTTTATTTTTTTGTTAAAAAGTTTTTATTTTTCCCTTTTTAGTGTAGACAGTAGTAGCAAAGTAAGGATTCTAACGTGTTAGGCTTGTCAAATCAAACAAAATAAGCCCAAACTCAAAGTATCTACTATTAGCCGTTGAAGAGTTCCACCTATCCACCTTCTGGCCTTGCCATCAGCTCAGGTCAACAACACCGAACCACTGTACTATCAACGAAAATAGAAATACTTGCAAAGTTTCAAGTCAATTTGACAATTAGAAGTAGGTTAAATTCATTATTAGTTGTTTTTCCACCCTTAGGGGTGGTATTTTTTTTTAAATTTAAATGGGACCAATCTGGAAGTATACCCTTTCAAACAAAACAAAAATTGTCCAAATCGGTTAATAAATGACGGAGTTGTGAGGTAACAAACATAAAAAAAAAAAAACATACAGTCGAATTGAGAACCTCCTCCTTTTTGAAGTCGGTTGAAAATTGAGGTCGAGTTTCGACGATCAACGAACATTAGTTTTTATAAATGTTTGAGACATGTTTACAGCTAGTACCAATTAATGTCCTTACTTTTATATTGAAAGGTCAAACGTAGTTCATTTTAATTATTGTTCATGAAGTCAGTACAGACAATGCTAAATACATCTATATATATATAATATAATGAAATACGTCTGTCGTTAATTTTGTATTTGTTTTGTATTAATTTCATTTGAATTTGTGTAAATCCTTATGGCTTAAATTATTTATATTGGTTTTTGTATATTAGTTTCTTATAAATTGTAATACATATATCTATATTATGTATATATAAAAATCAATTGTCGTTCGTTAGTCTCGCTAAAACTCAAAAACGGCTGGCCCGATTTGAATAATTCTTTTTTTTTTGTTTTGTTGAGGGTGAGTCAGGGGTGGTTTTTGTATAAAAAAATAGGGAAAACCTAAAAAAGAGCTGGAAAATCGAAAAGTTATGAATTTTTTATTTAGTTCCCATGTATATTATAATATAATAGTTTATGTATTCCATACAAACCACTAAAACTATCTAGGATGATGAAGATGAACCCGAGCGAAACGAGGATGAGTCGTTAGTTTATACTAATATTATAAAGAAGTAAAGTTTGTGATATTGTGAGTTTGTGACGTTGTAAGGGGTAATCTCTGTAATTTACTGAACCGATTTAGATAAAATTTGGTAAGAAAATAGTTTTTGACCCTGGGAAGGACATAGGATATTTTTTATCCCGGAAATCATACCTTAAGGGGATGAAAATGTGGGTGAAACTTTGTATGGGGAATCAACCTAGGGACAACCCCGAGCGAACCGAGGGTGAGTCGCTAGTTATAAAGTAAATGGAAATGAACAATACAACAATATTATTTATTATTTTTAATTATAATACTGTCTTATAATCAACAATATATTGTAGATTTCAATATTTAAACGTAAACTCAAAAAATAAGTAACTATATAGAACGTATTTTTTACTATTTCTTATGTTTTTCGGTGACTACTGTTTATGATTGTAACTATTATAATATTAAAATGTAATTGTAATCTCATTATAAGTAAACTATGTTCTTAAATGAATAAATAAATGATGTTTTATCTCAGAGAGAGAGAGAGAGAGAGAGAAATTGTTTAATTGTATGTTAGAAAGTTAGTGAGTAAAGTGTGATTCGCTAATTAAATATAAATGCTCCATTAAATTCAAAATATTCCACAAATTAAACCAGTTATGACAATTTAGATGTTCATCCATGAATGTACTGTCGCCGCCATTTGCAATCAATTCAGTGTATAACAACAATTTCGAACTCCTCCAGAGCAATTTGGCTTTGTTTGTATACCCTGGGAATATTTGATAATGCCCCTCGATTGTACCAGCGATTCGTATTGCGGTTTTAAACACATTATGTAATATAATAGGAAAACGTTTGTTGAATTAATCGAAATGGAGCCAGATGGTGGAAAATTGTTACAGTTAGTTTACTTGTCCAATTAGATGTGATATTACAATATAATCGTTGAGGAATATTTCTTAAATATACGAGTATACGGGCATGACATACATATATATGTATAGGTATAACTAGCGTTTTTCCGCACGCGTAAGTCAATTGTGTATTATTATATCTTTAAAAAATATAGCCTATCTGTTACTCTGATGTATAAACTATATTGCTGGAGTTTTATCAAAATCTGTTTAGTTTTTGCGTGAAAGAGTAAGCAAAAATCCATAAATTCATGAATCATCCATCTATCCATACATCTATCTATCCACCCATCCATCTTTCTATCCATCCATCTATCTATATCCATTCATGTGTCCATCTATCCTCACAAACTCGCGTTTATAATATTAGTAGGATAGGATGATTGTATGATATGACGATTCAATTTGTCATTTCAATACAATTTAAAAAAAAATCTGTTCTTCGACTATTGTAGAATGTCGTCTTGTTTATGCCCACATATATGTACCTACTTAGATAGGTTTTTAAACTGATAGATATTTATCTTTTTAATTCACATTAAACCTAATAACTTTTAAGTAAAATAATTTGGAATATGTACTATTTAAATTTTTCAATTCAAAGTTCAGAATCCAAGTTGTAAAACTTAACCCGTTGTGCTTTTCATAAGACTATATTGTTTAAAATGTTACAAAAGAATATTACTGTGTGTATACAATCGTCATCTCAGTTTTTGGCTTTAATTGAAATTTATTGCAGTTGCGCGCGTGCCAACGCCATTTTCTTTTATACATGGCGACAAAGATATGCGTTGAGTTTTATTAGAGTTCTCTACGTTTTAACAATATGTATTGTTGCAATGTAGCGACATTGTTTTAGCCTTTTCCTAAATAGTAACAATTTCCTGCACAAATTATCAGAAATCCTTTGATATTGCCTAAATATTTCGCATTCTGGTGTGCTTATATGACAATTGGAATGTGGTTTTATCTATACTAATAATAAGTAGAGTTTGTTTGTTTGTTTGATTGAAATGTCAGGATCTATTAATTCGATTTGAAAAATTCTTTTTGCGTTAGATAGCTGGTTTATTGAGGAAGGCTATAGGCTATATATCATCCCGGGAAAATGTCCGCTTCCCGTGGGATAGATTTGTTTGTGTGTAATTAAAATTAAAATTTTTTGTACGAAATCGTAACTTAATAAAATATACATACTATCTATTAAGCTTCGGTGAAAAACAATTTTTGTTTATATTATTTAACAACTGAATAATATTTCAATAATTTAAATTCGGTGGGGTCAATATAAGCGGGCATATCGACTCTACATCTTTGTCTTGGGTCTAAATTCACGCATCTGTTGTTTCTGACATAGACGACCACTCAGAATCATTGATGAAGCCTTTAACCAAAGTAACCCAATTAGTTATGTTACATAAATAGCATTTACATGATTTCAAAACAAATTGTTGATATCACTAATTAAGTATATAAGTTAGTCGTAATAAATAAGCTTATAAAAATGTATCCGCTTAAAATATATTAATTATGTTTGTGCATAGAGATTTAATTTCAAGCATAATACAATTAATGGACAATTGTTTTTTTTAATAGACCTATCTTATAATTTATTATTAGTAAATAAAAAAATCCAATAACTTACAGACATGTGAATATTTCTGTGTAGGGCGGCCTTATCACTTAAAGTCATCTCTTTCGAGCAACTTATATTAGAGAAAAAAAATACATTTGCATGGATAATAATGGTAAACAATTATAAGAGAATAAAATCGGTCAAGTGCGAGTCAGACTCGCCCACCAAGGGTTCCGTACCATAAATCGATTTTTTTTAATTTGCAAATGGCAGCCTTTTTGAAATTAGAAATCTTGGTTTATTATTATTTGTTGTTATAACGGCAATAAAAATACACAGTCTGTGATAATTTCAACTCTCTACCTATTACTGATCATGAGATACAGCCCTCTGACAGATGTACCGACGGACGGACGGATAGCGGAGGCTTAGTAGTATGGTTCCGTTGGCACCCTACGGGTACGGAACCCTAAAAAGTAAAGAAACAAAAACAACAAGTTTATAATACGTATACATATTTATCGTATGCACCATAGTAGCCCAATTATTATCCAGGATGTTATAATCTATCTCATTTCCGAATTTCACAGAAATTTGTTGAAATGTTGAACGTCATGATGTATCAAACATAATCTCTTACAAAGTTATATACTCAAAGAAGGAATAAGGCTTTAGGAAAATAATTGGAAAAGTTTTCCGTAAATTTTCCAATGCCGGAAAATGGAAGGTACTTCTTTCTAAAATATCTTTGTAAACTCAAAAAAAAAATGGGACATGACAACGCCTGTTGGGTTAGTTTTTAACAATTTAATATGTACGACAATAATATTTTGTGTAGTTTTTGGCACTTATGTTTTATAGTTTAAACTTCGTAACACTATTGGCACGGTCTCGTACCGATGTATGCAACAAGTGGTATAAGCTAAATAGTAGCTTACGTCACCAACACAAATAACCTAGCTATATCAGTCGCTTTGATGCGGCTCAGTGGGCTGGAATATACCCTGTTAGCTCAGCAAAAAATGTACTCGATGTTATTGTATACCGTTTTGACAATGTCACACGCATTTCATCCTATTAAACTTTTCGTTTGGTTTGAAATTGAAAATAGATTTAATGATAGAAAATATAATTTAGAAAATGATTCTCACCTTTCTTTATTTTCATATTTTATATATTAAGTATGTATATGTATATATGTATGTATGTATGTATAAGTAGTCTTTACATTAGGTATTATATATGTATAGTATTATATATTTTTATAAGTAATATATGTATATATGTATGTATGTATATGTGATTATTATTACCTTTATTTCTAGTATATATTTAGTATATTTTTTGCACTATATTGCCCGCTGACATCTTCTTCCACATCCAGGGGTTGACTGGAAGAGATCTCTTTTAGAGATAAGTCCACCTTTGTGAACTATGTTTATTTTCGTTATTTTTTCTGTACCATATTTTAAGTGCAATAAAGGATATAATATAATAGTGGTGAGATTTTTGTATGGGTAGTTTATGAGTTGGAGAATAGGGTACGAAGCATAAACTAATTAAAGATTGACTCGTATTCCCTAGAGCTTAATAATTTAAAATTACTAAGTTGCTTCCCCATACAAACTTTCATTCCCATTTTCTCTCTTTTAACGGATGATTTCCAGAAATAAAAACTATCCTGTGTCCTTCCCAGGGTCTCAAACTATCTTCCCACCAAATTTTATCTAAATCGGTTCAGTAGTTTCGGAGCTTATTCAATACAAACAAACAAATTCTAAATGAAAACCCCAGTTTAGTTATTTTTTACATTTTAGTGCCTGGAAGTCGGTTTTCTTAAAGTTTTTATAGTTAGTTCTTGACCCCTGATCTAAAGTTTAAACTTCTATGAAATATACTAAGACTAGTCTAATTTGCAAATTTGACCTAAAAAACTCTCCGAGAAAAGAAGGACATTATGAGATTATTTGTAGATCTTATTTAGATACATTTTTTTCATAATTATGTTCACTTAAATTCCTATTGTGAATAAAATAAAAAGCAAACTATTTTAAGTGATCCAAGGCTAAGACCCTTTTGTATAATAAGGTTAAGAGCTTAACTCACCTCGACCTAACGGATATAGTATTCTTGAAATTTCTTTATTAAATAAACATACAACATCTCTTATATTGTATTACATTGACAATACATATTATTATTATTATTTATGTTGGGTGTGGTGCCGAGGTCCGCCCTAGCTACGTCGACCAGTTTTGGTCCATTGTAGCTCCCTTTATAGTGAGTTCAAAGTTCTCCGCTTAGTCCTGTAGACTCCAGGAACTTCCAGATTTTCTGAGCGGGGAGCATCTGTATCTCTTCCAGTTGCATAATATGTTGCCCTAGATAGATACTTCTGCGGTGCATGAGTGGACCGCACGAGCAGAGGATGTGCATAGCAGTTTCCTCTGTCTCATGGCATAGTCTGCACATTGCGGTCTGACTGAGGCCGAGGGTAAACATATGTTTATTGAGTTTGCAGTGACCAGTAAGTATTCTGGTTACTGCACTGGTTTTTTACTTGTTGAGTTGAAGCAACTCTTTTGTAAACTTTTTGCGATATCCCTTAATTAGCGCTTTAGAGTGCATTTGTCCAGAAGTGGATTGCCACTCTTGAAGTGCTTGGCGATTGCAGTGAATTTTGAGAATTGAATAGGCATGTTGTTTTGCAATACCACAAAATGGTTCTAGGCCACATTCTGGGGTTTCAGCGCCCCTTCTTGCCAATGCATCGGCCTTTTCATTCACCTGGGAAGTATATCCTTTGAAACAAAAAAAATTGACAATACATAAGAGCACGTTATATATATATACCATATATAGTATATAAATACGCTATGAACATCTAATATTATTCCTTTCAAAAGCTCAAAGCTGAATCCTTGTTTATCTTTTCCTTTCTTACAGACTGATCCTAATGTTGCTTTTATACTATTCTATATATATGATAAAATTCTGAGTCGAATCTGTCCATTGAATATTTTTTGGAAAATCTCATTGAAATAGTCATTATTATCGATACAGAGGCCGAAACTATAGTTTTTAGATTTTTTGTCTGTCTGTCTGTTACCGCATCACGGGAAAACCACTGGATAGATTTTGATGAAATTTGGTATGATGATAGCTGGTTATCAGAACCAATATATAGAATATGTTTTACCTCGGAAAAATATCTTATCTCTGAGAAATCTATACTAACCGTTATAATGTACTTAGAGACGGACCCGAGCAGAGCGAGAGTGAGTTGCTAGTGTAGAAATATAAAAAAAATCACAAAATATATGTTAATTCAGAGGTAAGGCAGTTGCT
Source organism: Brenthis daphne (assembly GCA_947093115.1). NCBI lineage: Eukaryota > Metazoa > Arthropoda > Insecta > Lepidoptera > Nymphalidae > Brenthis > Brenthis daphne. The sequence goes on along the minus strand of OX352479.1, from coordinate 23,796,974 downwards.
ATTTTTTATGAAATCTAATTAATGGGATTAATTAATTTTCGCTGCCATTTTGATTTATAAAGTACGATAAAAAATGATGATGAAATTATATATGAATGAATGGGTATGTATGTATGTATATAATATATATAGGACACTTACATAAACAAAAGTTGACAATATATTTATCACGCCCTAAAATATCACATTTCGCTATTATTATTTAGAGGTGAAGTTTAATATCATATAATAAGTAATGAGGGGACAACAATCATTAAGAGCGAAATAATTACAGCGGTTGATACAAAATTTGAATGCCACAAAGGTCTCTCTCTATCCCGTTTAAACATTCAGACGTTTCAGATTCCAAACTAGCTTCACTCTTACTTATTGCCACTTTACAATTCACTTCGTTGCTCTGGGAAATAGATATATTTACCTTCAGCGTTTATGCTCGTAGGGACAGCTTTTTCCCCGTCGGCTTTTATTGCTTGTTTATCACGATACGTTTCCGTGAACGGATGACAAATTGTGATCAATGGTACCCTTTTTTATTCTCAAAAGTCACTTGAACAAATATTGAATGAGAGGTGAAAGACGTTTATCTATACATACGTATATACATTAAATATTTTTTGGAAAATCTAATTGAAATAGGCATTATAATTTACTAGCAACTCACCCTCGTTCAGGCTCGGGTTCGTCCCTAAACTTTTAGTAAGTATAGATTTCTCAGAAATAGAATATTTTCTCGCAGTAAAAAGTATCCTATATGTTGACCCAGATAACCAGCTATCGTCATACTGAATTTCATCAAAATCTATCCAGTGGTTTTCCTGTGATGCGGTAACGGACAGACAGACAGACAAAAATTCTAAAAACTATAGATTAAGTCAACATATGGGATACTTTTTATTGCTGGAAAATATGTCATCTTTGAGTTTATACTAAACTTTAAAACGTAACTAGGGACGAACCCTAGCGGAGCGAGGGTGAGTCGCTAGTTTAACCATTTCCCTGTCCCATGACTCATATATGAACATTTCGATTGTTTAACTATTGTATCTATTTTGCGGACAGTTAAGTTGATAAGTATTTAATAATAATAATAAGTATTAACTTTAGGGCTATAATCCATAGTAAATAGTTGCTTATATTTATTGATACAATTAAATTTTATAATAATAAATATAATCTAACAAATAGTTTCTTCCCAAATACTTGAGGGTAGTTTACTTCACTGTGTACAGTCGCATCCGGCGCCCAAACATCAAAGTGTCCCAACAATCTATACATATAATAAAATTGTAACTAAGCCGAATCTGTACATTAAATATTTTTTGGAAAATCTTATTGAAATAATAATTATTGATACATACGCCGAATCTATAGTTTAAAGTTTTTTTGTCTGTCTGTCTGTTACCGCATCACAGAAAACCCCTGGAGGGATTTTGATGATATTTGGTATGATGATAGCTGGTTATCCGGGTCAATATATAGGATACTTTTTACTGCGGGAAAATGTCTCATTTCTGAGAAAAAATAAAAAAAACTGCAATGTAAAATTATACTAATACATAAAACCTAAGAATTTGGTTTTTCGACCATCTGAACGCGGGCGAAGCCGCGGCCAATACTTGTCTGCTATAAAGAATCCCGTAAAGAATACGGTTCTCTTATAAGAAATTCAACCAAATATATTACAAAAAGGTTAGCATTTTTTGCATGTCATTTAGATACTTAATGTATGACTTATTAAGTTTGCATTTTATACATATTATATTAATATTAGCTTAGTAGTTCAAACTACGTTCTTAATCCCTTATTTAGTCATGTGCCAAAAATGAAAAATATTTAAGTAACTAAAATTAAAGTTCATTAATATATATGAGACTAACAGTACCCGCCCCGCGGCTTCGCTTGTGCTAAAACTACAAAAAAATCTCTAAAAAGGTAGTTTCATACAAACTTTCATCCCCTATTTTACCCCCTTTTAGGATGAATTTTGAAAAATGCTAAAACACGTATTTATTTAATTAACATTAATACTGATGTTCAAGTAATTCTGATTATAAATATTTATTTGGATTGTATTATAAGTGTTTTCCCGTGGGAATTAGATAATTTCCCGCGATAAAATTAGCCTATGTTACTCTCCAGCCTGCCAATTATCTCCACACAAAAATCACGTCAACCCGTCACTCCGTTCCGACGTGAAAGAAGGACAAACAAACAAATACACATTTATAATATTAGTATAGATTTCAACATTAGTCTTAGTGAAAAAATCGCGCTCTCAATAAAAAAAAATCTATATAAAATATTAACCGCCACAAACACGTAAAACTGTAATTTAAATTGGTGTTAAATGTAAATAAATTTGTACGTATAAATAGATGTATGTATGTAAGTATCTATGTAAACATGTATGTATGTACGTATGTATGTATGTTTGTATATATGTATATTTATATTATAATTGATGTTTGTAGCTTGTACCTACAACGCACCGCATTATTATTTTTATATTTACTCACACTTGAGGGTTTCTGGTAGAAATCTCTTAAGGAGATAAGTCATCCTTTGTACACGTGGCATCTGTTTTAACTTGTATGTTTTCTTTTTCTGGTACATAAATAAATAAATAAATAAATAAAATAGATTTGAAAAATAAAAAACTGTACGTACTAATACATATATAGTCGTGAAACATCTATAAAGGTATTGGTTTTTGAATAAATTCATCACACCGCCAGCCAGCAATTTATTTCTCTTGGAATTCGTATTCACTCACCTTCGAAAACTAATCACGCTCCATTATTTATAAGTTAAAATGGCAATTTCTTTTATACCGTTTCGGGTTTTTTTTTAAATAATCCCTTTCGTCTTTCGAAGTAATGTTATATTTAATAAACTTTTTCAGCAATTTTTAAAGTTAGCATTCATAATAGAATACTAAATTATGAGATACTAGATTTTGCCCGCGGCTCTGCTCGCAAAGTAAGCTAGGTTAATACTCGTAGATAACCATATAACCTTTCTATGATGCTTCAAAAGCGTTTGTAATAAGTTTTATCGAAATCTGTTCAGCAGGTCAAGCGTAATAGAGCCACTAAAATGATTTCGATGATTCATACGTCGTTAGATTCGTCTTGATAAGGCGAATGTTATAAGCTAAATAGTTATGATTAAAATTCAAAATGGCGTGTTTCAGGCACCAATTTGTGTCTAGATAAAAAAAAATCTTCCAAATCAAGGTCTGTTTCTTCCAAATCCTATCAAGTGGGGTATCTAAGTGGTAACTAAAGGTTAGCAAATGTATACACATTATAATATATTATAAAGTAATTTGATATAAGAAATTGTTAAATAAAACTTTAAATATCTAATTGGCCAAAATTAAAAAGCTGTTAATAAAAGAATAAATCATAAAAACAAAAAAAAATAAAAGAAAGCTAAAAAAAAAGCGTAAAAAGCGAACTAAAATTTGACCGTAGTATTAAGCAGTCGCGGGCATATATACATGTATCAAATACAACATATTTGCGCTCTCCGTAGAATAATCTGTACTCGATAAGTTTTAAAGTAGTCTAAACCGATGGCCCAAGATAGATACTCAATTTTAACACAAAAATTATTTCAATTACTTGTATTATTTCAGTTTTCAAGCGGACTTGACCTAAGAAAGTACTCGCGTAACCACATTTCAATAGGCTCGAATTAGGCCGGTCTCGAGGTGGGGCTTCCGAAGCCGTTTACATCCTCTTAACAATTTCCAGCTTAACCTCGAACTTACTTTTTTATGGTTGCCAACCTTGTTAATTGTTTGTCTTAAATCCATACTATTTAGTATTATAAATGTGAAAGTGTGTTTCTTGGTTGGTTTGTCTTTCTTTCACGTCGAAACTGAGTGACAGAATGGTGTGATTTTTGTGTGAAGATAGTTGGAGGGCTGGAGAGTGACATAGGCTATGTTTTACCGCGGCAGATTATTTCATTCCCACTGGAAAACACGTTATAATACAACTCAACTACTTATAATACCTACATATAAATGTGTGTGTGTATATATATATATATATATATATATATATATATATAATATATACAAGTATAGTTGATATATTCCATACTAACCGCTAAAATGTACCTAATAAGGAACACGAGCGAAGCGAGGGTGACTCGCTTGTAAAGAATATTTGTGTTTGCAATTTCAAATAATCAATTACAATTTGAATAGATCCACGTTTACGTTTATAATTTTAATTAAAAGTTCTAAACAGAAGTTTATTTGATTCTCTTAATAAAGCGACTGATAATAATTCTATTATTTACCCAAAATTTAGGCACCCTTCTACTGCGGAGAATTTTCCGTATACAAAGACAATGCATATTGGATGGTGGTTATCATCGTTTTGTTCTTATCATTGATGGAAATAAATGAGACTAGTTTTTTCGTCTCTTCTATATTTATCACATCTCGATATTGAACTCATGACCTCTGAAGTATTAGCGATGCCAGTCATATCCATGCTCTACTGTGCTATGATGGACAAATTTATATGTATATAAAGTATATATACATATTAATTTATATTTATATGTATATATACTTTGTATATAAATTGAGAGAGGTTTATTTATACTAATAACAAAAACGAAACAACACAAGCTCTGTATAATTTGTTATTTTGTTATATTAAGTAAAAAGCAATTTTATTGACGATAAAAGTAAAATTGGTTTTGTTTTTATATATTTGGTTCTCATAGAGAAGTATCTAATCTTAGAATCATCTCCCACATAACAGAATATAATTATACATTTTCCGGCAAATCGGCTCGTATAATTTCCCGACATCTTATTTCTGTAGCCGTAGGATCCTTAGCACACAATTACAGGATGTAATATACGGTCCATCCCATAGATTATGGAGCGTGTTGGAAGTGGCATGTTTATGTGAAACTGAGATTGTTTGTCTACAGTTCTTGTATTATAAAATAACTAGCGGCTCGCTTCGATCGGGTTTGTCGTTAGGTACGTTTTAAATAAATAAAAATATTTATTTTTGTTAATAATATTGACAAATATTGACATATTTATACGATACTAACGTCACTCAATTATTTTGCCTTCCCGGAACCTCTCTACTAACACTTAAACTTTATGGTATGGTGTTTAAGTTCAAATTGACTTTTAAGTATTATTACGAATCTTTTGTATGGGTGTATAGAAAAGTGTTGTGTTTAGACTTTTTTTAGGCATTTTTTTTAATTTTTCTCTCCGTAAGAACCATCCTCGTACTTCAAGGAATATTCTAAAAAAAGAATTAGCGAAATCGGTTCAGCTGCTCTCGAGATTTACGCTTAGCAACACATTCAGCGATTCATTTTTATATTATAGATTTTGCCAGTCTGTGAAATTGGGTTTGTCAAACATTCGCAAACAGAGTTATGCCATACGCGCACTTTGCTTATTACTTACCTTTACTGTTAAAAACTTTCTTTTTTGGTTATACATATATTTTTCCTTCCAAAAAGCCAAAACAAATTATAATTATTCATAAACAATTACATAATAAAGCACTCTAAATAAAATTTAATGTCACTCTTAGCTCTCTGTTCTTAGGATTCGCCTGAGGCAAATTAATGGTCTGGTCCGTGTATCGCGTTGCATGTAGGTAGGTGTAGGTGTACTGTACATAATGTCTAGATTTCAACGAGTTTGTTTATGTAGCTTATGAAAATGACAAATGGAATATTGGACTGCTAAATTATATTTTTGATATTTATGTAGGGCTTTATATTGTAATATTTATATTTATATCACATAACATCATTATAAACGTGCTAGTATTGTATATGGGTAAATTCGTATGTGGGTGTATGCTTATTGCGCCTTCACACTGAAAAAACAGTCTGGACTTGGTTCATCCAAAAAAAACCACCGAAAAAATTATAACCAAAAGTTGGTTTGCCAAATTCAAAAGGCAAAAGGCAGCCAGGGATGCACCCGAGCGAAGCGAGAGTAAGTCGCTTGTTCTATCTTCTTCTATCTATCTATATAAATAAAAATTAATATTTATATGTTTGTCCTCGATGCATTCCTAAGCTATAGATCTGACTGTGAAAAAAAATTGCTGGATTATTCTACATGCATATATTGGGTAATGTATAAGTAAAAAGACCACCAATTTTATAATTTCTTTCGAATATTAATACTGTGGCCACTTTTCCGTTAAAATTAAAAATATTCAAGTGATCTATTAAGAAACTGGTTTTCTCTTACGCCCTTAGTCGTACAATGCAAGCACTTGTATTGCAAATTACTCCGTGCGAAAATCGAACTGCAACTACGCGCTTATTAATGTAGTGTTCTTTATCATTAGTCTGTTCGTCAAATTACGACACGTGTGGCTCAGTTTGTAGTAACCTTGCTGGGTCAGCGGTCGCGGGTTCGTGTCCCGCTGGAGGCATTCATTTGTATGATGAGCACGAATGTTTGTACTCCAGTCATGGGTGTTTATATTTATGTGTATGTATTTAAAGTCATACATGTGTAGTGTATCAACTATCTGGTATCCATAGCACAAGCCTCGTAGCTTATCATGAAACTAGACGATATTGTGTGTTAATAACCAAAATATATAAAAAAAAACTAAACACTTGTTAGAACTAGTACCTAACATAAAATACTCAACGCTATATAAACCACATTCAATGTATTAAAAATTCCAAACCCACGAAAATAAACACTATATTGCCCACTACATCGAGAAAGTGATTTCTTTGTTACAAAACTGAAAACACCCACGTCGTATTTCTATTAACGAAAATATATTATACATATTATTATGTTCATAAATTGATATATGAACGTGTTTTTATATTATCTAATGTTCTCAATGGATTCTTGTACTTGAAATATTTCGTCTGAATTTTCAAGTATTATATTTGACTAAATTTGAAAGGATAGAGGGTACTGAATTCGGACTTGTTATTTTGTATGTTTTGTAATTTTTTTGAATTCTAATTTAAATAATTTCATAATTCGTTTTTTAATGAATAGGTTATACTCATCTTCTATACATATGAGTATAACCTATTCATTAAAAAACGTATAATAATTAAAAACTTAACTTTAAACGTATAATAATTGTAACAAACCGAGCCGAGCTGTACATTAAATATTTTTTGGCTGAATCTATAGTTTTTAGAATTTTTGTCTTTCTGTCTGTCTGTTAATTTTTACCTCGGGAAAATATCTATCATTTCATGCAAATATCTCATGAGAAAAAATACAAAAACTGCATTGTAAGAGTGGACTAATATGTAAAACCTAAGAATTTGCTTTTTGGCCATCTAAACGCGGGCGGAGCCGCGGGCAATGCTAGTTGGTCTTATATAAATTAAAAAAAAAACAGCAAAACGTGGAATAATTACTTTTAAAGTGATTTTGATGTTACACCGACAAATTTTAAGTAAATAGTTAGTAGGGACATCAAAATAATTATGTTAAATTGTGTTTTATCTATTTCTTAAGTCTAATCAGGGTTTGTTTTGGGCTATGAGAATCAGCACTTACACTGGCGGGGCAAGCGTCATTTACCTTAGATATATTTTATTAAATAAATTTAACCCTATCGTTAAGAAGTGTATTATATTTTATACATTTTATTTTCATAATGCAAAAGAAAACTGCATGAAAATTCGAAAAGGCGTTTTCTCAGACATAAGACTAATCTAGATCGATTTATCGCCCCCGAAGCCCCCTGTATACTAAATTTCATGAAAATCGTTGGAGTTGTTTCCGAAATTTAGATTATATATATATACACACACACAACAGATATTCTTTCTATCGGTAAAGTACGTCATTGCGACCTAGTCAACGTTAATGGCTACTCCCATTCAACCGTAAAAGCATTTGAATTATATTTAAGGATATAAAGAGTTTTTTTTTTCATAAATAGGACGTCATGAAATGTTTCAGTAATTTTAACAGAATATTAATGAAGCGTCTATTCATTATTCATGTGGTTCGTCGTAGCGATGGTAATTTTTCACTTACTTTATTTGTATTTCCAATTCCTTTCACCTCAAAATAGCCCTTTTGAGGGTCCAGGGTCTTCTTTCTGAATCATCCCTTGTTCACTTGAATATATTGTAATGGACTACATAAATATTTGTTTCATGCTTAAGTGGAGTACAGTAAATAAGATTGGTTGGTATGTTGTTTCGTCCTATGTACGTGAAGCCGCAATAAATAAATATGTTGGGACATTAACACACAGCACCATCTAGTTCCATGGTAAGCTACATGGCTTGTGTTATGGATACTAGATAGTTGATACATTATAGATATATAACTTTAAATACATACATATTATAAATATAAACACCCATGACTGGAGTACAAACATCCGTGCTCATCACACAAATGAATGCCCCCGGCGGGACTCGAACCCGCGACCGCTGGCACATCAAGTAGGTCACTGCAAACAGACCCAAATATGTATAATATATAATATTATATTTAAAAGTTTTATTATTTTTAAAATTAGTGAAGCGGGTTCAAATCCCGGGTCTCTCACCTCTGACATTTCATGTGTGAATCATTTATAACGCGATTACCACTTGCCAATTACGGTGAAGGAAAACATCGTGAGGAAACCTGCATGTCTGAGAGAACCTGGCAAGGTTTGGAAAGACATGTGAAGTCCGCCAACCCTCACTTGGCCAGCGTGGTGGACTATGGCCTGATGCCACTCCGTATTGAAGGGAGGCCCGTGCCCAAAAGTACTGAATACAATACAATATATCGAAGCAGCATTAATTTTCTCTATTATTTTCCATTATTTTATCATGAATTATACAGTGGGCGCTATATGGGAAGTGTTGGTTCAAATGAAAGTCGATGCAATCACAGTTGTATTTCAAATTAACAATAATCACTTTGTACATAGTTAAACAGCACTTCACTACACAGCCATATACCACTTCACTATTACCATGTATAGACAATACGGAACGCAAGACAGTTCCTAGTGGAGCGGTCCTAAGCTTGGCTCGGCTCGAAGGCAAGTGTCCAGCCCTCTTAGCACCCCTCCCTTAGCTAGGCTCCGTCGTAGCACGAAGCTCGCCGAGTGTTGGCGATAATACCGAAGGTGCTGCCATTACTCAGGCGTCGTGCCGCGCTTCGTTTAACGACCGTATTGATGACCGTCTCCGACACGGCCATCCTGCTGGCACACGCCCTCGTGTGTTAGCCCGTAGCCGCGGGTTAGCCTGCAACCAAATAATCAACGAAAATACTTGCTCGACTCGGTCAATCCTGACCAGATAAAACTTAACTTTGAATCTAAATCATCTTTATTCTAACGAAAAGCTTTAACGCCACCTTTGTTATTTTTTTTTAACTCCAAGTCACTATTTATCTCTAACCTAACTAATAACGTCAGTCATCCAGAGCCATTTTTTTTTTTTAACGTTGGGAAATGCATTTACGCACGACGTGTGGGACTCACCGGCGTAATACAGCCAGTACTACCCACTAAAACCCAACAAAACCTTCCCCCGTCTTAATGGGGCGTCGCAGGATCGCTTGCGCATTCAACTACGACGCCCCGACGGCAGGTCTGCCAAAGCAGACCACCACAGCCATGGGGTTGCTCCACAGTCCACTCTGCTATCAGAGAAGTACCAGGAGCAACCCGCATGGTACACCGGCCCCCAAAGGGGGCCACCTCCCACCGCCCACCGAAGTGGGCAACCTCCCTGTGCGTTTCTTTGCTTCGCGCCCGGTTGGATTGCCGGGCACTACTGAGCCCCCCCACCACGACAAGGTGAACGCACGTTGGGGGGGAACGTCAGTCATCCAGAGCCATGTACCAACATCATTCAACACTTTAGCGATCAAAACTAATTTTCAAATTTACTAGCACCTCTGTAAACCACTCTTAGGCCACGGCTTTACAAGCCAACCAGCAATCACAATTGCTCCACAATCCAGGTGCATCCACTACGGGATCACCGTGTGTATCATCCTCTCGATGACTACACACTATGGTCATAACAGACCCCGACCTCCGCCAGAACTAAACGCACATCACACACCCACGGTCTATTTAGTTTGAGCTTCCTCAAAAGACCGACTTTTACTAGGCTATGACTACGTAATAGTTACTAGTACGGTCGACACATCCACTACAGGATCACCATATCACCCTCTCGGTGACTACACACTATGGTCATAACAGACCCCGACCTCCGCCAGAACTAAACGCACATCACACACCCACGGTCTTATTAGTTTGAGCCTTCCTCAAAAGACCCGACTTTTACCAGGCTATGACTACGTAATAGTTTACTAGTACGGTCGACACTACTACGGGCCTCAGAATGCTTACATCGGTTTCCATCGACTTCATTAAAACATTTGCTTGGCATGATGATCATTATTTACATCAACCTCTATTGGTACATGACCTACTAGAATTTTTGTGTAAAGAATTTATAGCCGTCATGTTAATAGAAAACCTTTCAATATCTCATGTTCTATCATGATATCATTTTGTAACTAATCATTAGGCAAAACATAATATTTCAAAAGATTTCAAGAGAATGACCGTTAATCGTTACAAAACAAATTTTACTCTGTGCGGAATATTCTGTTTTGATCAATACTAGAAATTGCAAGGACAAAATCGTTAACCACACAATTTGATTGCCAAATGTTATCTTACTAACGAATATTCAGCACCATGATTATAACAAAAGCAATACAGATACCTCTATGCCATTGAGCATTCGAAGATGGTTGTACAACACATACATCCACGCGTCGTTCCGTTCGTGTTGCACCCATATTGCTGCCGTCCACTTGACTGGCACTACCTATGCACCGGAGCGTGATGTGACCAGGCTTGCCACATTTGAAGCACACCAGAGACTTCACTGCAGGCTGCAATGCCGTTGCTGTCATCGAAGGTCGTTCCACACTGTCATTTACCTTGCTTCTACACTCTGACCGCTTAAGACTCTCTTTTTTTTTGCGTTTCAAATGTGAGAATGCGTGCAATCCCTGCTGCAGCCGATCTCGCGAAGCAATTTTCGTAGTAAAGGCCAATCGTTGTAATTTCGAATTAAACTGACATAAGTAAAAATCACCTTGAACTCTTCCTATGTTATTCTCTGGTAGGTATACAAATTGTGATAGCCACGTCGACCCTTATCCTTTTAATTCCTTACTGACTGTTAAAATAAGCTAGCCGCCGTATGGAGGGTATTCGGAAAAACACAAATCTACAGTCGCAAATCAAGATCTTGCGTCCGTATCCATATTGTCAGGGTCATACTCGCGTAACTTGACGTTCTTCTTCATCTGAGGCATTTGCAAGGCCTCGATAAGAGATCACATAATGACATTTTGTTGTTCAAACATTGCACGTCATTGTTCACTCAGAGTTAGTTCTTTTTGCAATTGAACCAACACTGATCCCGCTTCTGATATTGAAGCAGCATTAATTTTCTCTATTATTTTCCATTATTTTATCATGAATTATACAGTGGGCGCTATATGGGAAGTGTTGGTTCAAATGAAAGTCGATGCAATCACAGTTGTATTTCAAATTAACAATAATCACTTTGTACATAGTTAAACAGCACTTCACTACACAGCCATATACCACTTCACTATTACCATGTATAGACAATACGGAACGCAAGACAGTTCCTAGTGGAGCGGTCCTAAGCTTGGCTCGGCTCGAAGGCAAGTGTCCAGCCCTCTTAGCACCCCTCCCTTAGCTAGGCTCCGTCGTAGCACGAAGCTCGCCGAGTGTTGGCGATAATACCGAAGGTGCTGCCATTACTCAGGCGTCGTGCCGCGCTTCGTTTAACGACCGTATTGATGACCGTCTCCGACAAATACATATTTTAAAAAATCTGACATTTTACTTTTGTAGATAACTATATTATTATAAACTCAGATTAAAAAATTATATAGACAGAGTCCACCAAAATAAATGTCGATGTCAAAAATAGTAGCGTGATTTGCTGTTTATATTGGGTTCTATACCATATTCTTTTTTTTGTATTGTTTTTAATCATTAAAAGCCTTCTTGAAAGTGAGAGAGAACATAATATGTATTAACTTTTTTTTATTATAATATAACTAGCATTGCCCGCGGCTTCGCCCGCGTTCAGATGACCAAAAACCAAATTCTTAGGTTTTACATATTAGTATATTCTTACATTGCAGTTTTTGTATTTTTTCTCAGAAATGAGACATTTTCCCGTGGTAAAAAGTATGCTATATGTTGACCCGGATAGCCAGCTATCACCATAACAAATTTCATCAAAATCCATCCAGTGGTTTTACTGTGATGCGGTAACAGACAGACAGACAGACTGACAAAAATTCTAAAAACTATAGATTCGGCCTCTGTATCGATAATAATGTTTATTTCAATAAGATTCTCCGAAAAATATTTAATGTACAGATTCGGCTTAGTTACGATTTTATTATATGTGTAGATTTGTTAGCCAATCTTATTTATTAAAATTTATTTACTTGTCACTTAGTATACAAATTGTTACTTGTATACATACTATTTTAGAACATTTTTGTTTGGTTTCATGTTTAGTTCTACGACACTCTGTCTATATAATTACTTAGTCTGTGTTTTATATATTATAGGTACCTAAGTAGATACGTAAATGCGGACAGAGTTAACTTTTTCTAAATTAATTGTACAATATTATGTTTCATGTATTTAGAGGGAAGGGTGGTTTTAACAAATTGGCTTTCATGAAGTATGCTTGGTGAAATTTATAAGCAAGTACATAAATAATATATGAGTTTTATATTTTATTAGGGACGATAAATTGCTTTAAGTTTATTTTTTCTTATTTTCATATTATACTAGTTATGCGCCATGGTTTTGTTCTAATTTAAAATGACACGCCTACAGACAGCTAAGCTATTTTCCCACATTAAAAAGTATATATATGTTTACCCGGATAACCAGCTTTATCATTACCCATCCAAATATGTTTAGTGGTTTTCTCGTGATGCGTTCACAGACGGACAAAAAATCTAAAAACTACCTATAGATTCGGTCTCTGAATCGATAATAATGACTATTTCAATAAGATTTTCCAAATAATATTTAATGTACAGATTAGACTCAGTTAGAATTTTATTATATGTACGAGTATATATGTGAAATATCAGCTTAAATCTAAGAAAGTATTATGTGCTTGTTAAATTACTCGTGCGCCGCGTGTATTTGAAAATAGGTAGTATATAAGTTGAACACCAATTAATAGTTCGCAAAAACATTTTGGCGCCAACTAAAACTATTTGACAGTTCAATTATTAAAAAATAATAAATTCATTTCCCTACCAAAACTTGCAACGGTGAAAAGCAAAATATTCATTTCAACTTGTTTGTTTGGGCAAGTTTAATTGTAAGCTTTTGTAAGCTTTTTATTGGATGACTCGAAAAATATGGAAGTTATTAATTGTGTTTATTTTGGCGATTATTACCTGCTTGCTATATTTAGTTTATTTTTAATTTATAAATGACTAAAATTTTGTTATGTAGTGTTGTTACATGTTCGATTAGGATATTTGTACCTTCCCACCAACGTGCGTTGTTGCTGTGGGGGGGCTCTTTAGCGTCCGGCAATCCAGCCGGGCACGAAACCAAGAAACGCACGCCCGCTTCGGTGGGCGGTGTACCATGCGGCTTGCTCCTGGTATTCCCTGTAAGCATAGGGGACCGTTGGAGCAACCCCATGGCTGTTGTGGTCTGCTTCGGCAGAACTGCCGTCGAGGCGTCGTGGTTGAGTGTTTAATTGATCCTGCGACGCTCCATTAAGACGGAGGATGTTTTGTTGGATTTTAATGGATAGTAGGTACTGGTTTCGTAAACCTGTATGTCTACAGGTGGTATGCGTAAAGGCATTTCCCAACATTTAAAAAAAAGATATTATTAACTCTCTGGGCGATCGATATTCGCTCTGTATTTTTTGGAAAAATATAAAAAATAGTTTTTTCAGAAAATACCAACTAAAAGATAAACTTAAAAACCTTATCTTAATACAAAATTGGATCCAAAATGTTAGAGCCGTTTCCGAGATACACGAAATTTTATATGCAAGATTGCTTATTTAATATTATAAGATTATTAAGATATAACGTACGTGGATAAAGTAGATAATCGAAACTTCTTACATTACGCTTGTAATTGTGTAAATATTATATGTAGGTATATAGTTTTATTTCTCAATCTTCGTAATTAATTAAAATTATTATTGTATCGTAAACAACTAAAGGGGCACTTTCAAAATTACTTTTTCGATAGTTTTACCTCAGATATGGTTGTAAAAGCGTAAATATTTTCGCAAATATTAATATTTAAAGACAATAAGATCGAATATTCTGGCAAAATGTTGAAATGAAATAGTATGTCGAAAAAAAGAGAGCAAAAAGCAGTTGCTAACCTGTCCAATATCTTAAATTTGCAAATCACCGAGTACTAAAATAAAAGACCGTCTGTATGGGTAATATATGAGGTTGACGACGTACCTACGTGTCTAGTCGCATTCTATGCAGAAGATAATAAGATAGAAACTAAAATAGCTAGTTGATTTTTTTCACACTTGTTTTAGCTCGCAGCTTCGCTTGTATAGTATAATTTCACTTTAAAAAAAAGATTACGAGAGCTAATATTAGTCCCGCTGAGTTTCTTTCGCCAGTTCTTCTTAGGTCTGAGGCTTCTTCTTTCCGAGCTGGTAGTAGACTTAAGGCATTCAGTAAAAATTGTAATAATTTAATGCTGAATAAAATATTTTGAATTGGAATTTGTGTCGGTAAAATAAAATACATTGTTTTAATCTAGATTGTGAGCTATAACTTTAAGGTCGTTAGCTCGCAAAGAAAAAACAAATACATTTATAATAAGTAAGAAATTTGAATGTTTATTTAATCTTTCTAATATATTTATTAGATGAAAAGGCTTTTTATCTTGGACTTAAGTTTTAGTGCGTAGTAACTAAAATTCGTTTTCATTCGTTTTTAGAAACTCGTAGCAGTTGAAGCTACCACTTTGTACCATACTCGATCATCTATCTATATTAGAGATAGTTTTTGAAGAATGAGAAAAATTCAATAAAAAATTGGTAGTCTTAGTTTTTTCATATGTTAAGAAGACGGTATTGATTATACCTTTTCTTATTTACATAACTTTATCTTATACTTTAATATTACTACATTCTAGTCCCTCAGAAGTGAACTATCTCTTGTAATTTATGTAGGACCGTCTTTTCAATAAAAATATCATGAATATCTGTTCACAATCAAGAGATATATTACGTAAAATACACGAACAGAAACATATGTAGATGCATTTCATTAAAAAAAATGCAGCCGAATTAGGATCCTCCTCCTTTTTGAAGTCGGTTGAAAAAGTACTTTGTGTGTTTTTTTTGATATCGATCAATATATGAGTACCTACGTATGTATATATATATACATACATACATATATATATATATATATATATATATATATATATATGGGGGACCAAATGCATAATAATATTATATCGAAGTACAATAATATAACCAGTCTACGCGCCACAGTTCTGGCGACACGTGTAACAAATAAATGTCTTTCTTATTCTTTGAATGTTAGACTTACATGAACACGCAATTTGTTATAGTGACTCTCTTAAGCAAATATTTTGATAAATAACCAACAATCCATATTAGCTTCTTTTACTATGTATTTATTAAGTTTCTAAAAATATCTATAAATAACGTAAAGTGAATGTAAACTCAGCTTAAAAAACGTCTAACTTATAAAATATGATACAGCGTACTACAATTTGAACCCATAAAGTCATATTAAGTGGACTTTGCCAGACTTATGTAGAAACTAGCTCTCATGAATAACTTAGCCGAATTAATAGTCTATCATATATGCTGTCCAATCTAATTCTATCAGTCTAGAATCTAGATTATATCGTAAATATATTCTGTGTTTTAATTTAATACTTACTATTAAAATCGTATTATTTATTAACATTTGTTTATTTATTAAGACTTTTATTATGCTGGTTTAGTGGTTAGAAAGTACGGTTGCACGATACGGAGGTCTTGGATTCTATGTCCGTGTCGGGACAGTTACGAGTATATAGACTACTAGCGACTCACCCTCACTTCGGGTTTGTCCCTAGATAAAACCTAATCTGTCCCACGGGAACCGGACATTTTCCTGAGATGATATATTGCCTATAGCTTTCCAGCTACCGGCTATCTAAAACAAAAAGATTTTTTTAAATCGGATCATTAGTTCCTGAGATTAGCGCGTTCAACCAAACAAACTCTGCCTCTTTATTATGTAGAAGATCTCTAATGCACGATTTCACCAACGTCAACTAAGTTTAAGGGATCCCCTAAGCATGGTTAGGGGGTTGTTAGGGGACAGTTTTTGTTTCACCGACAGTTAGGTGTCAACTAAATATTCAAAGGCCCCCTAAATTTAGGTGCTCGAAATATGGGCTTAAAGACGATCGTAAAACGAAATTGATTTAGGGGCTAGTTTAGGGGACTTTTAAGCTAGGACTCCCATACGTAGGTGGTAGCTTATGGGTTGTTAATGAAATCGGGCATGAGTCTACTTTAACTTTTAGTTTTGGGTTTTTTGTCAAGGATATCATAGTAACAGAGGCGGTATTATAGTATTATAGCGTCGGACCAGCGGCTAATCTCTTCCCGGTCGTATCGAATTGTGGCTCTCTTGGAAAAATCATTTAGAACTTTCTTAAAACGCGAATATTTAACATTTCAAAATAAAAATATCTTCGGATTTATTCGCGGATTTATTTTGATTTTTGGTTCCTGAATCCTGACGTTTCGAATGTTTTACAGCAATCATGGTCACGTCACGGGAGGGACTCTTCCGTGTCGTCTCTCTAAATCCGAAAAGACACTTTTATTTAAATTATTTAGGAGTAAAAGAAATAGAATATGTCAAAAATAGTAGCGTGATTTTGCTGTTTATACTACTATTTCCAATGTTGCCATATAAATTGATAACTGTCTCCAGATTTTAAGGGAAAGTTTGTTAGTCGTTAATCTGAATTTTTGAGATGCGAATATGATTAATAAAAATAATAAACCTAACATTACATTCTTTTGGATTTTGTAATCATTAGCTTCAGCTTTCCCTTAAAAAAAACATAATGTTTTTTTTTCTTTCTGTACTTACAAAAAAACCGTCGGCTATCCTTTATTTGTTAACATATATTTACTTATCAAAATAAAGAGCATATATATAATGTATTAATATTTGTATGCTATTTTAAAATATTTTATGGATAATGATGTTTGTTTATACATTTTGAAAGGAATATTTTTTTCTATATTTTTATAATTTAAATAACCTATTGTAAGAAGATAGTAAATAGTAAATTCAAGGAGCATCTGATTCCTTTAAAAAATATTATTTTTTCGGGAGTTTATTTCATTATCTGATAACTCTACTAACACATTCACATTTTTGCTTGATGCCATGTTTAGTTTTATGATACTCTGTCTATATTATTTCTTAGTCTGAGTATATTATTCTTACTGCATTTTGCCTCGGTGTCCTCCGCGGCCTCCATCAGTTCTCTTTAGCTAACTAACTGCCTCTGTTGAATTCGAACATTGTGTGTACCTAATAAAATGCTGATATAAAGCTGCTCAAAGTTTCCTTTGTTTTCGCAATTCACATATATTTTAGTTAAGCCAAATGTGAGTAAATAATTAATGAACTACATATTCAAGTTTGGAAGTCACGTCTAGTTATTTATGTGTTTATAACGTATGCAATATTAAGAACACTCTCAAGGTAATTTACAGCTAATTTTAAGATATAATATTATAAAGAGGTAAAGTTTGTGAGTTTGTGACGTTGTAGGGGGTAATCTCTGGATCTACTGAACCGATTTGGATGAAATTTGGTAAGAAGATAGTTTGAGACCCTGGAAAGGACATAGGATACTTTTTATTCCGGAAATCATCCCTTGAGGGGGTGAAAATGGGGATGACAATTTGTATGTGGAATCAAGGCAGGGACGAACCTGAGCGAAGCGAGGGTGAATCGCTAGTTGTTAAATAAAAAAAAAATGACTAGCTGACCTAAACTAAAAAGCTGTAAATAAAAATATTATTTACAAAAATAAAAAAAAAACCGACTGCGTAAAAAGCTAACTAAAAAGAAGAAAACAAATTGACCAAGGAACAATTTTTTTTATCAGTCGGAGATATACACACACGCAGCTATTCTATAACATGTGAAATGAAATGAAATAGCCTTTATTCTCTGACCAGTAAAAATTTCCTTATGACTAATAAAATTACTTAATATTTTATCGATGGTCAGATGGTCAGGTCGTCTTTCGACGTAGGCCTCCTCTAGCTCACCCCACTTAACACGATCTTGGGAATACCTTCTCCACCCCTGTGGAAGGTCGCCTTCCCATCTCATCACCTGTCTTCCTCTGCGCCCCTTCCCGTTCCTTGGATACCACACCGTTATTTCTTTAGTCCATTTGTCTTTCTGGGATCTCATCATGTGTCCTGTCCAGCGCCACTTTAGTCTTTTTATTCTAGTGGTAACATCTGTTACTTTCGTTTTTGCTCTGATTTTTGAGAGCCTCCATTTGTTCTGTAGCTTTATGTTAAGCATACTCCTCTCCATCCTCTGTTGACACACTTTAAGCCTTTGGCTGTTAAGTTTTGTCATTGCCCATGTTTGGCATCCATATGTTAACACCGGTAAGATGCACGTATTGGAAATTTTTCGTTTTCCTGAAATTGGTATGGATGGGCTCTTCAGTATTTCTTTTAAAGACCAATATCGTGACCTATCTATAACATGTACACATGTGTAAATAATTTTTCTTTTTGCAAAAATAATTAAGTAAGAAAAAAAAATAAGTCACAGTCATATTAAAAAAAACTTTTATATCAAGTCACCAAATTGAGTCGTAAGTTCTTTTATACGTTAGTGAATTTTCTATTTTGTCCCAAAGGTCAAGTCTCTGTTAGATCGAAACTGACCTTGGTATCTTTAGATAACATCTCACCTAGAAACCGCTAAAAGATATCTCAAGAATGTATAGTGTCTTTTATATGGCAAAAAGATGAAAGAAAAATATAACTGGAATAAAGAAAACAACAAATGGAGGTTTTTGTGTTTTTTTTTTTCCTGTATAGGTATATTTTTATAATAGAGGATTCTGAGGAGGAAAATTATTTCGCTCCTACTGAAAAAATTGAATTTATGAACTTATTGATTTTTTAATTTACGAATTACGATTTTTAGTTTATATCTATACTAATCTTGTAAAGAGGAAAGATTTAATTTGTTTGTTTGTATGTTTGTTTGTACTGAAGAGGTTCCGAAACTACTGACCGATTTAGATAAAATTTAATAAGAAGATAGTTTGAGACCCTGGGAAGGACATAGGATAGTTGTTATCCCGGAAATCATCCCTTAAGGGGGTGAAAATAGGGTTTAAAGTTTGTATGACGAATTAAACTAGAACCCGAGCGAAACGAGGTGAGTCGCTAGTATTTTATAAATCGAAATAAGACATCGATTACAGAATAGTGATTTCTTAAAAAAATCTTCGAATATACTCAAGTTCACCAAGTACCAACCTTTTTGAATATCATGATAGAGCAACAGGTATTCTAGCCCATAACGGCTTTTCTTATATAAGTACTAGCGACTCACCCTCGCGTCGCTTGGGTTCGTCCCTAGGTACGTTTTAAATTAAAATGGATATAGTATGTTATCCTTAAGAGATAGACATATGCCATCGCGGACTTTTCTGTAGACCTATATAAGATACATAATTCTACCATACATTATTTTGTTATATCTCAAAGGGTTTAGGCAGTGCTTTCGTTGAAAGCTCCCAGACGTCTTATTTTTTCCGACACCTCCAACAAATATCGTTATATTTTAGCCAATATATACAAAAACTTAACAAATTATATACTAAAACCTTTCTCTTGAATCACTCTATCTATTAAAAATAACCGCATCAAAATCCGTTGCGTAGTTTTAAAGATTTTAGCATACATAGGGATATAGGGACAGAGAAAGCGACTTTGTTTTATACTATGTAGTGACTCGTATAATATAACCTCAGTTCAGTTATAAAGATGTTAGCTTTTGGATCCCGAACATCCTAAATGCTATTCGGCCTGAACTCGATTACATTCCATTCGTTGTGTCGCATTCAACTGGCATATTTCCTCAATTCCATTTCAGCATTCACATGTAAATTGGTACGCCTCTGCTTTTATTAGCGTTGCAGCTATTCATTTCAATTCAACATCCCAGACGCTTGCGTCGTACATAGTTGACGAATGCGATATTTATTTGAAAATATTTTTCTTTTCGCGACGTGATTTTATAACACACGTTGTAGCCATTTTTCGTTGCAAGATTTTTTAATCGCCAAAGAATTTTTATTATTAATAAAAACTTTACAAAAATAAAAATAAAAAACGACTTTCAGGCACTAAAATCTAAAAATAACTAAACGGGGGTTTTCATCGTAAAATACATATTTACCTATTAGATATTCATATCTTAAAATATTATCGGCTGGCACCTACTTCGAATATATGTATAAAAACTAAAAAAAAACCGACTTCCAGGCACTAAAATGTGAAAAATAACTAAACGGGGGTTTTCATTTAAAATAGATACTTAATCAGATATTTTTGAAGTCGGTGCCAGCAGCAATATTTTAAGATATGAATATCTAATAAGTAAATATGATTTGGTATGAACTCTAAATATGGTTAAAATACTCGTATTATCCATCAATACCTATATGGTATCGAAATATATTACATTTGCTTTGCATCGGCTATTGTAAATGAAAACCCCCGTTTATTTATTTTTTCATTTTAGTGCCTGGAAGTCGGTTTTTTTTAAGTTTTTATTTTTTCATTTTTAGCGTAAACGTAAAAAGCAAATAATTTCTAAGAAGGAAGTTGTTTAATAACATATTCTTTTTTGAATAAAAAACATAAAATAAAATAAAAAAAATAATAAAATTTTCTTGTAATAAATATTAATTTTGTATAATAGCTAACAAATGTTATGATTTCATTAGGATAGTTGGACCTAGACGTAGTAAAGATAGCGAGGAAATCGATTTAAAAGTGATGAATCGACTCGTGCTGATCCTGTCGCTCGCGTGATGTATTGCTTCCTCGCCCGATAGACGTGACTTTTCACTTATCACTTTGCGTGTCTGGATAATGATTCAATTCTGAAAACTACAGTTATCATAATCGGACTACTCGGACTTCTATTATAAATCAAATATTTGTATTTCTGTATGTTTGTTTTTGGCTCCATTACACTGAAACTTTTGGATGGAATATAGTGCGTATATATACTACTAGCTACTGACCCTCGCTCCGTTCGGGTTCGTCTCTAGATACGTTTGAATGTTTAGTTTGATTTCTCAGAGATGAGATATTTGCCCTCAGTAAAAAGTATCTTATATGTTGACCCGGATAACCAGCTATCACCGTACCAAATTTCATCAAAATCTGTCCAGCGGTTTTCTGACAAGAAAACAAAGAGACAGACAAAAAAAATCTTTTAATGATACATCAGGAGGTCAACACTCTAAATAAAAAAAGCACTCTTATGGGTTAAATAATTACTTTTGAGTGATTTTGTAGTCCATGTTCTCTGCATGATAATAAATATTGCATATTCTGTTATTGACCAGACCAATACTTCCAGGGTCGAGCCTGGCCGTTCATAATACACCAGCAAAGCTTTTCATATATTATATTATTTGGCTTATTAGAAATATAAACTAAACGAGCTTGCATGGAAATTGATGTACTAATTTATGAAAGTTCGACGCATCCATCAACTGTTGGCAACACATGCCAATCCCACATGAAACTGTCTTGATGTATCCGCCCCACGTGACACGTGACAGTTAATGATAACTTATTTAGTCAGTTCCCACTGAATCGAAAATTAATCTGTTAATTCTAATATTACTTCTAATCTAAGTCAATAGATTTATTTATAGAGACACTAGAGGCTCACCCTCGCTTCGTTCGGTTTCGCCTCTAGCAAAACAAAACCTGGCCTATCCCACGGGAACCGTACATTTTCCGGGATAAAAGTAGCCTATGCGTTATTCCAGACTATAATCAATCTCTGTGCTAAATTTCAAACATATTCGTATAAAATGTATTATATTTAGTACAAAATGAACAAAAAAATTCGTTATAAGCCTTAGAACACTAGTAAAGGCTTGAGTACAAGAAAGATATAATTTAACTAAATAAGAGTATATAAAGATCGTATACTCGTTGGGTTAATAACAAAGCGACTGTTTTATTGGCGACATACTCTCTCGTCGCATGTCTTACACATTATAGAACAATAACAAAGAAATGGTACGTGTATACTAAGTCTTACAAGTTTACTTCATGGAAATTCGATTAAGGTACATTTATTTTAATACAAGGCAGTGTTAGCCTAGTGGTAACGTGATTCCCCTCAACGTGCCTTCACCTTGTCGTGGTGGAGAAGCTCAGTAGTGCCCGGCAATCCAGCCGGGCGCGAAGCCAAGAAACGCACAGGGAGGTGGCCCACTTCGGTGGGCGGTAGAAAGTGACCCTCTTCGGTGGGCGGTGTATCATGCGGGTTGCTCCTGGTACTTCTCTGATGGCAGAGTGGACCTTGGAGCAACCCCATGGTCGTTGTGGTCTGCCTCGGCAGACCTGCCGTCGGGGCGTCGTAGTTGAATGCGTAAGCGATCCTGCGGTGCCCCATTAAGACGGGGGAAGGTTTTGTTGGGTTTTAGTAGGTAGTACTGGCTTTGCCGGTGAGTCCCACACTTCGTGCGTAAATGCATTTCCCAACGTTAAAAAAAAGTGGTAATGAGATCGCTTGGGAAACTGAGTAACGCAGGTTCAAATCAAATCAAATTATTAATATTATTATTACTTATACATTATTTTAATTTAGTATCAAAATAAAACATTACCAACTTTATAATTCTAGAATAAAAGAAGAAGAGAAATAAAAAAGAATAATGATACGCTCTTTATACCAACACGAAAAGAAATAACTGTTTGCCGTTTCTACAAAATTTCTATTCTGTGTCTCATCTCTTATCTTACATCATAAACTGAAACGAGCTCGCATTCACATACCATTGTTAAATCTTTATTAATCTCATAATGGATGCGAGGGTGTTTTCACAATGTTTACGGTTTTGAGATTTTAGAGTTCAATTTAATTTTTGAGTTTAGGCAAAATTAAAACGATTTTCTAATCAAATTCAGAATATTTCGAAGTTTAATCTATTTGTATATTAGGTTATTTTTACACTGACTTAATATATTAAACCGTACTAAATAAATGCTACTTATATTAAAAGTATTTAAGTTTATTTCTCGCATATTTCATTAACAGGAGATAGATAATATGGATTCTTGGCCAGCGTGGTGGACTATGACCTGATTCCAATGTACTGAAGGGAGATCCCCTTCGTACTGGAGGAAGGCCCGTGCCCAGCAGTGGGATGTTAAAAAGGGATGAATACATACACAATATGGATTAGAGCCCACTTGATTATTGTTAATATTTATAATAATGAAAAAAAAAAATAGAATTTAGTAATTTCAAACATTTATTCTAAGGAATGTCAATCTTGTTCAAGAATAGCTGCAGGATGCATGCACTTATACTTGAATTAGATGAGATTGTACATGTTTTACATTTTATTTGTCTATCTGTTTGTTCCGGTTAACCTCCGAAACGACCGTATTGATTTTAACGGGACTTTTACTGGCAATCGGAATTTTATATAGAAAACTAAAGTCACCATGAATCGTAATAGGTAGAGATTTGAAATATTCACAGAGTAGGTATGTATTAAAAGGCAGTGGTAGCCTAGTGGTAACGCGCTCGCTTGGGAAACCGAGTGAAGTGAGTTCAAATCCCGTGTCTCACACCTCTGATATTTTCATGTGCGAATCATTTCCAACATGATTACCAATTGTATTTACGGAGAAAGAAAACTTCGTGAGGAAACCTGCATATCTGAGAGAACCTAGCAAGTTTTCGAAAGACATGCGAAGTCCGCCAACCCGCACTTGGCCAGCGTGGTGGACTATGGCCTGAACCCCCTCGTATTAAAGGGAAGCCCGTGCTCAGCAGTGAGACGTTAAAAAGGGCTGAATACATGTATTTGTATTGCCGCTATAACAATAAAAAATAAATAAAAATACAAGAAATATTTTTTCAACGTTCGTAATAATTGATCAGTTAATATACTACATCCATCGAGTTTTTTCCAATAAACAAAGACCTTGTATAGCTGTTATGAAGTCTGTTTGTGTAAAAATATACAAGCAAGAGACTACGCTGGTAAAAACTAGTGATGTTAAAATAAAATATATATATATATATATATATATATATATATATATATATATATATATATATACATATATAGAAAAATACTGTAATTATATAACGCACGAGGTCGATCTGAATAATATTCTCGAGGTCAGTGTCATTAGTTTTCTCATTTTCTCACAATTGGTCGTTTCATATTTCTCTATTGTGTTTTCAGGCCGGCCATTTTCTTTTAAATTTCTGTTTTGTTTGCTCAACAGCCTGTTACAATTTGTAAACCAAGCGTACCATACTTGTTTTATCTGTAAACGTATAAAAATATTGTCTTCCATTCGTAGACTGTAGAGTTACTGTTTTATGTATGAGATAATTATTTTTTGTTGTACGTTTGATCCTAATTTGTGTTTATTGATGTTCTTCAGTCTTTTGAAATAAGTTATAGCAGCCTCGCTTCGCTCGGGTTCGTCGCTAGGTACGTTTTAAGTAGATAGCCAGCGTTAGCCATATAAATTTTAATGTTTGTTTTCGTTATTTTTCATTTTTTCTCTTTATTAAAACCTTCCGTAGACCTTAAGGATCATACGAATAAAAATATTAGCCGAATTGGTTCAGCCATTCTTGAGTTATGCGCTTACCAACATCCATTTTTATTTATATAGATAACATGAATAAAATCCATGATGATTTTATTCAGATGGTTTTTCCTCCATACGTATTCATATGAACAACGTCTCCGTTGTATTTTGTAATAAAAATATCAATTCAATTTTATACATACTGTGTCAATTTTATATAGCAAAATATGGATCGGGATTTATGATATTTGTATTAATTCAATTAAAATTGTTAAATATAACATTTCTTAATGTTTTTAACTAACACATTTTATTTGAACGAGATAGAAAAACTTTTCCCCTGTCGGAATGTAGGTAGCGGCGTTAATAAGTTAAGAATTGTAAGATTAATTCGGAATTCGCTTTCGAGTTATTCTCTGCTCGTCGAGGAATTTTATCCCAACGTACAACTTGTGCGATTGAATTCTTGGTAAATGTATTGAAGGAAATACTAATGGAGTGAGGGTCTTTAATTAATTATATGGTCTTTATGGTTTTAGTTTTTTTGATAATATTTTACTTATATGCCTTTATCTTTTACCTGTTATTGATTTGTTAGGTTTTACTGATCTGTGATTTATTTGACGTTTCGATATGTGTTAAAAGTTCATTTGTCATAAGAATCGGTACTACCTATATTTGTTTTCATAAAAACAAATTAAGTAATAAAAATAACAAACGGCCACGGCGGCCAATCTCATTGAGATTAGTCAACTGCGCAGGAGATCTTCCCAACTCCGACCTCTTACTGAGACTTACTAAACGGAAAGAGTCAATAACTAAGCTTGGTCCGACCCTCGACTCGACTCGAACTCAGAATCTTTGGTTATGCAGCCGTACATACTAGCCACTACACCACCGAGAGATGTGAAGTAATTTTTACATTACAGCACATATGTACATTGTACATAGAAGTTTAAATAAATCGACGAATTCGTGGTAAAGCCATGGCGATGTAAGTCATCTTAAACAGAAAAAAGAATATTATTAAGTATATATAACCTTTGTTCTATAACGTGTTTTGGTGTGAGAGATCGCCCAACATTTATAATGTAAAGACTAGCGATTGTCAAAAAAAACTACCATGTTCGAGCACTTAAAAGCACTTGAATTTTACGAAGACGTTTCCTCAAATCGTATTTAAAATTTGTGGGAAATCTTCATTTTCAAATGGTCACATTCCAACCCCGCTTGTACTCGAGCTTTCCGGTACACTAGCTCTCCCCGATATTAAATCGCTGGGCCGGATGTTTCTTTATTACCCTTGCAAAAATACCTTCTCATTTCACTGTACCACAATATTACAGTTTCAACCCTTTAAACTTGAGTTTGTTTTTGTTTCGAGGTAGATAATTATTACCGCTTTAAATAGCAAAGTTACAAATAATTATTTGACTTTTTCCGTAGTAGCATTCCCGGTCCTTTATTACGGTATATTTTCCACAAAAGTCGATAGAGTCGAGCAGTAGCTATAAAATTATTGTATTCAGCCCCTTTTAATGTCCCACTGCTGGATACCGACCTCCCTTCAATACAAAGAGGGATCAGACCATAGTCCACCACGATGGCCAAGTGCAGACAATAATTTTAGGCAGCGGTAGCCCAGTGGTAACGCGCTCGCTTTGAAAACCGAGTGGAGCTGATTCAAATTCCGGGCATCGCACTTCTGGTATTTTCCTGTGCGAATCATTTTCAACATGAATTGATAATGATAATGAGCCTTACGATGAAGGAAAACATTGTGAAGAACATCGCATATCTGAAAGAAGCTAGCAAGTTTTAGAAAGTCATGCTCAGTTTAGCGAAAATACCAGAAGTGCGAAACCCGGAATTTGAACCAACTTCACTCAGTTTCCAAAGCGCACGCGCTACCACTGGGCTACCGCTGCCTAAAATTATTGTTTATTATTATTTTTCTCACGAAATCTAATTTTAAATTATCGGCTTTGAATGTACATTTTATAAGTTTTAATACGCAGCTATGATGAACTCATTTATGATCTTTTAAACAATGCCCACATTCAACTAACAGAATTTACTATTCCTGGCATAAATTCACAGATGACTGCAGACGAATGGCCGCTTTAATGAACGGCTGGATGAGTAACGCTCAAAACTATTCACATATTAGCGTATTCAAAGTACAAGCCTTTGGTATAAGCTTTACTTTGATCTATCCCTTTCATTGTAGTTTTAGTTTCCATTGTGTAATGGTAAAAGTACCAAAGGACTTTGTTCTGATCTAGATATATTTATTAATAGACTATCTCTGTAGATCCAAATCTATCCAGCCGTTTCGGCTTGAAGAAGTAAAAAACATCCAAACACATACAAACTTTTACTTTTGCTTATAATAATGTGATTATTTGACTACAGCGCCACCTATCGCACGCGTTCTCGGTAACAGGAAAATCTTTAAAAGGAATCATTGATATGATTTTGATGCAAATTTAAACTGCATGGTCAGATTATATAATTAGACCCGTTATATGTATATAGCGACTAAATCTCGCTTCGTTCGGGTTCGTCCCTAGGTTAAAATTGATGTAACTTTTTTATTTATGAACCGATTGAAATAAAACAAACACTAAATGTTAAGTGAAGCATACCACAATACATTAGTGAAAACAGCACCCAAATCGGTTTAGCCGTTTCTGAGATTAGCGCGCACAAACGCACAAGCAAACAGACACACAGACAAACAGACGAAAATTCTAAAAAACGTTGTTCTGGGTTCTTTTGCATCAATAAAGATCCCCAATAATAGTTTTTTCTCAAATATCTTCCATGTACAGACAGCAATCAGTTACATCTTTATCATATGTATAGTTAAGTACCTACTTGTATAAGATTCAATGTACCCACTCAACTCATTTGAAAGAATTACCATTTTTATAGAAATAGGTAAAAATAGAGCTTTATTTTGTAATGGAATTGTATGTAGCGTTTTGTAACCTGCGAACGTGTGGGTCGTATAAAATTTGTTCTATTCAAGCATCAAGCGTATTTTGTTATGTAAGATATTTTAAAGCTTTTACTCAATTTTCTCCTAGAATATTATTAAAGATATACTTATTATTACTAAAGATATACATACAACTCTCTTAGACTAACGCGAGTATTTGACATCCATACTTAATATTATAAATATGAAAGTGTGTTTGTTTATTTGTTTGTTTGTCCTTATTTCACATCGAAACAAGAGTGATGGATTGGCGTGATTTTTTGTGTGAAGATAGTTGAAAGGCTGGAAAGTGACATAGGCTACTTTTTACCGCGGGAGATTATCTCATTCCCACGAGAAAACACGTTTTAATACAACCCGAAAAATTATTTATGATCAGAATTACTTAAAACTTAGTATTAATGCTCTTCTATACAATTAAATATATTTATCGCATAAGGCGATAAAATAGAGGATTAAAGTTTGTATGAAAACGCGGGTTATGCTAGTTTGATTATAATATAAAAAATATATGTAAATTAATAAAATTGCTTAGGTTTTCTTTATAATTCTAAAAACTGTAATCATTACTACTACAAATATATAAAACTTATTAAAAATAATAAAAATAAATTTGTTTAAAATTAAAAATTAATAAACATTGTAAGGTGCCATTTTTGTATTTTGATAATCATTGTATAATATCCTTTGAGACATCTAAAACCTCAGTCTCTCCCGTGACCATGATTGCTGTAAAGCATTCGAAACGTCGGGAACCAATAATCACAATCAATCCCAATTACTGTGAACAATAAACTTAAAAAAGACTACCTGTACCTATATAAAGCACTAATCATATATTCTCTATTCACGTTAAAGCGTAATTTTTGGTTTTCCTGTTAAACGATTATAATGTTTACGAGTACGTAATACTTAATAATGATATTCGTGTCTTTTCAGGTAAGTCACTGAATCCCGGGAGTCGGCGAATTTGTTACAGCTATAATCAAGCCAAGGTATGGTACAAAGTAAAAGCTCTAGGGGATATCTAACTACAATTTATCTATGTACTTATATATATATATATATATATATATATATATATATATATATACTTATATTTAGTAGTTTAGTACTAGTACTTTAGTAGTAGTTTGTAATGGCACTATGCTGTTAGCTATATTTCAAGATTTGCCGATTGATCGTCGTGACAGCAAAAAGTTGCTCAGTCAAATAGAATTTTTAATTGAATATTATTTCATTGAATTCAATTAGCTATAACATTAAAGGTTGATCATAAGAATTTTGTTAACTTGGACCGCTGCAAAAACTTGCACAGCTAAAAGTAGGCCGTAATGAATGGACCAACGAGTCACTGTTCTAATTAATACATGTATTTAGGTGAAAATTTCACTTACACTGCGTTCTGATCTTTACTGCCTATACCCAGGTCATTAGGATTGCTAATTATAATATGATTACAAAATTGCGTTATCTCTTTAGGTTTGTATAGGTTCGATTTTATGTTTTGTCGAGGTTGCTTTTCCCTTTTTTGGAATCGATTTCTTAATCACTTATTTGCTTCCTTTGAAAATATAAAATCGATTTTGGGAAGAGAACTTTTAATCTTTCTCTAATTACCATACCGAAGTCCGAATGTCAGTACAAATATTGGTAGTTTGGCTGTTTATTACATGAAAAATTGTTAATTTGAAAAATCTTATCATCAAAATGAGTTTAATCCCTCCAAGACCGTGGACACGCCGGCGTTACAGTTGACAATAGATTTCTTAAAAATTTAATTAATTTCTTAGAAATTCACCTGGATGTGTTAAAAAAATGAATATACCTAAATGTCAAACGACTATTCTCTATAAGTAGGTACTAGTGTTCGAATTCGACCATAATCTTTATTGAAAATTTGAGGAAAACATATATGAATAGATTTACCTATCTTTATAAAAAAACTAACTGTTTCAAATTTTTTTAATGTGTTCAGCCCTTTTTAACGTCCCACTGCTGGGCACGGGCCTCCCTTCAATACGAGGGGGATCAGGCCATAGTCCACCACGCTGGCCAAGTGCAGGTTGGCGGACTTCACATGTCTTTTGAAAACTTGCTAGGATCTCTCAGACATGCAGGTTTCCTCACGATATTTTACTTCACCGTAAGGCGAGTGGTAATCATGGTGAAAATGATTCGACCATGAAAATATCAGAGGTGCGAGACCTGGGATTTGAACCCGCTTCACTCGGTTTCCCAAGCGAGCTTGTTACCACTGGGCTACCACTGCCTCTTTTTTTTAATAATACCACATAATTATTGAAGCTCGTCCTCTATGTACGAATACTAAACAAAAAAAACAGTTGACAAACAGAGGTACTGAAATGTTTCGTCTTTGCCTATTTATATATGGATAATAATTATTCTTAGTACCTACTTTTATTTTTCCAAAATCCATTAAACTCCTGAAACTATTTCGTTTCGATTTAGAAACAGGAAAAAATAAACAGTAATAAATGTAAATCTGCAAAGAGCAAACAAAGCGTAATATCGCTGATATAATTAATTCCCGAGTTCCGGCAAGACTGGCTTATTATAAAATTAAAAACACAAAAGTTAATAAGATAGCGGCCGCAGGTTATCAAATAAGGAGTTTGCCTTCAGAGTCCAATTAGTCGGCCATTGAAGATGCGACCTTTTACAAAAACGGTTTTCAGTTACATAAGCAATTTTTCATTGAAATATCTCGGCGAATGAATGCTATTTCAGTCACAAATTTTATTATATTATTAAAAAAAATGCCGTTAGTATTTCTGGGCTGGTAAATATTTTTTTTGTGTATTTGGTAAAGCTTTGTTCGTTTTTTTATCGAAATAATCTACTTTGGATAAATGAATAACATTTTTTATATTTTCATCACAAGTAGAATATTATTAAGTTAGGAAATTCTGTATTTCCAGCTTATTTCGTGGCTCTTGCTGCTTTCGAATCTTTTGCACCAATGAAAGTTCTGTTAAAATCGGTCATCCAGCTCTTCTTTTATCCCGCGCAGTCTCTTTCTCCATTTCCAAAAAAAAAAATCAATATGACAGCCTAGATGTATGTAATACTTTATTAACCAATTAAAGTTTGACCCTTCAAGATCAGATGAGTTATTGCTAAGATTAACAGTAAATAAACAGGTAAACAAAGAAATAAGAAATTTTGCATAAGAAATATACTGAAAATTAGCGATAACGGACGATTTTCTTAAAGTCATCTATCTCCCAAGGTGAAGATGAAAATATTTATCAGAATTCGTCATATTTGAAGTACGAAATATGATTTTTAGTCTTAATTGTTTACTGCCGATGGGAAATCCTCTCGGGCTAATTGCTTGTTAAATTTGACGACATGTTTGGCTCAGTTTGTAGTGACCCTACTTGCTGTACCAGCGGTCGCGGGTTCGAGTCATGGGTGTTTATATTTATAATATGTATGTATTTAAAGTTATATATGTGTAGGTAGTGTATCAACTATCTGGTATCCATAACACAAGCCTCGTAGCTTACTATGGAACTAGATGGCGCTGTGTCTTAATGTCCCAACATATTTATTTTACATTCAAATAATAATTGCTGCAGGCAAAAGCATCCTGGAAATTAAAATACTATTTTTAGATGGTAATATTAGCATGCTCACAGTTGCTGTAATTTCTATTAAACTCGTTTGATGAATAGCGATGTGAAAGACTACTTTTTAAAATTTCAATTTTCTTGGACTAATCCTATCGGAATTAAACTTGCATCGGACCGATTATCGATTTCAACGTTTTCAACACTTAGCTTTTAAAGATCTCAGGGGAACGAGAATACTCTAGAAGAGGTCGGTTTAAAAAGTGCTCATGTTAAAAAATATTTTATGTACTTAGGTTCATTAGAAAATGTATTATGTGTATCTGTCTGTTTATAGTCTTATAATTCAGGAAAATTTCGGACGTATTACAACCAACTTACGGTTAATGGCGATTGAGTCGGGTCGCTTATTTATAAACTTATTAATAAAAAAAACATACATACAGAGGAATAAAGAACCTCCTCCTTTTTGAAAGTCGGCTAAAATTATCACATATTTAATGACGGAATAAATAAATTGTTTAGTTTCATTTTAACCATATTCTTAAATCGATTTAAATGACTTGTAAACATCACATTGTACGATTTCACGTTTGTAATATATATAATTTAGGGCGACCCAAAAAAAAGGATTATTTTTTTTTAAATTAAAGCACGAGAAACAAAAAAAAATTATCTCGTGCTTTAATTTCATTCTTTAGCATGTGAAATTTAAGGAAAAAAATATTAAGTTCGTTAATATTCATGTTAAGAAGTTGCTCAAATAGATATAAAGTACTCGATTTGAAAACTTAAAAAAATTGTAGCGACCTCTAAATATTAAAATTTTGACTTGAAATTTTCAGGATCTTCATAATTTTTCATGTAAAAAGAAATGAAATTACGAGAAAAAGCATTTGAAAAAAAAAAACGATTTTTGAGGATTTAGGAAATTTAAAAAAATTGTGAGCGACCTTTAAAAATTTTTTTTTGAGCTGTCCTTTGGAGGGGACTCTTAAAACATAGTAAACTAACATATTTTCACACGAGACATGAAAAAAAAAATAATCCTTTTTTTTGGGTCGCCCTAAATTATATATATATATATATATATATATATATATATATATATTAATTAGTACCAGATCCATTTATTAAGCATAGTATATACGTAATTGGGCGAGTCGATATAATCCGTATTTTTAATAAAATGTGAAGGTTTGTGAGTATGGATATTTATTACTCTTTCACGCCAGAACGGCTGAACGGATCTGGATGAAATTTAGCACAAAGATAGATTATAGTCTGGAAAAACACATAGGCTACTTTTTATCCCGGAAAAATGTACGGTTCCCGTGAGATAGGTTTATTTTTGTTTATCTAGAGGCTTACCTGAGCGAATCGAGGGCGAGCTTCTAGTTCTTAATAAAATATTTGTCACATTGTATTTTTTTACGTCAGCTAAATAAAAAAATTAATACAATCAACAACATTTGAAACTGGCCTTTAAATAGATAATGTCTTTTTCAATGCGACCGAAACCATACGCTGTTATTAGTTTTAATAAAATGAAACCTTTAGTAGGCCCCGAGGGATATCACTAAGTGGGTCGCTAGCTTTCACCATAATTAATTACTTAGCTTTAAGTCATGTCTTGTTTCGTCTTTTTTGTTATTAGGTTTATTGTTTGCCCCAAGGTGTTGTATTTGGGAGGAAGATTGATGGGATGACACTCTAATGGACTGTGAACAAAGACGTTCCGCTAGGCACATGAGTCCTATTACGACGTCGCTTTCCACACAAAAATTTATGTAAAAATGCAATCGTTTTTTTTTCAAATTTTATAGATTAGAATTTATGTTTTTGTTTAATTTTAATATCTTACATTAAATAACTGACCATGTGATTTTAAATATATTAATAGTTATATAATGGTTTTGATATGCTATGGAAAATTACAACATTTGGTATATGATACTCTTGATTCTCAAGACTTATCTCTAATAAGCAAAATATGAACTCTTTATATATAAATCAATTGATGTTCGTTAGTCTCGCTAAAACTCAAAAACGGCTGGACCGATTAGAATAATTTTTGTTTTGTTTTGTTGGGGGTGTGGTTTAAGTATAAAAAACTAGGGAAAACCCAAAAAGCTGCTGGCAAAAATCAAAAAGCTCAGAACTGCTATTTTGTATAGGAATCACTCATATAAATATAATAAATTAAAATAGAAGGACTAACATCCTACTTATCCTACTAATATTAAAAATGCGGAAGTTTGTAAGGATATATGGACGTATGAATGTCTGGATGTATACATGTATGGATGTTTGTTACACTTTCATGCAAAAACTACTGAATGGATTTTAATGAAACTTTACAGTAACATAGCTTATACATCAGAATAACACAAGGATTTCTTTTTATCCCGTAAAAAGTACGGTTCCCGTGAGATAGATTTGTTTTGTTTTTCTATTTAAAAACATAACTAATTATGAAGAAAGTAGCTATACTTAGTAAATTAACATAATAGAATGTTTTTAAGAATTAAATTTGAAATTTGCGATAAAAATATAAAAATACCTGGGAAACTATGTGTTATTCCAGACTATACTCTATATCTCTGTGCCAAATTTCATCCAGATCCGTTCAACCGTTCTGGCGTTAAAGAGTAACAAACATCCATACTCACAAACTTTCACATTTATAATATTAGTATAGATATATTTGAACTCCCTTGTTACGTTTTCCTCATACAAGTACCTCAAGGATATTTACGCAACAGCATGTAAAAGGTCTTTTATTGCCAATAATTAAACCGATCGATTTTCACGGCGCTAAACATTTACGGTCCATTTTATGGCGTGTTTAGTTAAGTTTACAAATATGGCGTCCAATAAAATGCAGCCGACACAGTTGAACAGTTTGAATGATATTTGTCACCATTCTAGATTTTAAAGATAAAAATAAACTTATGTTTTAATTTAACCCTGGAAAGATTTATCGTTTTAACTTAATGAATATAGAAACTGAATATATATTTTTTTCTATTGAATTTAAAGTAACCAGTTGGTGTCAACTTTCAACGCCTTTAAGTTGTGCTAAGTTTATTATAACATTTGTATTAATAAATATTGTTTAAATACGTATTCAAATATCTGAGGTCTGGGTTTTTATAATCTTATGTTAATCTAAATAATCTCATAAAATCACTTTAACTTATCTACCCCTTCTTCTTGGGCCTACAATTTATTTCGTGTCACTATTAAAGTATTATAATTTACTAGCGTAGTACTTGTTACAATTTTTCATTTTGTTATTGTGGGTAGGCTGTCTGTAACATCTATACCTTTGAGACATCTAACACCTCAGTCTCTCCCGTGACCATGATTGCTGTAAAGCATTCGAAACGTCGGAACCAAAAATCAAAATAAATCCGCGACATAATCCGAAAAGATAGTTTTATTTAAAAGTAGCATTCCCAGCGGCCCGGTGGAAGGAAAACTCTACAAAATTTGTGAGGGATCAGGCGCAGGACCGACGGATTTACGTGCTCTCCGAGGTACGGGTGAAAAAACCGCCAACTCCCAACTCCAGACTGCTACTATGAATTTTTTGACAGAAAATCCCTTTAATAATATTTGATCCGACCTCTTACTCGAACCCAGAACCTCCGGATCTTCGGCCGTACATGCTTATCATAAAACCAACGAGAAACTATTTGAATTTACTATAATAACATTTTAGACTAACTGTAAACCTTTTCAGCGTTTGATCATTCCATTTGGTGAATGTCACAATTATAGAGAATACAATATTGTAGAACCTTAAGCAGTAGGTATCATAGATCTTCATGCCTTTGAAATTAGTTCTCTAATTGTACTTATATTTGCCACAGTCTCTGCGGGCATTGTTTGAATCCATTTAATATGAACCTCTATAATGAATGAGGGTATGAACGTTATAAGCTTGTGTTTTGACCTAGTTAATTTATAATAGTGTCATCTGGACATCAAAGCCTTTATAGTAGAGAAGCAAACAATATTGAATTAAATGATAATATTTTAACATAATGTTAGTTGAAACTTTTGCTTTGTTATTTTCATTGGTCGTTTATTTTAAAAAATATATTTATAATAAACGCCGGAGAAAGAACAGAGTTTTTGATTATACCTAATCAAAAATTCTCTAAGTCTCCAACACAAGTATTGTATTCAGCCCTTTTTAACGTCCCACTGCTGGGCACGGGCCTCCCTTCAATCGGGAATCAGGCCATAGTCCACCACGCTGGCCAAGTGCGGGTTGGCGGACACAAATCTGCTAAGTGTTAACATTTCCAATATTTGGATAAGTTCTAGACGCTGACAAAAATCTAAAATATTCTGGTTTAATAATATAATAGATTAGCGACTCATTTTTGCTCCGCTCAGGTTCGTCCCTACTTGCGTTTTAAGGTTTAGTATAGATTTCTCAGAGATGACATATTTTCCCGCAGTAAAAAGTATCCTATATATAACCCGGATAACTAATTATTATCATACTAAATTTCATCAAAATCCCTCCAGCGGTTTTTCCGTGATGCGGTAACAGACACACAGGCAGAAAGACAGACAGACAAAAATTATAAAAAATTATAGATTCGGCCTCTGTATTGATAATTATGTGTATTTCAATAAGATTTTCCAAAATATATTTAATTTACAGATTCGGCTGAGTTAGAATTATATTATATGTACAGATGTACTCGTAAGTGTTTGATGAATGTACTTAAGTAATAGATATTGGCTCGGCGTGCAAATGTCCGAGTTTTTTAACGCGTTTCATGTCACAAGTCGGGCAATAAATGCCAGTCAAGCTGGTCTAGGTATTTAGGTTGAATAGTGACAAGTGGAACTCTAA
This sequence comes from Brenthis daphne, assembly GCA_947093115.1. Lineage (NCBI taxonomy): Eukaryota > Metazoa > Arthropoda > Insecta > Lepidoptera > Nymphalidae > Brenthis > Brenthis daphne. The sequence goes on along the minus strand of OX352479.1, from coordinate 23,760,460 downwards.
TACTTGGTGATAATATATTGTACTTAAAAATATCTTATTATTCATCGGATCTTTAGACTTTTTTTTCGACAATGATCTGGAATGTCGAAAATATTATTAAGTAATGGGTTATTACTAAGTATTCGTATTTTTTTTTGTATAGAGCCAATTGAAAAATGTATGATTATGTTATAAATATATATGTATATGTATAGTCAAAAAAACAGTACATCTGTTTTTTAAATAACGAATTCCGGGTAAGATTACAAAAAAAATTTGGTTAGTTGAACGATTTTCGCTTAGATACTTAGTAGAAGACAGTGGAATATTAAGTTTTCACAAAAACTCAAAAAATGAATGGTTGTAGCATAGATAATAATAATATGACCTATATTTACTATCTGTCTACGTTAGTAAAATTGCGTAATAAAAAATGAAAAACGCGAAAATTTATACATTTTTATTGCTACATTACTTTTAACTAACAAATCTGACTCAGATCAATCTAATAATATTTTGTGACAAAACTCACTAAATATATGAATAGTATACACACAATTTGCTTCCAACTCATGAATTTGGTGCACAATAGCTTAGCAGTTCATTTATAGTGCAAGGTTTCTCGCAGCACTCAGCGACTATGCCATTCCTCTTGAATCTATTCAGCTTATAAGCTCGGCCGGAAGTGATCCACGGCCATCCGGAAATACCTTGATTATTTCGTACAGATCTTTTAAATAAACTATCATTGCAAAACCAATCCAAAGCCATTGAAAGACGTCTACCACAATACACCTGTCCATCATTTTGAGACGACACTAAAGCCAAAACTCCGAAAAGCACAACTAAAATAACGTAAAACTTCATATTGGACGATCATTAGAACATCATTAGAACTTCTCTTAGCGAAGTTCAAACTGATAATGTGCATAAAATGAAATTTTGCAGCTTTTATAGGGGTTGGTGTATAATGTGCAATCATATCTAGTGTTTTAAATTAATGCGACCTGAGTTCTTCGTAGGAAGTCTGACGTCAACAGACTTACCTGTTAGGGAACGAGGTCGCGGGAAACTTATCGAAATTGTAAAGTTATATGAAGTGACGTACTTGTATTTATGGATTGGTTGACGCGTTCATCTATACAGTGGCTTACACCGTTTATCTATAATTAATATTATAAAGAGGTAAAGTTTGTGAGTTTGTGACTTTGTAGGGGGTAATCTCTGGATCTATCAAACCGATTTAGATGAAATTTGGTAAGAAGATAATTTGAGACCCTGGGAAGGACATAGAATACTTTTTATCCTGGAAATAATCCCTTAAGGGGGTGAGCAAGCTAGGGACGAACCCGAGTCCAGTGAGGGTGAGCCGCTAGTGTATTATATTTTATTATATATAACCCGCGGGTTTACATGTGTGAATTTGCTTTGCAATATTTAAAAGTTTTATTATTGAAAAATAAACAAAATTATCATCAAATATAATAGAAAATTCTAACAATAGAGGTAATTTCAATTTTAATTTTTAATAGTACGTCACTATAAAGCTTTCAGAGTCTACGATACTATGAACAAGGAAATAATTGTAACGATTATAAATTTAATGAAGACCCATGTTAATTTACACCAATATTACACTTTTATTATTTTTGAAGAGTTTTTATTTTTAACCGACTTACAAAAAGGATGAGGTTCTCAATTCGTCGGAATCTTTTTTTTTGTGTATTCTCACCGATTACTCGAAGACGCCTGAACCGATTTGGAGTTTCTTTTTGTTTCGTTGGGTATTGTTCCCAGGTGGTCCCATTAAAATTTTATCGAAATCGGTCCAGCGGTTCTTTAAAAAATCAATATTTTTTTTAAATAAATTGCTTAATCGAGTATGTCATTAAAAACTTTCTTCTTACAAATTACCAGCTTATTACGTCTAGCAACACTAAATAATATTAGTAATTAATAAAGTATAAAAAGTAATATTTATAATAATAACAGCTAAAATTAAATAAATAATATTGCTACATTTAATTATAATACTTATTATTATTTTTTTAAATGCTTAGAAATAAAAATCAACAAATATTGTAAGGTACTTTGGTGCCATTTTTGAATTTTTGAAATCATTTTTGTACAATAGTGAGTAGGCACTGTCTGTAACAAGTATATCCATCTATCCATCTAAATAAATCCGCGAAATAATCCGAAAAGATCGTTTTATTTAAAAATGGATTTGTAAGAAATATCTTTGCTTTATTTTTTTATAGCTTGTATTGTATTATTACTATATTTCTTCTATAAATAGAATTGTAATAGCTTTATAGCATCATAATGAAGGTAAAGTCTCGTGTGGTCACTGTGCCGTGTGATGAATATTTTACTTTGAATGAGGTGTGATGTAGATAAAGGTCGCTGTGTCGCTGTGGACCTAAATAGGTTTATTTTGTTCAATATATACTTAACATTCCATATAAACGTATTTATTATTAAGATTATCATAATCTTCCACTTCCACTATTTAATTATTATGATAATGCAAGTGCATAGACATTTATTTGATAGTTTTTTTTTGTTAATTTTTGTAAAACAGAAAATTATTATGTTCCTATGACTACTTTAATGATTATAAGAAAAATAAATATATTATTATAAAATAAATAAATATTTTTATTTTATCAATAGGGAATAGGCATGATTTTTTTTAATCTTTTATACAATAGATTAGTTTAATTCGTTAATAACATTGTTATATAATCGTAAAAAAATATGCAGCTCCAAAAAACTAAAATTCAGTAAAAAAATATTTAATTTAATATATTGTATAATAATATCTTGCACTTTTTAATAATTATTTTCTTAATCAAAAAGATATTACATAAAAAATATTAATGTAGGCTTAATTCAAATACAATAAAGATTATTAAAAAAAAATATATTTCACCTTTTTTTTTATTTTTTTATTAAAAATATTACTTAAGTATGCGGCATTTGCCCGAATAGGATATAAAAAGCAAAATTAAAAATGTTGAAAAAACCCACGACGGTTAAAAAGTAATTGAAAAGGATAAAGTAATTAAAAACCCCCACGACTTAAAAAATAAGTATAACGCGAGATAAACTCAAGCATATCCGTCGGGGACAACACACAATCAGATACACAGACTAGTCACAGACACGCCCCACCATATTAAAAGGTGCAGTTCACCAACAGTTTCAAAGTTTTTCTATCTATACATATAATAAAATTGTAACTGAGTCGAATCTGTACATTAAGTGTTTTTTGGAAAATGTTATTGAACTAGACATTATTATCGATACAGAGGCCAAATCTATAGTTTTTAGAATTTTTTTCTGTCTGTCTTTCTGTCTGTCTGTCTGTCTGTCTGTCTGTCTGTCTGTTACCGCATCAAGAGAAAACCATTAGACAGATTTTGATGAAATTTGGTATGATGGTAGCTGGTTATGCGCATCAACATATAGGATACTTTTTACCGCGGGAAAATATCTCATTTTTGAGAAAAAATACAAAAACTGCAATGTAAGAGTACACTTATATGTAAAACCTAAGAATTTGGTTTTTGGTCATAAGAACGCGGGCGGAGCCGCGGGAAATGCTAGTTTTTTAATAAAATTCGGCATTTTCTAAAACTTTTAAAACAGTGGAGGCAACTTATGAAAATGCGGCTTAATTTCAGTGCCTGCCTATAAGTGTTGTATGGAAGTTCCCCATCGATCCGAGTGTTGCGGTATTAATTACGCGGAGTCAAAGGTATACTTCATGTTTATCATAAATAGTTCTAGAAGTTTGTACTAAGCAATTTGTTTATGATTGTGTATACTAATATTAGAAAGAGGCAAGGGTTTATTTATTTGTTTGTTTGTTTGTTTGTTTGTTTGAACATGCTAATCTCGGGAAATACTAACCCGATTTGAACATTTTTTTTTGCATTAGATAGCCCGTTTATTAAGGAAGAGGAAGAGAGGAAGTTAAAATCTTGGAGATACTTATATATTTAAATATACTTTTTATTTAATTTAATTTTCTCATTTATTAATATTTATTTATTATATCCGTAATCAATATTAAAATGAAAAACAATGTTTTTTTTTTCAAAGTTCTTGGTCAGCGCCGGCTAGTGGTCATAAAACGCTTGCCTTACAGTCAATGAAAATATTTATTGCGTGCGTGCGTGCTTATAGTCATGTGGAAGTAGGCATAGTAAAATATCGATGTCAAATGAATATTATGTTTAATTTACCATACATAAACATACAAAGATTATATTGTTTAAAGCAACATCAGTTTTAACAGTATGACATTAGTTCATTTACGGTGCAAGGCTTTTCGCAGCACTCGGAGACAACCTGCCTCTTGCTACGGCCCATACTGTGTGCTTTGTGCGGCGCGAGCCACGGCCAGCTCATATCCACAGCCGCCGCACTGTGACGCGTCTGCGATCTCTTCATCAAATTACTGTTGCATAGAACTGCCAAAGTTGCCGCCAACTGCCTCCCGCAGTAGACCTGTCCCAAGTCTTGGCACGCCACTGATGCCATTAAACCTGTGATGGCAAGGAAAATTAATAAGATGTGTACCCTCATCCTGTTAGTTCTTCGATGGTTAGTAAAGAAATGTACTGAATTCTTAAATGAAGTAGACTTTATAGGCATTATAGCTTATTAATATTCAAATATGTATGCTTTTTTTATCCGTATCATACGACAAGGGCTTATCATATATCATAACTATAGATTTGAAGATCAGACGGTGGGCTGAATGTGGGTGTGCAGTTAGAGAAGATAAAATACGCAAAGACAGCCTTAAAATATTACCAAGTTCTATGTCTAACGCATATATTTGAATATTAATTACTTAAGCAACCTATAAAGCTTGAGATATCTTCTAGTTCTGGCACACTTCCCCACAAACTACCAAAGGATAAACAAGATGAAGACGCAAACACTATTAGTATTTCTTGCTTTATTAGTTTGTGTGGTGATGGTTGTTTCTCAGGATTTCGGAGAGGTTTACTGCGGGAGACGACTAGCCACAGCTTTGGCTTTACTCTGTGATAGCAACTTGATCAAAAGATCCGATACACATCACAGTATAAACGAAGTGGACTCGAGCTGGCCCTGGCTCCCACAACACAGTGCACACAGTATGGGCCGCAGCAAGAGGCAGGTGGTCTCCGAGTGCTGCGACAAGCCTTGCACAGTGGATGAACTCTTGTCGTATTGCGGAAATTAACCCATAAAGGATTAATTTTACTTTAATGAAACTTAAGTTAAATTTGAATTTTATATTTATTGCTTTTATGAACCAAAATGAAGTTTTATAAATTTTCGTACGCTTCAGCTAAAATGTTGACTGTAAACAATATAATATTGTATAGTATAATATCGTAGATTTCTTTAATATTTAATAAATAGTTATATAAATAATATGACTAAAAATACCTTCTTGTTATTTTTTCTGCTAGTATTGATTTGAGAGACCGTTTTATTTATTGTTTAGAATGACGTTTAATAACAATTTACTTTAACAATGTCACGTAAAATAATGAAGGTAAGGGGAGTGCCCTTCTTGGATGTGTATGTAATGTAATGCTCATGAAAAATTCAAAGAAAAACTGAAAATTATAAAAGCAATATTATTGTATGATTGCGTTCTCAAACTAGAATACCACTTTCTATATCAATAACCATAAGTTTTTCCGCTAATTGGTAAAGATAAAGTTCAAAAATAACTATCTTTTCTATAAAATAATTGGACTAATAGAGGAAGAGCCCGTGAACGCCAGACCTTCGTCATTTTATAAAGGCTGAAAGTTTGTCAGCGCATGCTCCCAACACAGATAAGAACGATGGACCATTATGAAGTTCAGGCTATGGTGGCTTTGGCAGGTACACGGTACTAAAGGTGTGTTAAATACCGATCTAAATTCGTCAAATAATAAAGTGTGATTTTTTGGTATTACCTTCAGAATATTATTAAAAATCACGTCATTCAACGCCAGGCACTTAACATCGTGGCAAACCCTTGCCAGACACCCTTTTCATGAAATCATATTTCTACTTACGTTATAGTATAAAAGCTGATTTTTAAATATAATACTTGGGTAATAATTAGATGATTTATAAGACTGCTAGCATAGCATTTATTACACACCATGAAAAATGTTCCAAACAAGTTGGGAGGCATTTCTAAAAAAATGTTGCAAATGGTCACCAAATTTGAAGCGCCAAGAATTGACTTTATTTATGATGGTGTGTAATAAATGCTATGTGTATGATGATAGCTGGTCTGGATCCGAGTTAACATATAGGATAACTTTTTACTGCGGGAAAATATCTCATCATGATAAATGTATACTAAATGTTAATTTTTTTTAATCTTTATATATAACTATAAACTACAATTAAGATATTTTAAGATAAAACAACAATATCAGTAGTTTTATCAGCGTATTAAGAAACTTTGTTCACAATTTCTACTTTATTGTGGCTACACTAGCGTGGCAACTAGTCAAAAGACGTTTCTAAATACCGTCTAACCCTCAAAAAAATTATAGTTAAAATAAATTATATTTTTTTTTTAGATAAGATATACTGAATTTACTTTAAAAATCAATAGAACACGATTTTTGCGCTTCATTTTATTAGAATATCAATATGGATTTTTAATAATTTTTAATAATATCAAATTCTTTTGTAAATCTACACTAATATTATAAAGAGGTAAAGTTTGTGATTTTGTGACGTTGTAGGGGGTAATCTCTGGATCTACAAAACCGATTTAGATAAAATTTGGTAAGAAGATAGTTTGAGACCCTGGAAAGGACTTAGGATACTTTTTATTCCGGAAATCATATCTTAAGGGGGTGAAAATGGGGATGAAAGTCTTTATTGGGAAGTAAGCTAGGGACGAATCCTAGCGAAGTGAGGGTGGGTCGCTAGTATATATTATAAAGCTAAACGTATGTCGTTTTCATTCATTCACCACTTATCTTTACTCTTTATATTTATATTACTAAAAACAAAATGTTGTCAATTGTATCATATACCCGATAATATATTCTGATAAAACGTAAGTAATATGGACAGGTAAATTGTTATAAGTGTCAGTCATTGTTGAATTCCATTTTTTACTATGTCAATATTCCTTGAAAATTCCATAATATCGTTGTCAAATTTGCGACACCTTACTCAGCCATAGTTTCATATTCATCTAACAGTTAACACACCACACTATCGTTCCATGGTAAGCTACGAGGCTTGTGTTATGTGGATGATGTTCTCCTGACCGCTTCCGGCCACGGCGGCCAATCTCATTGAGACTAGCCAACTGCGCAGAAGATATTATAGTGTACAAGTGTACGCGCAGACAAAACGTGCACTCTCTATTCCTGTCACTCTCATACTCCGGTGGGACGACTACTCGACACGACCAGTGAGAGTTAAGGCACAGGACCGACGGCTTTACGTGCTCTCCGAGGCATAGGGGTGAAAAACCCGCCAAGTTCCCAACTCCGGGCTGTTACTGAGGCTTACTATACAGAAAGACTCAATAACTAAACTTGGTCTGACCCGGGACTCGAACCCAGGACTTCCGGGTGTGCAGCCGTACATCCTAGCCACTACACCACCGAGGCAGTTAGTAACTAGAGATCACATCATCATCGTTATGGATACCAGGTAGTTGATACACTACACATACATATATAACTTTAAATACATACATATAATAAATATAAATACCTATGACTGGAGTACAAACATTCGTGCTCATCACACAGAATGCCCCCAGCGGGACTCGAAATCGCGACCGCTGGCAGAACAAGTAGTACTACAAACTGAGTCACACGTGTCGTGGTACAAACAAGTTGACCTTAATAATTTCTTATATTCCTTCTACCATAGTTCTTCAGAGTTATTTTTCACTTCATTGCTCACAAAAAAGAAGTTTTGAGAGCCATCTTGTACTAGTTTTATTGATAAAAAGATATTTAAGAAGAATCCTAGTAACTATAATTTTCAAGAACTATAATATCTGTTATGCTATTTTATTAACTTTAGATTAGATGTCATCCCTCTATGGATCGACCCGAGGGAGCTCGTGCCTTGTCGTCGGTAAGCTCTGAACCTAAACTTTAGTTATAACTTTGTGTATGTAATTTTGATTTTAATGGAAATTGGTAAAGTATAATCAATGCACGACCAATTTTTGATGGCGGTTGAGCTAAAACCGTCTATTGCAAGGAACCTAAATGCGGAATTTTAAAGTATAAATTTTGATTTAATGTAACCGATTCATGATTTGAAATTATTAAGAATATGGATAAAGGTGATACACTTTTAAAAGATAGAAATATACCAATCTGGCAAAAAAAAAAACTTTTTCGATCGCACTATATGCTTGGGATGCATGCAACGATTTAAATAATTCTGTGTAAAGCGATATAATTTCTGCGCTTATTAATTATTAATAAAAAAGTAATTCTTTAAAAATAAATGTGATTATTTTCCTTTATTTTATACTAGCAGAACCCGCGGCTTCGCTCGCCCTAAAACTACAAAAAAGCTCTAAAAAAGTAGGTTTCATACAAACTTTAATACCCTTATGGGATGAATTTCGAAAAATGCTAAAATACGTATTTATTTAATTGTGTTGAAGAGCATACCAAAGTTCAAGTAATTCTGATGATAAATAATTTTTGGGTTGTATTATAACGTGTTTTCCCGTGAGAATGAGATTATCTCCCGCGGTAAAAAGTGGCCTATGTCACTCTCCAGCTCCAACTATCTCCATACAAAAAATCATGTCAATCCGTCACTCCGTTTCGACGTGAAAAAAGACAAGCAAACAAACAAACACACTTTCACATTTATAATATTAGTATGGATTTACATTTTCATTTGTGATTAATAAAAGAAAATTTACGTATATATTTATTTTATTAAGTAAACTCAAATTTGTAATTTTTCCATTAATAAGAATACAAAGTTAATTTGCTATTAAAATGGTATATTATGTAATAAGAGTACCTAGAAATGTGCTACTTTCTTAGATTTACGCGAATATATGACATGTTAAAAAAAGTATCTTTTCCGATTTTTTCGCGGGTTTATTTTGATTTTTGGTTCTCGATGTTTCGTATGCTTTACAACAATCATGGTCACGGGAGAAATTAAGGTTTTAGATGTCTCAAAAGTATTCAAAACGTCGAGGACCAAAAATCAAAATAAATCCACAAAAAATCCAAAAAGACAGTTTTATTTAAAAAGTAAGCATGTTGTTTATATACTAAAGCGTTTGAGACGTAAGACAATCTAATTTATCAGTAGAAAGCCATTAAGTATACAGAAAAACTAATAGAATAAATTGTACCTATTACATTATTATTTGTGTAACTATTAAAAATACAAACATAACTTACTACTAATGCTACTATATACTAATGTTGATTGCATATATGAGTGTATATTACAAGAAAACCTTTACCAAATACGCATGTTGCTTTGGAAATATTCATTTCTCCTTTATTGCTGGTTCAAAAATTTCCACAATAAGACATAAGTTCGTCTTCTGTACAAGGCTTTTCGCAGCACTCGGAAGCCGCCTGTCTTTTCCTGCGGCCTATGCTGTGTGCTCTGTGCGGAGAGACCCACGGCCAGGACATATCTATTGCATTTCTAGCGTGATGCAACTCAGATCTCTTGATCAAGTTATTGTTACAGAGTAGAGCCAATGAAACTGATAGCCTCCTGCCACAGTAGAATTCTGCATAATTTTGAGAAAGGCCCAACATAATGGAACCTGAGATAACAAGCAAGAATAACAGAGTTTGAGTCTTCATCTTGTTAGTTGCTTGATGGTACTTGAAGGAGTGTGTTTAATTAAACTATCTTCTAACCTTTTATAGGTAAATTTCTTTATTAATATTCAAATATATTCGATGAGTATATTTGAATAAACAGAATCTAAATATAGCCTAAAATGTTTGTTTCTTGTCACTGGGCTAACACGCCCACTTTCAGCTTTCAACCTGACGTGTTCATTCATAACGTCTAACGTGATGTCATATAGGTACCTATTCTTTAGTCATTAACCAAATAAATGAACTAGATGTATCATATTAGTGAGATCGAATATCTCTCCTTGGCATATTTCTTCAGACACTTTTGGAATGAGTACTGTGACAGGATCATTACCATCTCTGGATTAATAGCAGCAATATCGTGCTCAGATCAGCAGCTCTCGCTGTTCTCTGCACTTGATTAAGTGGTCGCAGACGTCTTATCGGTTCTGCGACAAATGTGACTAGTCTACTACTACTATTAATTCTTTGGGCTAGGTTAGTCAACTCAAACCAGCAAAGTGGGCTGGCAGTTGGATACGTAAATCTAAAGATCGAGATCAGTGGCGTGCTATGTGCTTGCTAAACTTTGAAAAAATATTGATTTATAAAATGATAATTATTTTTAATATGATTTTGAAGAAGATATGTTGGATAATTTTTAAAATATAGAACAATTTTTTCAGCCGTTAGGTCCCAAAATAGAAATATTATGAAATACTAAATTATTTAGATTTCTATTTTAATTTAAACGTAAAAACAGTAGACAACAAATATTTCGAAGTGATTATTACCTTTAAATATTTCGAAAACTTTAAGGAACCATTTTGAAATTTTTATTCATATAAGTAACTATATAGAGAATGGTAGCCCGTCCGGTGGTAACGCGCTCGCTTTAGAAACCGAGTGAAGCGGGTTCAAATCTCGGATCTCACAGCTGATATTTTCATGTGCGAATCATTCCCAACATGATTGCCAATTTTCCTAACCGTGAAGGAAAACACCGTGAGGAAATCTGCATGTTTGAGAGAACCTAGCAAGTTGGCCAGCGTGGTGAACTATGGCCTAAACCTCCTCGTACTGAAGGGAGGCCGGTGCCCAGCAGTGGGACGTTAAGAAGGGCTGAATACAAGTAATTATCTATTATATATACCAGTTTTATTGTGCACAATTATAATATATAAATAGCAGGCGGCTCTGCCACAAAGGTTCTAGGCTCCCTTTTACCTCTTTATAATGTGCCTTTACGTCTAGGTTGATTAATAATAAAATAAAGGCTTGTTTTTAAAATGTGTTTTTGTACTATTAATTAATTTATCTAGTTTTTTAATTTTAAGTCATGGTACTATTTACAAGTAATAATTTAACGCATAGGTTTACAAAATTTCGTGTGTGTGCCGTTGACTGCTGAGGAGTTCTATCATACTCTAGATGCAGGCCAGACTTTAGAATGGTGTATTATAATTTAATACGTATACAAAATTTCGTGTCTGTACTATTGACCCATCGAAAAGTTGCTTCGAATTTCGAAAATATCTGATTAGGTATCTATTCTAAATGAAAACCCCCGTTTAGTTATTTTTTACATTTTAGTGCCTGGAAGTCGGTTTTTTGTTTTTATTTTCCATTTTTAGTGTAGACGTAATAAGCAGGTAATTTATAAGAACAAAGTTTTTAATAACATTACGATTAAACAACTTATTTAAAAAAATATGTTTATTGTTGATTTTAAAAAAAAATCTAAATCGGTTCAGGCGCCTTTGAGTAATCGGTGAACATACATAAAAAAAAGATTCCGACGAATTAGGAAACTTCTCCTTTTTGGAAGTCGGTTAAAAATGTCAAAAATGGGTTAGCAATTGGTGAAAATATTCAGTTAAAGAGACGGTACTAGTTCAAAATAGATGTACTCGTATGCTTTCAGGAACAAAGTAGTTAGCTGCCAGGTTTTTTAAGTCTATTAAAAACTTAGAGGAGATGTGTCTACTCGCTACTTACATTAAGCTTTAAACATAGTTTGCCTTTTCTAACTAAATTACTAAACAATACTCATATAGCCATTTGCACTGAAATGGTGAATTTTATTTAAATATTCTAAATATATTTAGCAAACGTCAAAACAGTCAATATTTTTATATTTTTAAGAAATTCATTCCACTATTGTGACTTGATTATACTAATATTACAAAGAGGTTTTGTAAGTTTGTGAGTTTGTTTGTACGAAGTAATCTCTGGAACTACTGAACCTATTTAGATAAAATTTGGTAAGAACATATTGTACTACCCTCGTAGGGACATAGGATAGGTTTTATCTCGGAAATCATCCCTTAAGGGGGTGAAAATGGAGATGAAAGTTTATATGGGGAACCTGCTCAAGCGAAGCGAGGGCGCGTCGCTAGTTTTAAATACAAAATCATTTTATTTATAGCTACTGAAAGAATTAAAAATATATCTTATAGTATTTATAAGTATTTTTTTTTTTAGAATACGTTGTGTCATATACTTTTGTTAAACTATAACATTACGATTGCTTAACAATCAAAAAAAAAATTATTAAGTTAATCTATAAGAAAAATAAGGAAATACTTGATAAGTTAAAAATTATTAATTTATTTTAAATATACAATTTGCTTACAGCTCATTAAAATAGTGAATGGTTAAACATCAGTTTGTATTTACATATATAAATTTCACACTGAATTCAACAATATGCCGACATCTCTTCATGTGAACAACGCTTCTCGCAGCACTCGGAGACTATTTGTCGTTTGCTGCGACCCAATCTGCGTGCTCTGAGCGGTGCTAACCACGGCCAACGCATTTCTATAGTATCCAAACTGTTGTAAATCTCGGACCTTTTTATCATATTACTTTCACAGACAACAGCCAAAGCTGTTGCCAGACGTCTGCCACAATAGAAATCTCTGAATTCTTGGGAATTTGAAGCCGCAGATACAGCACAGGAAGCGGCAAGAACAATAAGCAAAGTGTGCATCTTCATCCTGGCACTTCTTTGAAAGTCGTCGCAGAAGTGTTTTGTAAACAATAAATTCTTATCATTTTATAGGTGATAGAATTCATAAATATTCATATAATTTCTGATTTGAATTAATAAGATGCAAGCTTACCTAAAGACGTCATGAAAGTTATCATGTATGCTTAGAATTAATTTCATTTTCACACTCATCGCCTTCAATAACACCCTACCTGTTTATTTGTAACATTTTCCTCTCTTAACCGATGTCCTTCAAATATGTTTATAAGTCTAAATAAATGAACCATGTTTTGTTTAAATAATAATTACTGAATCCTACAAAAGCTATTTTAAGTAAAAGTGAGTTATAAGAATTTGTTTTTGTATTAAATACTAGCGACTCACCCTCGCTTCTAGGTTTATTCCCCATACAAACTTTCATCCTCATTTCACCCCCTTAAGGGATGATTTCCAGGATAAAAAGTTTCCTATGTCCTTTCCAGGGTCTCAAACTATCATCTTACCAAATTTCATCTAAATCGGTTCGGTAGATCCAGCGATTACCCTTACAACGTCACAAACTCACAATTCACAAACTTTACCTCTTTATAATATTAGTATAGATTATAATATAGAAATATACCCTTAGTTAATATGGTCAGGAAAAACTTTAAGAGTATTATTTTTTCTTGTCTTTCCAGTAGTACATTATACGTTTATACGAGTACATACGTGGTAGCTGTACTATATCAATTGTTGAGTCTTATTGTAAGTCTACTGCCGAAAGCTGTCTACGATAATTTTGACAGTTTTGAATATTTAAACATAAACATGAAGATATAGAATTAAACTTTTGCTTGCGCTTTTCCGGAAGTTTTGTTAGTATTTAAAATTTACATTTAAAGGAACTTAAGAATAATAACAGTTAAAGAGTTCTCAGAAAACTCTACACTTGTGAATAATTATTTTATATCTCAGTTTAGTTTTACATTATAATAATTGTTATTCTACGAGTACTATTATTCTATCTAGATATAATCATTGATTATATGCAGAGGCCTCTGTTTTTAAGTTATTCATTTTTAGCAATTCTTTTAAAAATCTATTTTACTATTCTTCAAGCCTATGTATATTTAAAAGCATCTTTTACTATTGCAGATAGAATTTATGGCTCAACTTTTCATACACACACGGCACAGCTCAGTTGTTAGGGTTCAAATAATAATTATTTTAATAGAGTTACAAAGTACCTACCAAATATAAAGTGGCATTCTTAAATTATTTTGAGAAAAACATTTTTAATGCCTTAAACTAACCTTTAACAAAAATATTTTACATTAATTCTTATAGGTAATTTTGGAATACTTCAATAATTTAGCTTACCACTAAGAATCGTTCATTTTACAAAAATGTTGACTTCAGAGCTTAAGCTTTTATTTAGTTTCACCTGTCCCGGTCTGTGTAATGAAATCTTGCAAGTTAAATTTGAACCACTTCCCAGTGTCTGATTGAGCTGCAATTTGACACACTTGTTTGGTTCCCGATAAAATGCACTAAATGCCGCCATTTTTAATACAATATGGCGGAAGTTACAAAATGGCGATTTATCATTTCCATAGTGACCCTTATGATATGGGCATCAAATAAAAGGGATTGATAAACGAAATATAATAAGCACGTGACGTCATTGTAAATCCAATATGGCGGCCACCGCAAAATGGCGATTTATAATGTCCACATTAACCCCTATTATGTGAAAGGGCTTGATAAGCGAAATACGATGAGTAAAGTGATATTATTGTAAATCTAATATGGCGGACGTTGCAAAATGGCGGTTTATCATTACAAACTTTTATTTAATTTCACCTGCCCCGTTGTCTCTGTCTGTCTGTAATTAAATCTTGCAAGTTAAATTTGACTAGACGTCATTCTAAATCCAATATAGCAAGCAATAAGGACTCCCAAAGATAGTGGACTATGTTTTTTTTTGCACCCCCATGATATAGATGTCAAATGAAAGGGTTTGCTGAGACGAATACGAATAATATAAAAAGTAAAAAATAAATTAATAGTAAAAATTCATTTTTAAAAACAAGCTTTTATTAAAATGCTCTTAAAAGAATAAAATAAACTTTAAAATAAAATGAAACCCAACAATTTATTATATATTGCACAATTATTTATCTCTCTATAATATAAAAATTAATCGCTGAATGTGTAAGCGCAAATCTCGAGAGCAGCTGAACCGATTTCGCTAATTCTTTTTTAGAATATTCCTTGAAGTACGAGGATGGTTCTTACGGAGAGAAAAATTTAAAAAATTGCCTGAAAAAGTCTAAAAACAACATTTTTCTATACTCCCATACAAAAGATTCGTACTAATACTTAAAAGTCAATTTGAACTTTATGAGCGAGGTATGATATAAAAACTTGTCGCGTGATTTACTTGTGTAGATAAACAAGAATATTATATTTAAAATAGGTAAATCTCGCGACAAGCTTTTATGTCATATACATTGTGTAAAGTAATAAATTGTTAGGTTCGATTAAATTGTAATTTTTTTTTTTTACTTTTTAGAGCATTTAATTTAAATAAAAGCTTGTTTTTAAAAATGTTTTTTTTTACTTTATTGATTGTAATATATATTGATAGTAGTAATAAATTGTTATTAGAAAATAGGTATACGAAATATGTAGCAATTAAAGATTCTTTCATTTTAAATAATTTATTTACATCATACTTATATTTAAAAAAATGATGACTTTTTTAAATACAGCTGGCTATTATTTACAATTATGATTTTTTGATAAACCGTCAGAATTCCCAGAGTAACAGCTATTTGCAATTTAAAGGTTAATTTCCGCAATACGACAATAGCTCATCTACGGTGCAAGACTTATCGCAGCACTCTGAGACCACCTGTCTCTTGGTGCGGCCCATACTGTGTGCACTGTGTTGTGGGAGCCAAGGCCAGTTCGAGTCCACTTCGTTTATACTGTGAAGTGTATCGGATCTTTTGATCAAGTTGTTGTCACAGAGTAAAGCCAAAGCTGTGGCTAGTCGTCTCCCGCAGTAAACCTCTCCGAAATCCTGAGAAACAACCATCACCACACAAACTGATAAAGCAAAAGACACTAGTAGTGTTTGAGTTTTCATATTGTTTGGTTGTTGTTTGTGTTGTTGTACCTTTGATAGCTTGTGGGGAAGTGTGCCAGAACTAGAAGATATAACACGCTTTATAGGTTGCTGAATTAATTAATATTCAAATATATGCGTAGGACATTTAAGATTGATAGTTTTTAGACTTTAAATGAGTACTTTATGTGGTCTAGACGTATTTTGTCTTTCCTTCCTACACGTCCACATTCAGGTCACCACGTGATTGTTCATTCATGGTGTTTGATAATATATGTATATATGATCCGCTCCTTTCGTATTAAAAAAATGTTCAAGCATATACATATATTTGAATAATAATAAGCTGTTGTATCTATAAAGCCTTCTACACTCAGGCATTCAGCACATTTCATCACTACTCATCCTACAACTAACAGGATGAAGACACAAACCGTATTAATTATATTCACTATATTTAGTGTAATGGTCGCAGTAATGGGCCAAGACTTGGGGCAGATCTATTGCGGGAGACGGTTGGCGACAACTCTAGCTGTTCTCTGTAACAGCGAGCTGATCAAGAGGTCGGACTCACCTCATAGTACCGCGGCGGTGGACATCAGCTGGCTGTGGCTCGCGCCGAACGTAGCCCACAGTATGGGTCGTGGCAAGAGACAGGTGGCCTCCGAGTGTTGCGACAAGCCATGCACAGAAGATGAACTCTTATCATACTGTTGATAGAGATTGTGATGAGTTGATTTTGTTTGATAAGTTTTGATGTCCCGATTTGTAAATAAAAATATTGAAATCCACAGTGTTTTTTTTACTGTATTGTGTTTTGTTTTGTTGACTTTGTTTTATAGAAGATATACATATAATATGATTAAAAAGGAACGTGGTTGTCTGATCACCATTTTCTTACACTTTAAACTTTTGAATTAATATCAATATTATTTAAATGAAACGAATGTGATTCTCGTATATGAAAATTTAACACTTTAAAAGTTAAGACGCTTCAATTGGGCATTTTAATTTGTCTAAAAAATGCGAAAGATTGTATGTTTGATTTAGATGAAATTTACTACCCAGATAAAGTATAGGTATACTGGAGTAACAAATAGCCTACTGTTGGGGATAAAAATAAATAAATCACTGTTTCGTCCAAATAATCAAATATTCCTTCTCTGATACATATACATATACTTATCTACACATATAATAAAATAGTAACAAAGCGAAATCTGAACATTAAACATTAAAAAAAATTTACAGTCACGTATTGTGTAGAGATTATAGACTTTAAAACTACAGTTATTGATTTTTTTGTCTGTTTGTTTGTATGTGTGTTTGATTGTTTGTATGTATATCTGTGTATATTTCACGTAAAAAGTACCCACTGAATCGTTTTAACAAAAATGTATGTAGTGATAACTATTTACGAGGGTCAACATTTAGAATACCTTTTACTACAGGAGAATCTTTTATTCCCACGGGAAAACAATAACTGGTTCTGTCGAGTCGATCATAGAAAAGTACATGGCTGACGTTTAGCCTTAAGAGATGCATCAAAACAATCTACTAGAAAATCGTGAGTCTTAAGAAGTGTCTGCAATAGCATATGTCTATCTCCTGCGATACACACTCGTAATAACTATGTTTATCTATTTAAAACAAATGTACCGTACTATACCATGAACGAATATAAAGTTTTAGTTACATTTTCACGCTGTAGAATTTTTAATTTTTCAATATATGGTACCTAGTTACTTGGTTTCAGAAGAATAATATGAGTTAAACTTAAAACACTATTGATATTGAGAGAAGTCTCAGTTCAACTATAAACGACAAAAATGATTACCTCCTGAGGTTTTCCTCCTGGGGGATACTCTTCAAGAGTCGTGTCATATCATTAGGTTGATTGTTCGCACATTTGATTATTTTCTATAAAAAAGTAGATTACTGTTCATGCTGAAAATCATGAAATATTTAACTCATATTAAGTGTATCGCATTAGTCTATCTAGATTCTAGGTATTATTTGTTTTGCTGTAAAAAGAAATAGAACACTAGTTTTGGAATATAATTGAGTACTATTATTAATTCAATTGGTATTATAAATAATATGTTGGGATATTAACACACAGCTCCATGTAGTTCCATTGTAAGCTGCGAAGCTTGTGTTATGGATACCAGATAGTTGATACTCTACACATATATAACTTTAAATACATATATATTATAAATATAAATATCCATGACTAGAGTACAAACATTCGCGCTTACCACACAAATGAATGCCCCCAGCGGGACTCGAACCCGCGATCGCTGGCACAGCAAGTAGGTCACTACAAACTGGGCCAAACAAACTTGTCGTCTAATATTAATATAATGTAATCATAGTTTTTGAATAATACTCTGTTTTCGTGACAGGCTATCATAGTCAACAGAATCATATAAATAAGTACAGTACAGATACAGTCCCTACTATTTTGTAAAAAAAACAACAATAGCTATTCCAAATTGAGAATATTTAATTTGAATGATGAAAGATGGCAGAAAAGTTTGATGGGACAATTATGGAAATTGTCAAACGTATGCTTAATCATTATGACATTCGCATATATACTAATTATTTAACATCATCATCATCATAATATTAGCAGACGACCGTCCACTGCTAGACATAGACCTCCCTCAAAAATTTCTACGACTATCAGCCATGAACTATCTGCATCTACTTGATTCCGTCGACTCTGATGAAGTCGTCGGTCCACGTTATGTTTGGACTGTCCACGCTTTGCTATCCGGTACGCGACCGATGGCGGTCACGTTAAGAATTCTGGAATGGTCCAGAATTCTTAATTTCTAACGATCATCAGTGCAGCAAGTGATGTGGTCATATCAGCACGTTAGCTTCACATCGACGTGACAGCCCGTCCTTTCTGTCTGTTTTAGCGTAGTTACTATTTACTGCGACGAACTTATTTATAAACATAATATTTAATTCTTCTTACAATTTTTTCCTAAAAGTTTTGTACCGTATTAAGGACGTAATATTTATTATATATTTATTATTATTACTGTTGTTTATTGCAAATATGTTAAAGAAAAAATATATATTAAAAACAAAGAAAAAGTGAAAATTTAGATTTGTATGTATTTTTTAATGCCGAATCATAAAAAAAAAATGTCCAAAAAATGAAAAAAAAATTACATCCTATTCTCAGACTTACAAAATATACACACAAAATTTCAGAAGAATCGGTCAAGCCGTTTTGGAGGAGTTTTGTTACAAACACTGTGACACAAAAATTTTATATATTAGAAGATTAATTAAAGAGAAGTGATAAAAAACATTATTGTCTTTGAAATTATTCATGTTATACTGTTTATTAAGTACACAATTGGATGATATTGATATGTGCAATTACTAAATAATATGTACATTTATAAATAGATGAAGAGTCAGAATGTTCTTAGAGTTGTAGTTAATAACAATTAATTAAAGATTAATTTCCGCATCACAACAACGATGAAAGTTCATCAAAGGTGCAAGGCTTATCGCAACACGCAGTAGCCACTCGTCTCTTGATGCGGCCCAGACTGTGAGCGCTGTACGTTGCGAGCCACGGCTAATTTAAGTCCACTGGGTTTATACTGTGACGTGAATCAAACCGTTAGACCAAGTTGTTATTGCTAAGTAAAGCCGAAGCTGTGGCTAGTCGCCTTCCGCAGTACACCTCTCCAAAATGAGAATCCGAAAGAGTGTTTGAGTCTTCATGTTGTTTATTCTTTGATCACTTGTGGGGAAATGTGACCTAGATTATATCCCAAAATATTCACATAGATAGATACATACTTTATTGCACACACAAAAGAAGATTACAGAAGATGAAAAAAAAAATAACAAAGTGGCAAAGGCGATCTTATTGCTATGAGCAGTCTCTTACAGACAACCTTTTGTGAAAAGATTAGTAGAACCGTAGACGTGACGGTACAATTAGTAAGTAGTAAATACAAGCATGATAAACTACGTTCATAAACAAAGACAAAAATATATACATGTATAATTTTTATACGTACACATATACATAAATACATACTTGCATGTAGTATATATATACGCAATAACTAACAAGATAGTATTAGTTAGTAATAATTAGTTAGACGACGTTTGAAAATATTAAGTGAGTTTGAATGGTGAACATCGTGGGAGAGCATGTTCCATAGCTTAAAAGATATCTGAAAATATTTTAAGATCGCCATAGTTTGTTACTATACACCTACATTCAATTTACTACCTGAAGGCTTAAATAACGTCATAAATGAACTATCGTATTATCGAGATAAGTGAACCACATATATTTGAATATTAATGAACTGTAATATATTATAAAACTTACTCCACTGAGGGCAGTCTCCACACTTCTTCTACAATTATCTAACAGGTAACACGATGAAGGCTGTGACCACGTTGATGTTGCTTGTCATCTCTGGTTTGATAGCAGCATTGACGTACCAAGACGTGGGGCAAGTTTATTGCGGGAGAAGGTTGGCGACAGCTTTGGCAGTTCTGTGCGACAGCGACTTGATCAAGAGGTCGCAGACGCACTACAGAGCGGCGGCTGTGGACGTGAGCTGGCCGTGGCTCGCGCCGCACAGAGCACACAGTATGGGTCGCGGTAAGAGGCAGGCCGCCTCCGAGTGTTGCGACAAACCATGCACAGAAGATGAACTCTTATCATACTGTTGATAAAAAGCGTGATGTCCGATTTTTGTTAAGTAAAATTTAACTATTGATGTGATAGTTGAGGAAGATAAAAATGATGGAAACTTGAATTATATTTTATTAATTGAAATTAAAAATATTTTATTTAATCTAACTATTCTATTGACCCAAGAAGTATTGTATTCAGCGCTTTTTAACGTCCCACTGCTGGACATGGGCCTCCCTTCAATACGAGGGAGTTCAGGCCATAGTCCACCACGCTGGCCAAGTGCGGGACTTCACATGTCTTTCGAAAACTTGCTAGATTTTCTCAGACATGCAGGTTTCCTCACGAGGTTTCCCTTCAGCGTAAGGCAAGTGGTAATCATGTTAGAAATGATTCGCACATGAAAATATGAAAGGTGCGAGACCCGGGATTTGAACCCGCATCACTTGGTCTCCTAAGTGAGCGCGTTACCACATGGCTACGTAATAATATAGTATAATAAACATTACATACCTTCAAACGTGATGTGATGTTTTTGTTTACCCATATATTTATAAAGATTTTTTTAAATGGACCTTGATATAGTATAAATATGTATATTTATACTTGTTTTGTCTATTACGATTAAAGATCTTGCATAAAATAAATAGTTTTTAAACTATTTAAGTGAACATGTACATACATGATTCAATTAAATTCAATAATTTATTTTTTAGTGTTTTGATACTAAAAGAAAGTTCACATTTCAAAACATTAAAATGGCGCAATTATTTCTGTTTTTTTTAAATATTTCGAGGTCATTCGTTTACCTACAAGTGGATAGAATTACGAGTACTTGAGAAAAAAAAAACTCAAAAATATATCGCCCTGACAGTCAATACCCAATATATGAAATACAACTAAAAACCAAGAAAATTATATCTTGAAATCATAAACAAAGATGTAAACCGTATCTCTGTCAATTGTCATCTAAATAAAATTGTAACTAAGCCGAATCTGAACATTAAATATTTTTTGAAAAATCTTATTGTAATAGACATTATTATCGATACAGAGGCCGAATCTACAGTTTTTAGAATTTTAGTCTGACTGTGTGTCTGTCTGTCTGTTACCGTATCACAGAAAATCTACTGGAGGGATTTTTATGAAATTTGGTATGGTGATGGCTGGTTATCCGGGTCAACATATAGGATACTTTTTACCGCGGGAAAATGTCTCATTTCTGAGAAAAAATACAAAAACTGCAATGTAAGAGTGTAAAACCTAAGAATTTGGTTTTTGGTCATCTGAATGCAGGCGGAGCCGCGGGCAATGCTAGTTGTTTATAAAATAATTCGTGTTTGAATTTTCTACACAAACCTTTCAAATACTCTCAAATATATGTGTCTATAGCTAGCGGCTCACCCTCTCTTCGGTCGTGTTCGCCTCTAGAAAAACAAAAACAAATCTATTCCACAGAAAATATTCATTTATCCGGGATAAAAAGTACCCTATGTGTTATTCCAGACTATAATCTATCTCTGTGCTAAATTCCATCTAGATCCATCCAGCCGTTCTGGCGTGATTGAGTAACAAACATCTAAACTTTCTCATTTATAATATTAGTATAAGATTTTCGTCGTAGTAGTTGAAAACGGGAGAAGATGTAATGAATAAAAAAGTGCTGAAATTCGAAGTTCAAATTACAGCCAATATATTCGACTGACTCGATGTCAATCAAACGTTTATCTCTGGTTTGGGCTAAATGCTAGAATTAGCAGTAGTTGGGAGGAGCTTAACCGTCGAGATAGCGATGGGTAGGTATACATTCTCAGATTAAAATTTATACAGACGGATAGGCCAAAATAAATATTGAAGTAGAAATAGTAGGATTTGGCTGTTTATGTTATTATTCTCGTTTTTTTGCGTTACATATTGTTTACTTTCTTTAAATAATAAAGGAAAATTTAGTATAATATAGGTATAGCGAACGTTTGGCTCAGTTTGTAGTGACCTTACTTGCAGTGCCAGCGGTCGTGAGTTCGAGTCCCGCTGGGGACATTCATTTGTGTGATGAGCGCGAGTGTTTGTACTCCAGTAATGGGTGTTTATATTTATAATATGTATGTATTTAAAAGTTATATGTGTGTAATGTATCAAGTATCTGGTATCCATAACACAGGCCTCGTAGCTTACCATGGAACTAGATGGTGCCGTGTGTTAATGTCCCAACATATTTATTTATTATAACTTTTTCTTACTTGAAATATTATGTTCTCTAATGCTATACAATATATAAGTTCCAAATGATAATATAAAGAAATATGTTTAAAAAATAAGCTAATAAAAAAAAATCATTAAAAAAGCTACTACGTTATATCAAAATATTACCCCTAAAATTTATTCATTTCTACGTATAAGGAAAAGTATAAAATAAACAAGGAAAGTCGAAGCAAAAAATTCACGAAGTTGTAATGGAAATATTTCCGTATGTTCTTCTCCTGCATGTTCAGAGAATATTTTTTATATTGTGAGTATAAACTCAGCCAAACGTGTCGTCAAAAATTTATCCTAAAGACCTATTTGTTATATGAAGATAAAAGTACGATTTTTTAACTGGGAAATATTTTTTTGTAAGCTACAAGCTTTCCTAACATTAATGAAAAAAACATATCATATAACATAAATTATTATTTATTTACATAATACTTCTTTTTATTTACCAACGCCGTTATTTAAATAAAAAATTAAGTACAAAATATTTACAATTAAATTTTTTAGATAAACATTCAAAATTGTTGGAGAGTAGCAGTAGATTTTGATTTTTTTTTAATTTACTATCCGCAATAGGATAAAAGTTCATCCATTGTGCAAGGCTTGTCGCAGCACTCGGAGACCACCTGCCTCTTGCTGCGGCCCATACTGTGTGCACTGTGTTGTGGGAGCCAGGGCCAGCTCGAGTCCACTTCGTTTATACTGTGATGTGTATCGGCTCTTTTGATCAAGTTGTTGTCACAGAGTAAAGCCAAAGCTGTCGCTAGTCGTCTCCCGCAGTAAACCTCTCCGAAATCTTGAGAAGTAACCATCACCATACAAACTGATAAAGCAAGAAATACCAGTAGTGTTTGAGTCTTCATCTTGTTTATCCTTTGGTAGTTTGTGGGGAAGTGTGCCAGAACTAGAAGATATCCCGAGTTTTATAGGTTGCTGAATTAATTAATATTCAAATACGTATATGCGTAGGATACTATTGAATGAATATGATCAAATTTTTTTAAATGAATAGCCGTGATGAGATTTAACCATGGCATGTTTTGTCTTCTCTTACAACAGCCTATAAATAGGTCATGGCTTGATTGACTGGTTCCTGTCGCGTTATAGAATGAAGTGAAATATTTAAATATTTATTAACTTTAGTACATACAGATTATTTTTTGAAGGTATTAATCACCTTTCTTCACTAATACCAAGAATTTACTCTGTACCGATATTCCTTGCTAGCTAGTTCAGTGGGAGCGTGCCATGCCATATGAGTCCCAAAACGCGCGTTCACCTACACCTACAATTTTCTAGTAAATTGTTCTGCTGTATCTCTTAAGGTTTAGCCAGTGTTAGACTTGTAAATTAAGAACGACTCGCTAGAACCAATCATTGTGTTTTCCCGTTGTAATGAAAGATTTTCCTGACGTAAAAACTATCCTAAATGTTGACCCGAGTAATAAGTTATCACTACATAAAATTCATTTAAAATCGGTTCAGTACTCTTTGCGTAAAACGCGCACATCGATTTCGCTACGTAACTGTTTTATTATATGTATATATAGATGTAAATACATATTATATTTTAGTAACATTCAATTTTATCCGGCATTATCAAGACATTATTGTTTAATCGTATACTAAAAACACAAAATAGCTAAACTGTAGAAGATATAAGTAATTAGTACCGTTTAGCTATATTTTTTTTTAATCATTTATTTCAGGCAATATTATTAAAGTCTACTTTGCTAAGGCATTAATGCCCGATTTCACCAACGTCACCTAAGTTTAAGGGATCCCCTAAGCATGGTTAGGGGGCTGTTAGGGGACAGTTTCTGTTTCACCGACAGTTAGGGGTGACCTAAATATTAAAAGGCCCCCTAAATTTAGGTGCTCGAAATATGGGCTTAAAGACGATCGTAAAACGAAATTTAATTTAGGGGCTAGTTTAGTGGACTTTTAGGCTAGGGATCCCATACGTAGGTGGTAGCTTATGGGTTGTTGGTGAAATCGGGTATAAGTCATCGTACTGCGCACAGGGAGAGGATAGGTTGTATGGATTTCCTTGCTATCAAGATTTCATAGCAGTAATGCGGATAGAGATGTTGTACTTCGGGAGATGATTGGCGAAAACTCTACGAGTGCTTAGATAGTTTGACGGCCTATTGCACCATTACCACCATATTTAATTTTATTTGTATAAAAATTTAAATAAATAAAAATTTATAACAAAATTCTCGTTGATCTAGAAAGAAGTACATAATGAAAATTTACCCTCAAAGCCATTATTGCTTCCACTCATAAAATTATTTATTACTTCAAAATTAGCTGAAGAAAGTAATGAGTTTCCATCACGCACACGTCCGCTTAACAGTTGTTATACTCGTATATATTTTTTCATTTTTAATACAATCTTGTTTTTGTTGTTTTTTTTTTATTGTTTTTTTATTACTTCATATTTAATAATAATAAAATAAATAAATAAAACTATTTTTTCACGGCAGAGACTGTGACCATTATTGCTGTAAAGTATTCGAAATGCCGGGAACGAAAAATCAAAAAAAAATCCGCGAAAAACTTGATGCGGTCACAGACAGACAGACAGACAGACAGACAGACAGACAGACAGACAAAAATACTAAAAACTATAGATGAGACTTTTGTATCGATAATAATGTTTATTTCAATAAGATTTTCCAAATATATTTAATCTACGGATTCGACTCACTTAAAATTTTATTACATGTATAGACATGCCCGCTGTCGTAGTCTTAACTGGCCATACAAAATATCTATACTAAAATTATAAGGAAAGAAGATTTTAGTCAATAACCTTCTAAAACTACAGCGTCGATTTTAACGATTTTGACGTCACTTGCATGCTTCATCATCTAAGAGTGACAAGAGCTATATTTGCTTTCAGTAATAATTTAAATAAGTTTTTCAGAAATATTCCCGAGGGACTATTCTAGTGCCTAACGTAAAAAGGCTTTCCTTCTACACCTTTGCCTTTTTATTATTATACGAAGCTTTATATTAGACCGTTATAATATATATATATATATATATATATATATATATATATATATATATATATTTAAGTTTGTGGGGTTGTAGGGGGTAATCTCTAGATCTACTGAACCGGTTCAGATTAAATTTGGTAAGAAGATAATTTGAGATTCTGGGAAGGACATAGGATACTTTTTATCCCGGAAATTAACCTTTAAGAGGGTGAAAATGGGGATGACAGTTTGTATGGGGAATCAAGCTAGGGACGAACCCGAGCGAAGCGAGGATGAGTCACCAGTAGATTATAAGTGGGTTATCTGTTTAATTTATTTTTTTATAATTATGTATTTGATAACATTACATTACGTAAATAACCTTTCGACATTTAACAAAACTTGCATAATACGTAATAGGTACCCAAATTAAACGGACAATCATATTACTAGAAAGCTTTCGAAAGTACTCGTATCATGAGTAATATAATTTAAATAAACAAAAATGATATAATATTACTTAGCTAACATGTAATTTCATAATGTTAAACGTCACGACATTTTAGAAAAATCTAACGTTAACATATTTATATCTAGAAGCTTGTTAGTAAATGTCAAGGTTCTGAAAATTATTTACGATATAGATATAATACAATATAATAAATGATAATAAATATGTTGGTACATTAACACACAGCACCATCTAGTTCCATGGTAAGCTACGAGGCTTGTGTTATGGATACCAGATAGTTGATACACTACACATATATAAACTTTAAATACATACATATTATAAATATAAACACACATGGCTGAGGTACAAACATCCGTGTTCATCACACAAATGAATGCCCCCAGCGGGACTCGAACCTAGAAATAGAGTCACTACAAACTGAGCCAAACGTGTCGTCACGAAATATTACGTATAATATGAGTATTTATATAGTAGCAGTAGGTAGTTCGGAATGTAATAGTAGTCAAATCATTATTTTTAACCGACTTCCAAAAAGGAGGTTCTCAATTCGTCGGAATCTTTTTTTTAATGTATGTTCACCGATTACTCGAAGACGCCTGAACCGATTTGGATTTTTTTTGTTTCAAAGGGTGGTTACTTCCCAGGTGGTCCCATATAAATTTTATCGAAATCGGTCAAGCGTTTTTTTTTTAATCGAACATGTTATTAAAAAACTTTCTTCTAACAAATTACCTGCTTATTACGTCAACACTAAAAATAGATAAATAGAAACTTAAAAAAAACCGACTTCCAGGCACTAAAATGTAAAAAATAACTGAACGGAGGTTTTCATTTAGATTACATACCTAATCAGATATTTTCAAAGTCGGTACCAAGTTTTCCAAAAATATTTGAAGTCCGCCACCCCGTATTTGTCCAGCTTGGTGGACTATAGCCTGATTTTCCTCGTATTAAACTTTGGCCCGTGCCCAGCAGTGGAACATTAAATAAAAAATAATATTCTGCTGACTCTATAAGGATAAAGCTGTCATTTATTTTCTAACTCTGTGTAATTACTATATTTGAAATACAAAAATCCATGAAAACATTCTACTCTAAATTATTCATTACTTTTAATCGCCTATTGTGGAACGAAAACAAAGCTCTTATATAAAATGCGGTCGATATAACTACAAATGTTTTAACTTCGGTAATTATGGCAACAATAAGGCAATATAAAACGTATTTTTTAGTTTTATTAGGTACTAGCAATGCCCGCGGCTCCGCCCGCGTTCAGATGACCAAAAACCAAATTCATAGGTTGTACATATTAGTATACTCTTACAATGCAGTTTTTGTGTTTTTGTATTTTTTCTCAGAAATGAGATATTTCTCCGCGGTAAAAAGTGTCCCATATGTTGACCCGGATAACCAGCTATCATCATACCAAATTTCATCAAAATCTGTCCAGTGGTTTTCTCGTGATGCGGTAACAGACAAACAGACAAAAATTCTAAAAACTATAGATTCAGACTCTGTATCGATAATAATGTCTATTTCAATTAGATTTCCCAAAAAATATTTAATGTACAGATTCGACTTAGTTACAATTTTATTATATGTATAGATAAATAAAAAAAATATAACCAAAGGAATTAAATCTAAGTATTAAATAAAATTCTGCGTTTTGATTCTAATAAAAAATATAGATTTTTAATATCTTCTTTATCTTTGAAATACCGATATTTAAAATAATTTCACAACCAGATAGCTTATGGTTTTTAGGGTTCCGTAACCGAAGGTTGCTAACGGAACTCTATTACTAAGCCGCCTCTGTCCGTCCGTCCGTCTGTCAGAGGGCTGTATCTTATGAACGGTAATAGGTAGGGAATGGAAATTTTTGAGTGTGTATTTCTATTACCGTCATATCAACAAATAATAACCAATATGGCGAATTTCAAAAAGACTTCCATGCAAATTAAAGAAAAATCCATATGGTACGGAACCCTTCGTGAGCGAGTCCGACTCGCACTTGACCGTTTTGTTATTGTTCGCTTCTACTTCTAAAATGCTTTTGTTTGATCTGTAAGCTAGAGTGATTTTTTGTGCCTAAAAAATCCTTGTAACACGATACGTCACAGCTTTTCGGTTATATCAACAATTTACAAATTTCATTTATTCTAAATGGTACGAATATTTTTATCTTCGTTATCTGGTATGTTAGGCTTTCTTAATAAATTCCACCAAATAAATAAATAATTAAATATGTTGGGACATTACCACACAGCACCATGTAGTTCCATGGTAAGCTACGAGGCTTGTGTTATGGATACCAGACAGTTGATACACTACACATATTATGTGACTTTAAATACATACATATTAAAACTAACGGCTCACCCTCGCTTCGCTCGGGTTCGTCTCCATGTACGTTTTAAATAGGTATAAATTAGTTATAAGCCAGCGTTAACTATATTAATTTTGATATATTTTTTTGTGAATTTTTTCTATGTTTTATTAGTTATCCTGCTATTCGGGGCTGAGACAAATCCAACAAATCAAAGATCATAAAAATCGGTCCAGTCGTGTTGAGTTATAAATTAGTTATAAATGATGTAACACACCCGACTTTGTTTTATATATATAGTTATAAACACCCATGACTCGAGTACAAACATTCGTCCTCATCACACAAAGGAATGCCCCCAGCGGGACTCGAACCAGCAACCGCTGACATAGCAAGTAGGGTCACAACAAACTAAGCCAAACTTGTCGTGAGTGATGTAATGAATAAATCTTTCCAATCTGCGAAGTAAAGGTTGTTATTTATCGAAGCACAGAAGAAGTAGCAGTTTATTATTATCTATCGAAATCCTCTATTCATCCGATTATCGTACAATAAGCAAGAGATTATATTTTGTATGTGTTACGTCGGAAAATTTATGTGCTAAAAATGAACTCAACACCTTGTTGTTGACAACCTGAGAATATATAATTATGAATGAAATCTGAACTCATTCAAGTGAGTGAATCATTGATAAACTCCGTAGTGTGTTACGTAGGCTGTGGGCTGTGGCTCAATGCCAAGAGCTTTGACTTAAATACTTTTAAGTGTAAACATTGAATAATTATTATGTAAGAAATGTTCGAGGTATGAGTAGTAGTATCTAGTTTTATTTCGTAGAACTTTGCAGCATTTTGTAACATGGTATGGAATATCTTGATGCTATTTTTCGATATGTATATTGTTTAATTCGTCATTTTTATATAAATCTGTTTTTTTAACGTTGGAAAATCCATGCTTCTGCACGTGATTATGTGGAGACTTGTCGGTTAGAAAAGTTAGTACTACTTGCTAAAACCCAACGGAACATTTCTCTTCATAATGAGACGCCGCAGGATCGTTTAGGCACTCCATAATGTTGCCACAAACTACCAAGCCCAACTAGGGGATTACTCTCATGGTCCATTCTGCTCTGCATCAAAGAACTGACAAGAGCACCATGTGTGATACGTCTCCCAACGTAGATTGGACAACAAGATAACATAACACATAATTGTACCGTATGTTTTTAAAACAACACTTGTCCATTTTTTTTATTCAATCATTTACACCTTGCCTATTGATATTATTAGAAAAACAAATTTGCAGCTGTTAACTCATACAAAAATGAATATAATATTCTAAGATATTAATATTGTAGAAATTAATATTTTAATAAAAATCAGTTTTTTTCTCCTTCCTGAAAAGTTGTAAAGAAAGGACATGAGTGTTATTTTAAAATCACATGATTCAATTCAAGTGTGGTTCTAAAACACAACCCTAATTATTAGGGATGAAATTTTATTTTGAAATATAAAAGTTTTAATTTAGTGCTTTTATATAAGCTTTATCATCAGCTATTAGCTTTTCTTGTCCAGCTGTTTGATCTGGGCATCGGCGAGGATCAACAAGATTTCTTTATTTATCTAGATTTTCTTATGAGCTAAATGTTGTCGTAGCAAAAAATTCTCTATTTTTGGTTAAATATAGGTACCTAAAAATATTATTTGAACCTTTCATAATATATTTATTATATTATTTAAGTTCGTATATTATTTTAACGCTATATACGTGACGTATATAACTTGTTTGTCACGAATGTTTTAAGCAACTTCTTTTGTAAATATTTTTTATAAAATTTATATTTTTCGCTTATACTTTTAAAATTTTCATATTTAACGATTCATTAATTACAAATAAGTATCTGAACATAATTTCTTTTGACCTCATAATAGTATTAACTTTAAATGGACACGTTCTTACGTTCATAAATTACCCTAACATTATTGCAAGCAACTCAATTACGTGGATCACGTGAGCTTTTCGTTTTAAAACTTCATGACGTCATGCGTCATTCTAGGAACTGGCTTTTCGTAATACATTTTACACTGAACGTAACTGCATTGTAATGAGTTTTTCCACCTATAAAAGCTGGGGAATCTCTTTGCATTGCACATAACTTCCAAGTTGTTTCACACAGAAACAATGAAAGCGCAAATTATATTTTTGTTAGTAGCGTTCAGTGCATTGGCGATTTGTTCTCAAAGTGAAAATGGTCAGATTTACTGTGGCAGGCGGTTGGCAGTGGTCTTAGCTTATCTTTGTGATAGTAGTCTGGTGAAGAGGTCGCAACATACAATAGAGAGATTTTGGCCTCGCCCCATGCGAGATATGGCAAGAACTAACAGACAGATAGTCTCCGAGTGCTGTGATAAGCCATGTACTATAAACGAGCTGTTAAGTTACTGTGGAAGGTAGGAAATATTTGTGAACATTTTTCTGTAAAATACAATTGTAATAAAGTTTATTTGTAATAGTTTTGTTTTATTTAATCAATTTAACTTTAAATATACGGTCTTTCAAAGTGGTAAGTACGACCATATTGTGTAAATTCAAGAGTTTGCTTTTTGTACGCGAGGACATGTAATGTGATACATATATTAAACTAATTTTTTTTTAACGTGAAATTGGCGAAA
This sequence comes from Brenthis daphne, assembly GCA_947093115.1. Lineage (NCBI taxonomy): Eukaryota > Metazoa > Arthropoda > Insecta > Lepidoptera > Nymphalidae > Brenthis > Brenthis daphne. Next base: position 23,729,111 of record OX352479.1, on the reverse strand, counting down.
TAATTTGTGTTCAACTGGCACGCATTAAAGCCATTTAATAAACGATTGAATTGAATTTTTATTATTCTTTTACGAGCGACTCACCCTCGCTTCGCTCAGGTTTGTTAATAGATACGTTTTGACGCTTAGTATGGAATAGGTTTTTTTTTTCAATTTTTTTTCGTGAATTTTTCCGATGTTTTAATAGTTTTTCCCCTATTCGGGGTAAAGGTAAATCCAAAAAAATAAATATCATAAAAATCAGTTTAGCAGTTCTCGAGTTAAGTGTTGTAACAACACCGTCTTTGTTTTATATATATATTGACAAAATTATCGATGTTAGATCTAAGTAAACAAAATACTAAGAATAATAAATAAAACAAGACCAGAGGAAAATGAGGGTTGTTGTAATATATCAAATAATAAAGCTCAATCAGAGTTTTTGAAGGTTGCTTATCTCGAGGGAAATTTATTTTAGATTTTTTTTCATTTTTCTTTATCTGCGTGATAATTTCAGATTCAGACATAATTAGAATAGATTTTTTTTATTCATAAATTGTTCGATAAAGATAGTTAAATATTTTTCTCGAGTATATTTTTGTTCGATTAAAAAAGAAAGTACTCGATTTAGCTGTATTTTTTGCGGGTATGTAACGCGATTATGTCGTAAATTGTTAACCTATTTTAATATATTTTTCTTATAAATTGTTCGTGAACAATACAAACCCAATTTCAACTAGAGAAGCCAAACTCAAAGCCATTCAAGTTAATATTTATATTACACATTTTAAATTACTTTTTTTATACTAGATGGCGTTACGTGTAGTCTACATCGCGCTATGGTTTGGTTCTCTCTAAAAGTATAGGTTAAATTATAAGTATATAATAAACCCCCCTGTTAAAAGCCCGCCCTTCTTGTCGAAGTTAAATTAAAGCCTATCTTACCAGCAGTACATTAGTTTGGTAGTTTTATTTATAATCATATAGTTCACCTTAGTGCAAGGCTACCAGCTAAACTGAGTAAACATTGGTCCGTCGACACGGATAAGTGGGCATTTTTGTCTTCGGTGTAACCCGCAGTGGATCGCTGCATAAGGGTACACGATACCGCAGCAGCGGTGTAAGAGTGTCAGTGTGAACGAGCAGCTGGCAGTGGTGGGCGGCACAGGCAGCGGCAGAAAAGGACAACTCACAGATCGCCACTGGAGGCGCTAATAGCAGATCAACATACATAGTGTTTGTGTGAAGTGCAGTTTCGTGAGTACATTTATATTATTTGTGTCAGCGAATATTCGCAAAGCAAAATCTTCAAGCAAATTTGAACTTTATTTCTAAGGAGATTTCAACTTAAAAAATATTTATGGAAAATATTTGGACTTGTAAAATTTAAGAACTTTTTAAACTTTAAATTTAATTTGCTTAGTTTATAGATTTAGTAAAATTGTGCATGTTAGTTAAGGACTTAGAATAATTTGAAAATAAACGGGGAACGGGGAACCTATGCCCGATTTTTAAATTTATATAAAGTGTACAAAACACTTGTAAAATTTTGAGAGTTAGTTTGGGACTTAGAATTTCTAGGATCAAATTGTGAGTTTGTTTTTAACAAGTTGATTATTACACATTTAATAAAATTGTATAGTTTACTTCAAGGCTGTGTTATATTATTGATTAGAAAAAATTGTAAAATATTTAATTTTGTTAACTATTACTTAATATACAATGGAAGGTTTAATAAATGTACTAAAAGATTCGCAAAAGGTCATAACTAAAGGTTTAATAAACTTTAAAAAATGTAGTAAGGATAAATTAACGGTTGAATATATAGAAACGAGACAAGAATTGTTAGAAAAAGACTGGACAATTTTTAAAGATACTAACACTAAATTATATGAAAGATTTAAACTAGAAGAAATAGGTCAGAATGTTGTCGATATTTACGATTTGGTTGAAGATACTTATATAACATATAAAAGCTTAATGAAAACAACTTTAAATAAAATTCAAGTAGGTAAGGGATCTGTACAGCAAGGTGATAAGTCTTGTTCTGGTACAGACAAGAGTTCTAATTCTTTAGTAAAATTGCCAAAAATTTCTATTCCTACATTTTCTGGTAAATATGGAGAATGGACTACTTTTCGTGATCTATTCACATCATTAGTTCATAAAAATGATTCTTTAGATAATGTACAAAAGCTTCATTATCTAAAGAGCCATCTTTCAGGTGAAGCTGAACAATTGATTCGCCACACTCCTATTACGGAGGCTAATTATAATGAATGTTGGGCTCAATTGGAAAAGCGTTATAGTAATAAGAAATATTTAACGAATTGTATCTTAAAAAGATTGTTTGGCCAAAAACGTTTAAATGTAGAATCAGCTTCGTCCTTGAAAGAACTTATTGATACTACCTGCGATTGTTTAAATGCATTAAGAAATTTAAAGATTGATGTAACTACATGGGATGTTATTATCATACACGTTATTACACTTAAATTAGATAGCGAAACGCGTAAGCAATGGGAGTTGAGTGTTTGTAATAATGATTCTAATAACGATTTGCCAACGTTTGATCAATTTAAAGTTTTTATCGAAAATCGTTTTCGTGCGTTAGAATGTCTCGATTTTAAAAATGCTACGGTTCATCAAGGAAACAAAAGTAACCATCAATATACTAATACTCCCAAAGTAATGATAAGCACAAATTCAGCAAGTATGCGTTGTGAATATTGTTCAGAGGGCCATAAACTTTGCTTTTGTAAAAAATTCGTTAAACAACCCATAGAGAGTAGACGTGAATTTGTAATGAAGAATCGGATGTGCTTCAACTGCCTGGGTAGTAATCACACAGTATATGATTGTAAAAAGGCTACTACATGCAGAGTTTGTCAAAAACGTCATCATTCACTGCTGCATATTAATAAAAACTCAGAGGAGAAAGGTCGTACCATTTCGTCTACGCCGACTATAGAAAGTGCTAGTTTTTTCGTCTAGTTCTAATCCTATAGTCTCCTGTTTAGCCACTGGTAAAAAAATTAAATTTAGACAGATTTTATTAGCCACCGCGCTAATTAAAGCCGAGTCGAAAACGGGTGAATACTATCCGGTCCGAGCTTTACTTGATCAAGGATCACAGGCTTGTTTTGTAACAGAGGCCTTAGTTTCAATTTCTTAACCTGAAAAAGATTCCTGTTCAAGGTCTTATTTCGGGATTGGGAGATACCAGTTCAACCATAGCTAAGCATATGGTAAATTTAAATTTACGATCCAGAATTGATTCGAATTTCGTACTGAAAGTAAATGCTTACGTATTAAATAAGATAACGTCATACTTACCTGAACGTAGGACAAACACCCACCTAGATTGGTTAAGTGTTACTAATTTGTGTTTAGCAGATCCAGGATTTAACACACCCAATAAAATAGATGTTCTATTGGGTGCAGATGTTTACAGTTGTGTTATAAAGGAGGGTTTATTTAAAAGTCCTTCTAGTCCCCTGATCGCACAAAATACGTCATTCGGATGGATTGTTTCAGGTGTGACTAGTACAGAAGATAATGAAAGATCAAATAATGTAAATGTAATGCATGCAAAAATTGATGATTTATCATTTACATTAAAAAAGTTTTGGGAAATAGAAGAAGTTAATAGTTCAAAGAAAATACTTACACCAGAAGAGAAGAGATGCGAGGAGTTTTATTGTAGTACAACTGAAAGAGATAAGAATGGTAGGTATATAGTTAGGTTACCTTTCAAAGATGAAAATCCATCCTGTAGTTCTGGAGATTCCCGAGCTATAGCTGAAAAAAGACTTTTATCATTAGAAAAAAGATTAGAAAGGGATATAGAATTAAAGGAAAGTTACAAGGAAGTAATACAAGAATATTTAGAATTAGGACATATGAGGATAGTGAGAAAAAATGATATTAATAAAGATATAGCAGTTTACTTACCTCATCACGCTGTCGTACGCAACGATAAGACAACTACAAAGGTTCGTGTTGTTTTTAACGCATCTCAGAAAAATAGTTATGGAGTTTCTCTTAATGATACCCTGATGGTTGGACCAACACTACAAGCCGATTTAAGACATACAATCTTGAAGTGGAGGATATATCCTTTAGCGCTTGTAGCTGACATAATTAAGATGTATCGTCAAGTAAGTATTGCCGACAAAGATGCAATGTTTCAGCGTATACTTTGGCGAGATAATCTTGACGAAGAAATCAGAGATTATGAACTTATGACGGTTACTTTTGATACAGCTTCTGCACCTTACCAAGCGGTTCGAACTTTACATCAAGTTGCCTTTGATGAAGGGGAAAATTTTCCATTAGCGAAAGAGAAGGTACTTGGTAGTTTTTATATGGACGATTTAATGACAGGTTGTTTCACTGCAGACGAAGAGATAGAGATATTCAAGCAACTGACAGAATTACTAGGTAGAGGTGGATTCAAATTACAGAAATGGAATAGCAATAGCCAAGAAATAGAGGAAAGGATAAGAGGAATGGAAAGGAAGGAAATGGAAGTACAACTAATTAAAGACCAAACTTTAAAGAATACAAAATATAAAACACAATATGATACAATAAAGGACAAGGAACAAAAACAAATAGAGATCAAATTAAACAGTACAATGAAAATATTGGGACTTACCTGGAATCGCAAAGAAGATTCATTTCAATTTTCTGTTAACCTTCCGCCGCTAACAACAGAACCTATGACCAAGAGATCCATAATTTCGGATATTGCTCGTCTGTTCGATCCCTTAGGTTGGGTCGCTCCTAGTATAATTATCGCAAAGGTATTTATTCAAAGGTTGTGGTTAGCCGGTGTTGGTTGGGATGAGAAGTTAACATCAGATTTAATGAGAGAATGGCATATTTATCGCAAGGAATTGGTACTACTTAACGATATTAGAATACCTCGTTGGATTAACACAAAACTGAACGACGATGTGGAATTGCATGGTTTTAGTGATGCCTCCAAAACTGCTTATGCGGCGGTAATTTATGTTAGATCCATTGATGTTGACGGCAAAGTACAGGTGTCATTGCTAGCTGCAAAAATGAGAGTAGCACCCGTTAAGCAAATCAGTATTCCACGTCTGGAATTGTGTGGAGCAGTTCTGCTGTCGCAACTTCTGACTGAAACGGCAGAAGTGTTAAAGATATCCGAGGACAAGATAAGGGCTTGGACTGACTCCACAGTAGTGCTAGCTTGGTTAGATAGCCACCCGAGTAGATGGAAGACTTTTGTAGCCAATAGAACATCAGAAATATTAACTAACATGAAGGCGTCTCAATGGTATCATGTGTCGACTAAGAACAACCCGGCAGACTGTGCTTCTAGAGGACTGCTGCCAAGTTCATTATTAAATAGTAATTTATGGTTTTCTGGGCCGTCTTTCTTGAAAGATAGGATCATAACTTACGACAGATCAATTAATTCAAGTAATTTAAAAGTAGATTTAGAAGAATCCACTAAGAGTCATTTAACAGTTGTTCCAGATTGTTCATTATTGGAACGATATTCGTCTTTAAGAAAACTAATTAGAATTGTCGCAGATTTTTAAAAACTAACAAAATATATCATAGAAAACATTTACACAAAATTGAATTAGATACCGCATTAGAATGTTGTATAATTAAAACACAAAAAGAATTATTTACATTGGAATATATACAATTGCAGAAAAAAGGCTATTTACAATTAAAATCAAGTGGATTAAAATCTCTTTGTCCCTATCTTGATGCTAAAGGAATAATTAGAGTTAGAGGTAGATTAGAAAAAGCACCATTGAATGAACAAACAAAATTTCCAATAGTATTACCACACTCTAGTCATTTAACTCGACTTATAATAGCTGATGCTCATTCTAAAACATTGCACGGAGGTACTCAGTTAATGATAAATTATTTGAGAACAGCTTACTGGATCCTAGGTGTTAGAAATCTAGTAAAGAATCACATTCGGAACTGTGTCTTGTGTGTTAAGCAGAAAGCTAGCATAAAAAATCAATTTATGGGTTCACTTCCTTCTGTTAGGTGTACTCCAGCACGACCATTTTTGCATAGTGGGGTTGACTATGCAGGTCCCATAAATTTAAGGACAACTAAAGGACGAGGTCACCGATCTTACAAGGGTTACATTTGTCTCTTTGTTTGTATGGCTACGCGTGCACTGCATTTGGAAGCAGTCAGCGATATGAGTACTCAGGCATTTTTAGCTGCGTTTAGACGATTCGTGGCAAGACGAGGTCATTGTGCAAAACTGTGGAGCGACAATGGTACCACCTTCGTAGGGGCCTCTCGGGAATTACAAAATTTAACATCCATTCAAAATGCCATAATGGAACATCTAGAAGCGAATGGAACGGAATGGCATTTCATTCCTCCTCATAGCCCAAACTTTGGTGGGCTTTGGGAAGCTGGGGTGAAGTCCACTAAGTTTCATTTAAAAAGAGTCATTGGGGAGTCGACTCTTACATTCGAGGAGATAACCACACTTCTCAGTCAGGTGGAAGCGTGTTTAAATTTCACGTCCGATGAGCATTATTCATGTTAGTGATCCCGGTGAAGCGTTTCCTTTGACACCCGCACATTTTTTGGTCGGAGAACCATTAATTAATGTGCCAGATAGCCAATATGAAAATTCCAATTTAAGCTATTTATCCCGTTGGCAACTCGTACAAAGAATGGTACAGTCATTTTGGAAACGTTGGTATAATGAATATCTCTCGAACCTCATGAATAGGTATAAATGGACTTATAAAGTTCCTGAACCAAAAATTGGAGATGTTGTCTTAGTCAAAGAAGACAATTTACCTCCAAGTCATTGGCTATTGGGTCGCATAGTGCAAAAACATCCTGGTGATGATAACATCACCCGTGTAGTAACAGTTCGTACAAAATCAACAATAATTAAAAGGCCAACATCTAAAATTTGTATTCTACCTGTGACTGAATAAAAATAGCATGTATTTAACATTATTTAAAAAATATTAGTATTAATTAAGAATAGAAAAAAAAGGGGATATTTACATATAGAGAATTAAAATTTAGGTACATAATATTAAAAAAAAAAACATTGTTTTTGTATTAAAAGTTCAACTTAAAATAAAAATATAAGAAGTGTCACATATGTATATTTTAAGATCTATTTTAAGTTTGTATTATTATTGTGTATGATTTTTATTTTTATATTTGTAAGACAAATTAATGCTTTATTGTCTAGTAAAACTAATATGTATGTATAAGAAGGACGTTCCCTCAGTGACGTCCTTGGTGGGCGGTATGTTCGTGAACAATACAAACCCAATTTCAACTAGAGAAGCCAAACTCAAAGCCATTCAAGTTAATATTTATATTACACATTTTAAATTACTTTTTTTATACTAGATGGCGTTACGTGTAGTCTACATCGCGCTATGGTTTGGTTCTCTCTAAAAGTATAGGTTAAATTATAAGTATATAATAAACCCCCCTGTTAAAAGCCCGCCCTTCTTGTCGAAGTTAAATTAAAGCCTATCTTACCAGCAGTACATTAGTTTGGTAGTTTTATTTATAATCATATAGTTCACCTTAGTGCAAGGCTACCAGCTAAACTGAGTAAACATAAATAGTTCTTACTTTTATTTCAAAACAACCTGACATGACCTACATGTTTTACTAGTAGTGGTGATTTTCTATATACTTTAGTGTCTGTAGATTAACTATTGTTTATTTCTCCGACTTGATACGGACAATCTACTTACCGCCTATAGATTCGGGCATATACTCGTAGTTGATCTCTTGTTATATGTTTTTATTTAAACAACTGATTTAAATTTAAATTACTTTTAAAAAAGGAAATCTGCTAAGTCTTTATCCAAAATTAATTATTTTAAACTACTTACCAAATATAAAAATTGTATAGTTGTTTTGGCTTCCATTATATTCCAAAGAATTAATAAAACAGCAGTCTACGATTTTGGGCATGCTAAAATTTTATTTCATACTAGCGACTCTCAAACTATCTTCTTACCAAATTTCATGTAAATCGGTTCAGTAGATCCAGATTACCCCGTACATCGTCACAAACTCGCAATCTCGCAAACTTTACCTCTTTTTAATATTAAGTATAGATTTGAATCTTGCTTGACTTTTTATCATCCGTACGTCTTGAAATTACTATTAATAAACGTGAAGCGTCCAACAGTTCTGTGTCAACATAATTATTGACTTTCTTTATATGTAATAATATTTAATTATGTTTGTATATGTAGCCATAGCTTTTATAATTGGGTATGTACTTTCATCAGTTTTTACTCTTCGATCCATAATCTGTCATTACTCAATAATGGTATCAATCAGCTGGTGATCTAAAGAAATACAGTTGTAAAATACTTCAATAGTTATTTTAAATTTATTTGACATTTTAAATAAAACTAATATTATAAAATATTAATTATAAAAATAATTACTCGTAAACTTATAAAAATGTTTTAAAATTAAAATTAACAAATATCGTAAGGCACTTTGGTGCCATTTTTCAATTTTTTGAATTCATTTTGTTATTTTATGGGTAGGCTGTCTGTAACAAGTATGTAATACCTTTGAGACATCTAACACCTTAGTCTCTCCCGTGACTATGTTTGCTGTAAAGCATTCGTAACGTCGCGTCGTGAACCAAAAATCAAATTAAAATCGTGAAAGGATCCGATAAGATAGTTTTATTTAATTGTAGGCTTAAAATAATTCAAATTAGTACCTACATAGGTAGGTACTACACTACACCTATGGTTAATTAAAGAGGTAAATAATTTCCATAACAAATTCAATAACATATTCAGATTTATAAGTCGAGCTTATCCAAGTATATATAATGGAATATTAATGAATCTCATCACGTATAAAAGCTCCCTCAAACGTTGTCTAAAGCACATTACTCCACATACTTTCATCCAACAAATATGAAGTTGCCAGTAGTATTATTTTTGACCTTCTTAGGTCTTTTAGCAAATGTATTTTCTCAAGATTTCGGAGAAGTCTACTGTGGAAGAAGACTAGCGACAGCTTTGGCTCTTCTATGTGATAACAATTTGATAAAAAGGTCCGAAATGCACCAAAATGTTGCAACGGATATGAGTTGGCCGTGGCTGGCTCCACATAGAGCGCACATGATGGGTCGAAGCAAGAGGCAGGTGGTCTCAGAGTGTTGCGACAAACCTTGCACTGTTAATGAATTAATGTCTTACTGTGGTGCCTTCTAAAACTAAAATTTCTGTAAAGTTTTTACCATCGTAAAGATGGACCTAAAGATTGTATATAAATGTACTATATAAATTATTTCAAATTATAATAAACGATCTATCAGTATACATCTTGTATTGTTTTTCTATTATAAATGTTATTACTTGAGTCATGAGTATTTTATAAACTTAAATATCCTATTTTTAAATTGTAGAATATACGTTTTGACGTTTAAAAAAGGTTTCTCAGAGATGAGATATTTTCCCGCAGTAAACAGTATCCTATATGTTGACCCGGATAACCAGCTCAGCAGATCATCATACCAAATTTCATCAAAATCTGTCCAGCGGTTTTCTCGTGATGCGTTCCCAGACAGACAGACAGACAGATATAAATTCTAAAAACTATTGATTCGACCTCTGTAATCAATAATAGTGACTATTTCAATAAGATTTTTCAAAAAATATTTAATGTAGGTACATACAGGAATCTTTATGTACATTGTACATAAAATATTTTGTGAGTCGAATGCCTCACTTAAAATTTTATTATATGTATAGATAGAGTATTATCAACTCTATTATTTTTTTTTTCAATTTGTTAATCAAGTATCGACTTGTGAATAAATAATGATGATACTATTGTTATACAGTATACAGTATATTTGTACCTTATTAGATAAGATTGTAGATTTTTCAATAGATTTAGGTACTTATATTTTTTTTTATTAATTACAACTAAAAAAAAAACATATTAACACTAAGTATAAATTATAATATTATGAAGCTGAAGAACTTTTTATTTTTTTTTAAATGCCGTTTCTTGTTTATTAATGGAACAATATACAACAATCAATACTTTACTTAAATATTGATACAAAATAATAGTACTCGTAGAATTAATAATATCTGTACAAGTGGCAAGACAGCTGCTGCGTTTCCGAAATCCAGTATCAAAGCCCAGTTTTTCGAAAATAAGTGTTCGTTAAAAATAGCTATTACAATAAATAATTTTTGTCTGATTCCTTAAAAAAATTTTTTCATCCCTTAGGATATAAAAAAATATTTTTTCACAAAAACCTTAAACGTGAAACGTGTTTATTTTTATGGTACTACCTAAGAGAAATATAATCGGTATATATTATAAATTTAAGTCTAATCTCAAAAATTTTCTGCTACGGCAACCGATCTCACTGAGACTAACCATTTGCGCGGGAGATATTAGAGTGCACAAGTGTACGCGCAGACACAACGTGCACTCTCTATTCCTGTCACTCTCATACTCCGGTGGGACGACAATTCAACACGACCAGTGAAAGATCAGGCGCAGGCAGCAATGAATACTAAGAAAAATAGATTTATACTATCGTGAATTAATATTAAATTGCTATTAAACAGAATTCAATTTTAAAATTAAGTCAATTTTTCGACTAAGTTTGAATGTAAATATTTATCATATTTCTTATATATAGTGTTCGAGTGTACTTTCTCGCATCAAACCCCAACCGTAATCTCCCATCGTATTTTCATTATAATACCTCTGATGACGTCGTTCAAAGTCCATTACATCTTGGCGAAAACACATCTCCTTGGCCTTCTGAATAGACTTTTGACCCGTATTATCTATAAATGGGTCTAAGTGAGCATATAGCACAATTATAGAACTTAAGGGACTTCTTACATCCCGTTACTTTAAAGCTTTCAGTCATAGTTCAGTAAACAACTCTCTATAACGATGATAGGAGACAAGAGTTGATACGTTTTAACGTTTGCTCAAATGATGTTTTTCATGATGTCTAAACCTGACTCAGAGATAGCCAAAACTATATATCACTTTATGTTAAAATAAGTCATAATAGGAGGTTTTCATTAATATTATTAGCGGTATAAATGTATTAAGGGAATGATGGCACTAACATTTAGCTCTATTGCTAAGAAGTCCTTAAATAAAAATAGAAAAAAAAACTCTCTATAATTGTCGACTCTATTATTCCCAAAAAAACCATAAAGTACTGCTTTTAGACTGTTTCGGGCTTATTTTTAAATTGAATTAGGATACACTTTCTATTTATTTTTCACAAATTGTTTCATAAATAAACAAATATGTTGGGACATTATCACACAACACCATCTGGTTCCATGGTAAGCTACGAGGTTTGTGTTATGGATACGGGATAGTTGATACACTACACATATATAACTTTATATATCTACATACATATTATAACTCCCATGACTGGAGTACAAACATTTGTGCTCATCACACAAATGAATGCCCCGAGCGGGACCGCTGGCACAGAAAGTAGAGTGACTATATCATTATGAGGCCTTTCTTACTCTTTACAACTGATTACATTGTGCTTCCCTATCTGGAACTCTGCATTCTGCTATATCTGCATCTGCTATATTTGATGATGTTATGTAACGCTATAATCCTTAAACTATTCATTAATGACATAGATGGTTGAGAGTTGAATTTAAATTTTAAAAAGTTAGAAAATTTAATGTTCTGTGATTTTTGACCTATCGATGGATATTTCTAATATACTAAATTTGAAAGGGCGGAGTCTCCTAATACAGGCAAATTATTTGCTTAAAAGGGGATCTCAACCACAAAATTTGAAATTTTGATTTGATTTGAAATAAATAAATGAATTTTAAATTAATCAATTAATTATATGTTAATTTTTATTTCAAATGTAAATGTACATTGTTATCTAATTTATAGTTTTTATTGTTGTGTTTTAATAAATTGTTATTGTTATTATTGTTATTGTTTAGTTGAAAATTTTGAATTAAATAAGTTTTTTTGTAAGCTTTAAATAAGCTTTAAATTCCAGTTATATTCCAACTTCATATTTCATGCAAGTCCCGTTTATTTGACGAGCTTCACATTGGCGTTTTAATTAAATATTATTTTATTAGCTATTTTCGTATTGCACGTCTTACATTGATGAGGTCTCCGACCGCACTTTTAATCAAGTTCAAACACCACATTTTTATATTTTAAAATGATATGTAATGAAATGATATAATTTAATTGAATACAAAAGATAAATAAATAATTTAAGAAGTTATTTTAAAATAGTACTTAAGTTAAAAAGATAATAATATTTTTAAGTTAATTTCCATTAGTCGAAGTTAAAGCTTTAAAAATCTAGAGCTTGAAAAACTATTTTAAAGGTCCTAAATCTACGACTAGCTTCATTTAGGTATTAAGTGATATAAAATTCAACGTAATATAAATTTGTATATAATAAAAAAAAGTGATTTTTTACTAAGAGAAAATAATTTTCCAAAAATCTGCTAGTGCAGTTTTAATTTTGTTAAGGACGACCTCACAACTTCACTCTACATAGTATGTAATAATTCATATGTTCCTATGTATTTATGTAATTAAAAATGAAATTCCTTGGAAAAAGCTTAATTTTCCTTGGACTAAAAAGCTATTTTTTTAGTCTGATTATAAAGTCGGAAATAAAACTGTGAGGATATAAAAATGAGAAACAAAAATATTTTTTTATATTTTTGAAGTAGTTAAAGTTAAGTAAAAGATTTATTGACTATTTTGTTAAAAAAATATTAACCTGTTTAAAAAAAATTAAGTCTAACGGAAGTACTCGTTTTCGTACCCAATTGGTCCAAATATTGGTACAAGCATATTAGAATTTATTTCCAAATATCAATATATCTTTATAATCATCGTAATTTTCTCCTAAAAATATACTTTATTAACAATTTGTACAAACCATTGTGGTGTAAAGTGCTTTTTAAAAGTAAATATGGAAGAAAAATTGTAATTAGCAAAGAATACAGAATATATAGATGAAGGAATATTTATTTGAAACTTATATATCAAGTACATGTTATATAACAGTCCATTTTGTAACGATTACAATTTAATAACCAAAGTAACTGAAAAGGATTTCTGTACGATGCCGAAATCTTGCCAGATTGTCAGTTCTTAGAAGGCACCACAATAAGACATCAACTCATTAACAGTGCAAGGTTTGTCGCAACACTCGGAAACCACCTGCCTCTTGCTCCTGCCCATACTGTGCGCTCTATGTGGAGCGAGCCACGGCCAACTCATATCCGTTGCAACATTTTGGTGCATTTCGGACCTTTTTATCAAATTGTTATCACATAGAAGAGCCAAAGCTGTCGCTAGTCTTCTTCCACAGTAGACTTCTCCGAAATCTTGAGAAGATACAATTGCTAAAAGACCTAAGAAGGTCAAAAATAATATTGTTGGCATCTTCATCTTTGTTGCAGGAGAGTGTTTGGAGTTATGTGCTTTAAACGATATTTGCAGGAGCTTATATACGTGATGAAATTCATTAATATTCCATTATATCTAGTTGATTAAACTCGGTCAACATATTCTAAATTTGTCTTGTGATAAATAACAAGTAACATAACTGTAGGTGTAATATGTGAGGAGTCCTAACTACCGAAAAAGTCTAAATATAAAAAAATATATTTAGTTAAATGATATAAAATATAAAAATAACATAATGATTTCAAAATATGATGTTTATAATTAAGTATTAAATTGATAAATATAAAAAAATATATATTTAAAATCGGACAAGCACTAGACTGCCTCGCTTACCCGGCTTCCTTGTTCATATGTTTTAACTTGTAACTTAGGCAAACATACGTATATTTAACTTTAAGTTACGGTCAAACAGGCATATGATGAAAGTGTTCCGTTTTTGCTTTTTGTCTACGGAACCCTAAAAATGTACCTAACCAAGTATGTGAAAAAATAAAATAAATGATAATATTATATTACTAATAAGTATTAAGGAAACATTTTCATCTCATAACTCGTTATTCTATTATATAATAAAATTCTAACTATGTCGAATCTGTACAATAAATATTTTTTTGGAAAATCTTATTGAAATATTCATTATTATCGATATCGATACTACAGTTTGTAGTTAGAATTTTAGTCTGTCTGTCTGTCTGTTTGTCTGTCTGTTACCGCATCATGAGAGAACCAACAGGCAGATGTTGATGAAATTTGGTATGATGATAGCTGGTTATTCGGGTCAACATTTAGAATACTTTTTACTGCTGAAAAATATATCATCTCTGAGAAGTCTATATAAAACGCTAACAAATAACTAGGGATGGACCCGAGCGAAGCGAGGTTGAGTCGCTAGTTAATTTATATTATTTGATTTCCCCTAATAATTGTTTGTATCATAAGAAAATTGTAGTATATTTAAATAGTATTAGTTCTGCATTAGCGATGGATTATATTAATAGAGTTTACCCAAATAGATATAGTGGAATATTAATGAGTCTTCTCATCTATAAAAGCTCCTGAAAGTGTCGTGTTAAGCACACAACTGCAGATAAATTCATCCAAGAAACATGAAGGTCCCAACATTATTCTTTTTGGCCTTCTTCGGTTTTTCAGCAATCGCACTTTCTCAAGATTTTGGAGAAGTTTATTGTGGAAGAAGACTTGCAACAGCTTTGGCTCTACTTTGTGACAACAGTTTGATAAAAAGGTCCGAAATGCAACAAAATGTTGCAACGGATATGAGATGGCCGTGGCTCACCTCACATAGAGCTCACAGTATGGGCCGCAGCAAGAGGCAGGTGGTCTCCGAGTGCTGCGACAAGCCTTGCACTATTAATGAGTTAATGTCTTATTGTGATGCCTTCCAAAATTAAATATTTCAAAAATTTTGGGCAACTGTAGTTCTTATTTAATTATTCTAAGTCTTATTATATAATAAGGTCCTTATGTCTGTTTCATGTACATAACTATATTTTATAATAAATAAAAAATTATAATAATATCTCTTTATATATATTGTTCACTAAATGTAATTTTTAAGCTTTTTTGACTATTTTGCATGCCGAGTTACAAATCACATTGTGTAGATATTGGTGGCATCAATATGTTCATTTTTAAATTAAATATACTACATAAATAAATAAAAATGAATGGCTAAATGTGTTACTCAGCGCAAAACTCGAGAACGTGCTATTTTTTTTAAATATTCTTTGACGTCCGAGGAAGGTTGAAGGTCCGAAGGTTTTTTCTTATGAAAAGATAAATTGGAAAAAATTCACGGAAAAACATAAAAATCAAATTTATCTTTTTTTTTTACTATAACTTTATAATTATGAACGCAACCTTAAAATTAATATAAACTACTTGAATGCATTTGTAGATTTGACACGGTCTTTCTACGACGTACATTTTGACTGCAACAGTTTTTCAGTTATTCTTGGTTGTTTTTAAATCTTCGCTTCTCAATCGACAAACAAGACCCAATTTATCTTTAATTGATTGGTTTATTTTGTGTGTGTTTCAATTTATACTCATCCCATCTATAAGACGCGGGCGGAGTAATTTGGTTCTAAGAAATGTATACGAGGGTCGTTTGATAAATCAGAGATTTTGACAAGAAAAAAATCTATTTTTCGTCAAAATTTGTTTTATATTTCATACATACATATTCTCCTTTCAACTCTATACACCTTAATTAGCGATATTCTTACATCTTGAACCTATCAAAAAATATTTTTTGTCTAACCGTAGAAAAAAGGCCTCCGTTGCAGCTATCACGTCATTCTTATTTGAAGAGAAAACTAGAAAACTCATTATTAAAATTATCTAACAATGCAGCATAGTAAGCTCCAGACATTATCCTGCCTTTGATAAAAAATATTGTAAATGACTCCTTGACTATCCCAAAACAAAGTGACCATACTGTACCCATAGAATGAACAGTTTTTATTTTCTTTGAGATACGTTCTTCAGTACAGATCCACTTTGCATGTTTTTGCAAAAAAATTCATTTCAATTGCGAGTAACTATGGCTAAATATTGGTCTGAAGTTATTAAGCGATTAAGTTTTTGGTCGACTGTCAGTAACCGCGGCAATCATATTGCAGAAAGCTTTTTCATATCCAGAATCTATACATATAATAAAATTGTAACTAAGCCGAATCTGTACATTAAATATTTTTTGGAAAATCTTATTGAAATAAACATTATTATCGATACAGAGGCCGAATCCATAGTTTTTAGATTTTTTGTCTGTCTGTCTGTCCGTCTGTTTGTCTGTCTGTCTGTCCGTCTGTTTGTCTGTCTGTCTGTCCGTCTGTTTGTCTGTCTGTCTGTCTGTCTGTTACCGCATCACAGAAAAACCACTGGAAGGATTTTGATGAACTTTTTACCGCGGGAAAATCTTTTTTCCCGCGGTAAAAAGGTAAGAAATTCTTATTTCTGAGAAAAAATACAAAAACTGCAATGTAATAGTATACTAATATGTAAAACCTAAGATTTTGGTTTTTGGTCATCTGAAAGCGTGCGGAGCCGCGGGCAATGCTAGTTTTAAATAAAATACTATATTATCACAAACCAGTGCATTTGTTTTGCAGGTCTCTTTTCAGTAGATACCATTGCTGAAAGACCCAAGAGAGCTAGAAATAAAATATTAAGATTGTCATATTTGTTGAATTAAATTATCTGAAGTTGTGTGCTATAAACGACATTTTCAGGAGCTTTTATACGTAATGAGATTCATTAATATTCTATTGTATCTTGTTGGATAAAGTCGACTAATGTGACCTGAATTTTTCATTGAATGTCTAATTTTAACCTTTCACCTTTATCTGCGTATTTATAGTAGACGTAATGAAATATCTAAGTTTAAATCTATACATATAGGTAATAAAATTGTAACTAAGCCGTATCTTTACATTAAATATTTTTTGGAAAATCTTATTGAAATAAACATTATTATGACTTTGATTGAAATAAACATATACAGAGGCCGAATCTATAGTTTTTAGATTTTTTGTCTGTCGGTATGTCTGTGACCGCATCAACCAACCAAGAAGCCGCTTTTGTATTGAGAAGTAACCAATAAGTAAGTCACATAAGATGGTCAATGCAGTGATGGCGGAAGCAATAAATTAAAAAGGTTTGAACCGCAAATAAATAAACATTTTTTTCATTTGTGACTCATAAATCTTTACAAAACGTGAGCGTGTTTAGGTTCATGTAATAATATTTATTATACTCATTACGATCCAAGCCTAGGTAATGTAACAAGAATATATTACGTTTAAAGATGTTCGCTTGCTCGAGGCTTCGTTGTAGACTACCTAGTTTATTTGCATCCAATCTAAGGGTTAAATGTATACTTACATCTGTAGAACATTTTTTTTTTAATAATTTGGTACATAATTAGCCGTAACTTGAAAGTTAAAAATGTTACAATCTATACATATAATAAAATTGTAACTAAGTCGAATCTGTACATTAAATATTTTTTGGAAAATCTAATTGAAATAGACATTATTATCGATACAAAGTCCGAATCTATAGTTTTTAAAATTTTTGTCTGTCTGTCTGTCTTTCTGTCTGTCTGTTTGTTACAGCATCACGAGAAAACCACTGGACAGATTTTGATGAAATTTGGTATGATGATAGCTGGTTATCCGGGTCAACATATAGGATACTTTTTACCGCGAGAAAATATCTCATTTCTGAGGAAAAATACAAAAACTACAATGTAAGAGTATACTAATATGTATAACCTAAGGATTTGGTTTTTCGTCATCTGAACGCCGGTGGAGCCGCGGACAATACTAGTTTTTAAAATAAACGCGATAGACTTATAGATATAAGTCATGATTTGCACTCGTTTTTGCCTCGCACATGTACACTATGTGCACCTATTACGTCTTCAAATAGTAATCGTTTTTAATAAAATGACTATTGTACTAATTCAAGATAACAGCGATATCCAATGACGTTTATATTGCATATTTATTATACAAAAAAAAAT
Organism: Brenthis daphne; assembly: GCA_947093115.1. Classification (NCBI taxonomy): domain Eukaryota; kingdom Metazoa; phylum Arthropoda; class Insecta; order Lepidoptera; family Nymphalidae; genus Brenthis; species Brenthis daphne. The sequence goes on along the minus strand of OX352479.1, from coordinate 23,711,065 downwards.
TAAGATGCTAAAAATACTGTTATGTAAGAAATAAATCAAAAACATATGTGAATTTTTAATAGGATTTTTATTTTTAAAAATTTGGTTTATTTTATTTTTATGAAATACAAAAACGCTCACAACTTATTTGGCACAATAAGAAAAAAGTTCGTTGATAGCACATTGCTTGTTGCCACAATCGGAGACCACCTTTCTCTTGCTGCGGCCCACTGGGCGCTCTATGTAGAGCGAGCCACGGCCAAGTTGAATTCTTAACTCTATATTGTACCGAAAAAAACCGGCTGCACACCCGGAGGTCCTGGGTTCGAGTCCCGGGTCGGGCCAAGTTTAGTAATTGAGTCTTTCTGTATAGTAAGTCTCAGTATCAGCCCAGAGTTGGGGAATTGGCGGTGTTTCACCCCCGTGCCTCGGAGAGCACGTAAAGCCGTCGGTCCTGCGCCTTAACTCTCACTGGTCGTGTCGAGCAGTCATCCCACCGGAGTATGAGAGTGACAGGAATAGAGAATGCTCTTGTGTCTGCGCGTACACTTGTGCACTATAATATCTCCTGCGCAGTTGGCTAGTCTCAATGAAATTGGCCGCCGTGGCCGGAATCGGCCAGGAAAACATCATCATATTGTACCGAATCACAGGCCTCTTCATTAAGTTATCGCAGAGAGGAGCCAAAACAGGTGCAAATCTCCTCCCATAGTACACCTCGCCAAAATCTTGCGAAGAAGTAAACGCTGCTAAGCCTAAGAAGGTAAAGAGAACAAACCTCGAGAAAATCTTCATATTTTTCTATTCTATTGTATTCGAGTGAGATGTTTTCGATAATTGATGAAGCTTTTATGCATAAACTGATCATTAATATTCAAAACATTAATTATCCCGAGAAGATTATCAATGTTCAGTAACCAGCACTAATATAACCTGAATTTACCGACACATTAAACCCAAGTACAGGTGTAGCGATTTAATAAACAATTATAATTATTTATAAATACATGACCGATTTCTAGGACTTTAATAGATTTAATCGACAAATATGGTTTTGAATGTAGTATTCAGAATATTTGTATATTATACTAGCGACTCACCCTCGCTCCGCTCGGGTTCGTCTCTACTTACGTTTTAACGTTTAGTATAGATTTCTCACAGATGAGATATTTTCCCGCAGTAAAAAGTATCCTATATGTTGACCCAGATAACCAGCTATTATCATAACAAATTTCATCAAAATCCCTTCAGTGGTTTTTTCGTGATGCGGTAACAGACAGACAGACAGACAAAAATTCTAAAAACTATAGATTCGACCTCTGTATCGATAATAATGTCTATTTCAATAAGATTTTCTAAAAAATATTTAATGTACAGATTCGGCTTAGTTACAATTTTATTATATGTATAGATGATTAATATATAAAAAATATGTTTTGTCGAAATCCTATCGTTGAATTGGCCATGTCATGGTGTCTTAGTCTTTTCGTTAGGATTTTTTTAAACCCGGAAATCCGTGGGCACCCCTTCAGAATCGATATACTTTCTATCAGCATAAATCATTGAAGGGTAAATGTTGAACGATATGGTGGATTTGAGATCGCCATATCGAAATCTTGCAAACACAGATGTACATATTGAAGTTTTATTTATATATAATCGAACTGCCCCGCCTCAGATAGTGCCCAGACATTTTACTTTTAAATCAAAGTGCATTATTATTTGTTTTACGAGCATTTCGAAGAAAATTCTTATATCCAAAAGAACTAACTTTCCTGCGATCTTCTACAGATGAACTCTTTAATTACTTTTTATGTAGCAACTTTCATTAAGTTATATGGAGCGTATTTTATAAGGGCTCTACGATCATATTTATTGTTAGGTGCTCGTAGAACCGTGTTATAATGTTCAGACGGTTCTTTGTTCGTCGTTTCTATACATACATATATGTGCAAGATCCAGTTGCAGTAAATATATATTTTTTTCTAACTAATCTGAGGTGTACATATTATATGCTTAATACATTAAACAGCCTCGATGGTCTAGTGAGAACAATAAGAGGGTTTGTAATCCTGAGGTCATGAGTTGAAGTTCTGGGTTGGTATAATGTTTTACTATCAAGAAACTTACATTTAGTAGCAACTCTATTTTCCAGTAAAGCCATTAGTCTTGCGCATATGTAATAGAAAGAACACTTGTGCTAGAGCACACACCTTTTGCTGATATTATAATAATAGCCCTTGCACATATAGCTAATATTTGTGAATTTGGCCACTTGGACGTCCAGGTAGACTTATTTTTATTTTGGATGTGTTTACGTATAATTTAAAGTTATTTATTTGCTTCTGGTTTCTTAATTTCGATTGCATAGAATTTTGTAAAACGAAAATCACATCATACAAAAAACTTGTTGCAACACGTTCTACGATCAACTTATTGACTTAAAATTCCCAATAAATGGAACTTGTTTGAAAGAGGAAAAACAAGATTTGCTGCTCTATTTGCATTGTACCAATAAGACAAGAACATTTCTTGGAAAAGTTTTTATTTAAAAAGCGGTAACATTTTCCAGCGCGTGTTCGGGACATCTCTTAAGTAATTGTGCACAGCATTTCTCAAACTCGAGGAGTAGGTACTCCCTTTTCATTTTATTTTTTAAAATGTGTTAGAGTAAAAGCTGCAGATTTTAACAGACTAGTGTTCGCCCAGTGGTTTAAATTCGACCATAATTATTATAGAAAATTTGAGGAAAACATATTATATTAATATAAATTACCTATCTGTATATAAATAACGTAACTGTTGCCAAAAAAATTTTTTGCTGATATTGCGGATTTATTTGGATTTTTAGTTCCCGACGTTACGAACACTTTATACGGGAGAGATAAGTTCTCTAACAGGTAGAGGTGAGAGAAAAAAATCCGAAAAGATAGTTTTATATTAGCTAAATATTCGCATAAATCAAACAAAAAAAACATTTTAGCATAAAATTAGAAAGGGAATAGATTTATGTTATATCTGTAATACATATTTCTATATATAAAATGGACATGTTAATAGGGCCGCAGTAAAGGATATAACAAGATTTCCACAGAGCAAAGCGTCGTCCCTAACGGGAACTATTTATCACTGGCACCTGCACCCTTGTAAAGGTGGTTGACAAGAGGTAAAATATTTCAACTCAAGCCGTGGCTATGGCTTTTATATTCACGACAATGTTTTAATTAAGAATTACGTTTGTAATACTATGAGTTATTATGTATAACTCGCCCTCAGTTTGTTCAGGCCTCTTAACCCCATAAAACTTTTATTCCCTATATTGCATGACAGGTCTATACATGTATGAATATGCAGTCAAAAACACTTTTTTTTCTGAGTCTATATTAGGTACTTGTACCCTCTTGTTCCTAAAATCTGAACTAAAAATTCTGTTAAAATAGATCGTCCTAATTTTATTCGATATTCTTCGCGAATTCTTTTTCTTTCTAGAATAATAAAAAAATGTTGATTTTGATGGCACGTTTGGCTCAATTTGTAGTGGTTTTATTTGCTGTACCAGCGGTCACGGGTTCGAGTCCCGCTGGGTGCATTTATTTGTGTGATAAGCACGAACGTTTGTCATGGCTGTTTATATTTATAATGTATATGTATTTAAAGTTATATATGTGTAGAGTATCAACTATCTGGTATCCATAACACAAGCTTCGTAGCTTACCATGAAACTAGTTGGTGCTGCGTTTTAATGTCCAAACAAAAAAAACCCTTTGGATTGTTTTTTTTTTAATTTATATAAAATCTTATCATTAAGTTAATTAACATAATCCTTTAAAATGCTCTGTATTGATATTCTATCAGTAAAAGTCCAGTTCACTTAAAAGTAGTTTTAACTATAAACCACTCTAAACACTGTATAATATAGTACAATATATTATACGGTTATGGGACTGTGAAACGATATTACTATGAGTTCAATAAGAGGTAGCTCGTTGGAGATCACAAACAAGCACTTCAATTTTATTTTTCAAGTATGTAAGTATTGTAAGGTATGTACTTCAGTTAACAATTCAGGATATAATAAATTCTAGTTTGAAGCCTATAAAAGAAAGATTTTTTAGTATAATCTATACATATAATAAAATTCTGAATCGAATCTGTAAATTCAATATTTTTCAGAAAATCTTACTGAAACGGTCATTATTATCGATACAGAAGGGTAATCTATACTTTTTAGAATTTTTGTATGTCTATCTATCTGGACGCTTCACGAGAAAACCACTGGATAGATTTTGATGAAACTCATCAAATAAATGTATGTACTAACCCAAGTTCGCAATAAAGTGGTTGATTTGATTTGATTTGAAATATATACTGAACGTTAAAACGTAACTAAGGACGAACCCGAGTGGAGCGAGGGTGACTCGCTAATGTTTTATAATATTTGACATAGAAAGGTATCGAAACATAAACATTTTTATGTAAGTTCTTGTTATGTATGATGTTGAAGTCAATATTTATTATGTAGATAAAATGATATATGATCAGCAAATATAACCCATACCTACATTTCTTGCTTCCTATAAAATTCGTTTTGCCATTAAATATTAAAAAAATATCAACCACTCCTGAGGTATACCCTATATACGTTTATATTATACCCAATTGGCTAAGATATTGCGTTGCATACAAAAACATAAATATGATTGAGTACCCTAAGAGAAGGTTCTTTTGAAGTAGGTGAAATAGACGTTTACAATTAAGGTAATTTTAAGAAAAAAGTAAAAAAAAACAATGAAAGTTCGAACCAATGATTCTTTCTATTGTTGGTAGATACGAACAATTTGAACTATGTGACGCGAACGGTAATTAAAGATTACAAATGGCAATTATTAAATTATTCCAGTGGCCGAAATTCGACCGTATTTATTATTGAAAATTTTAGAAGAACATGAATCTAGATTTTTCCAACATTTTTTTCTCATATTCTTTTCCAAAGTATGTATAATAAAGAATTAAACACAATTTAGTTATATTTCCATGTATATTTTATGTACACAACTTAAAAATCTATCATGATTACAAATATCTTACGGCCAAAATTAATAACTTGTTTCATGATTGCTTGGCCTATCAGATACACAAAAATGTTCGGTTTAACTATGTACTAGCAACTGTCAACCGTATGAGCCTCGTAAGCCTAACGTTTAAAATATAGGGTATTAATAATCCCCTCTAAACAATGAAAAGGTATATATTTACAATGCATTGAAAGCTTACTTAAAATATGTATATGTATAAATCGAATCTATACTTTCTTTTAAAAGCCTAGTTTCCGCAATAAGATAAAAGCTCGTTTATAGTGCAAGGTTTGTCACAGCACTCTGAGACAACTCCTCTGTTGCTCCTGCTCATACTGTGGGCTCTATGCGGGGCAAGCCATGGCCATCCCATATCCACCGTCGCCATATCATGATGAGAAGATCTCTTGATAAGATTGTTATCACATAATAGAGCCAAAGCTGTTGCTAGTCGTCTCCCGCAATATATTTCACCAAAGTCTTGAGAATAACAAACCGCTATAAGCCCAAAGAAGGCAAGAAAGAATGCTGTTTGTGTCTTCATATTGTCTGCTTGCGAAAGCTTTCGTGTTATGTGCTTAAAAAAGCGATAGCTGAAGCTTTTATACCTCACTACAATAATGAATATTCAATATTGAACCGTATTTAATATTCGTCAGCTTCACTAACCTCAACTATTATAATGTGACTTGACGCAGGTTGAACAAAACGGTCATGATGGAATATTTCAAAGTATTGAAATAGTTAAATATTAATTTTTCATATTATTCGCTCTAGGATTTTTGTATTATCTATTTAATTGTGATATATAAGTTTTGGATCAGGTTATAAAAGGTGTATACACATATATTTTTCAAAAATTCTTTCTTATAGTACAGTGGAATAATTACCAAAGTTTCTTAGATTTAAGCGCATATTTGACATGATAAATATAAGTATATTGGCGTACAAACAAACAAACTTTTCATCTTTATATTATGTTAGTGCTCGCATAATATTAATTTAGGTTATTTAACTTCATGCTTCATCTTTTAGTAGTGAAGTAATTATATCTCATATATTTAAACGAGCAATTGAAATTTTTGTATATATATTTATATATACGAGTATATATATCTATAAAATCTGAATTTCGAAAACAGCTCCAACGATTTTCATGAAATTTAGTATACAGGGGGTTTCGGGGGCGATACATCGATCTAGATTAGTTTTATGTCTGGGAAAATGCGTGTTTTCGAGTTTTCATGCCGTTTTGCTTCGCATTATTCCACGCAAAAAATGGTCGCTAATTCGCACACTAGGACATAAGCATCGTGGTCAAACGGCCAAAGCGCAAGTTTGACAACCACAGGTGTCTGGGTTCGTATCCCGGTTTTTTTGTATGTATTCAAATGTTTAGTTAGTTTTTTTAATGTTTTTTTGGCCAAAAACTCCGAGCGAAGCTCGGTCGCCCAGGTACTATAAATAAAATTCGCGAGCGGATTCGCGTCGATAAAAGAATGTCAATTGGTATTTTTGTGGTCCTTCTCTATATAAACTTTAACTATGCCATATACAAAGTTCAAAGTTTCATTTTCACGTACATGTTAATATATAGATTTTTGGCACTGACATTTTTAATGCCTGTACATTAAAACTAGAATTATTAAAATCACTTTAAAATAGGTAAAGAGTGTCTAAGATAAACAAAAGACAAGAAAGCCTACGCTCAAATTGGAAACCTCCTTTTTTTGAATTCAGATAAAAACTACATAAAATACTAGATATTTCTGTTGTATTATTTCACCTCTTCAATATTGGAATGAAAAATACCATATAAAATATTCCACCGCGCTAAAACAATTGTGTTGTGCAAAGTTCAATCTATGGGATTAAGTTTTTTTTTTATAAAGCGTCGAGGCTAAGTGATTAAACAAATAGTCGGTGTGAGGTACGTGTTACTCAGTATAGGTATATTTGTAAACTAGCGGCTCACGCTCGTTTCGCTCGGGTTCGCCTCTAGAAAAATAAAGACAAATCTATACCACGGGAACCGTATATTTTTCCGGGATAAAAAGTAGCCTATGTGTTATTCCAGACTATAATCTATCTTTGTGCTTAATTTCATCCAGATCCGTTCAGCCGTTCTGGCGTGAAAGAGTAACAAACATATATCCATACATACATTCTTACAAACTTTCGCGTTTAAAGTATTAGTAGGCTATGACTAGCTTTGGCCTGAGACATTACTCGCGTCCTTTTTTTATCTATAACTAGCGTGTCCGCATGCGTAATTTAATTATGTATTTCTATGTCTTTGAAAATTATTGTCTTATGTCTTACTCTGATGTATAAGCTATAATATTACTGCAGTTTCATGAAAATATGTTCAGTAGTTTTTACGTGAAAGAGTAACAAACAGCCATTCATCCTTAAAAATTTTTGAACGTACATATAATATTATTATTATTAGTATTTAAATTACAAATTAGTTGGATAGCTAGTTAAAACTCCTTTTTGCACAAAAAGTGGCAAATAAAGATATAATTTTCGACAGAAAATTTTTCGAAAAAAAAAACGAAGTATATGTCGACTAATAATAATTAAATTTTTTAGTACTTACCAGAAGTACTCAAAAAGACAGTCCTCAATACGTTAGCAATATAATACTGTATTTTATATTCTTACTTCTAAATAGCGTTATGAATTCTGGGAAATGACTAAAGAATTTAAAGTAGCCAAAAGTAGAATGAACATCCTTTCAGCTATCATTTGCAAAGTTTTCTCATTTCTCAAAAGGAGGTCCAATTCCATTCTTGAAAGAAAGAAATCGCCCGCCCCTCCGATAAGTCACGTAACTGTCAATCAACCGACCGTTAGTTCTAATGGAAATACTTCTCATTTTTGTTTATTATTTACTAATGCTAGCTTCCTCCTCCGGCTTCGATCAATTCTTACCAATCTATACTAAAATTGTAAAGAGGTATAGTTTGTGAGTTTGTGACGTTGTAGGGGGTAATCTCTGAATCTACTAAACCGATTGAGATGAAATTTGGTAGGAAGATAGTTTGAGATCCTGGGAAGTACAAAGGATATTTTTTATCCTGGAAATCATCTCTTAAAGAGATGAAAATGGGGATGAAAGTTTGTATTGGGAAGCAAGCTAGGGACGAACTCGATAGAAGCCAGGATGAGTCGCTAGTAATAAATATGACTTCATACCATATAACTTGTATGCTACAAAGCATAGCTGTATTTTTTAATTAACTATATATTTCTTGTATAATTAAGTACTGCCATTTTGAAGTGACATAAAAATATCGATAAATTTTTTCATTTAAGTTTTAAATGTTCATTGCTATATGTATGTATAAAACACAATATCTTTAAAGATTTTCATTTTCGGAAATGTATATGAATATATCTTATATATAAAATTTCCATGTCACAATGTTTGTTACCGTACTCCTCCGAAACGGTTTTACCGATTTTTACCAAATTCTATATGCGTATTCAGTAGGTCTGAGAATCGGCTACTATCTATTTTTCATACCCCTAAGTGATAAGGATAAGGGTGGTCCTCCTAGACCCCACCCCAGGGACGAACCCGAGCGGAGCGAGGGTGAGTCGCTAGTATATATATATGTATATATATATATATATATATATTTATATAATATCGGAAATAAATATAGATTATCGCCAGTGTTCGTTAATAATTTTATTAGTACCTATTATGTAAATATTATTACCTTAATTGAAAGAATATCTTGTTCTTAAAACACGGCATTTGTTACACGTTCTGAAAGCTGCTTAGCTTCTGAAGCTTAGTTATAATAATAAAGAAAAGAAGAATAATCTTTAAAATTATCTACTTCGTTATAATTTACATACTAATAGAATTCTAACATAAATATTATGAGGTCTGATATAATAAGTGAAACGTGGGCGGACGCCCCTGTTGCACGAGCGACCTTTAAATAATAACGCCCACTACAACGTCTTCCACTTGTGTAACGTCGTTGATCATTTTATCTTAGAGGTCCTTCTAAAGTCTTCTAACTTTGGAAACTTCGAAGTTCGGAATTTTATCCTTTATTTCTTATAATGATTAATGGATGAAGTAATTAATATTACTTATAGATAAAGACCGTGGGGTCAAATCTTCTAGTAGGTACCAGTGGCGTAGGGTGAAACTTTAGCAGAGGTAAGCCGTTTTAAAAATATACAATTTTTATATACGTACATTCAGAAAGAAATAAAGCTATTATTATATATTTCCAAAAGAACATATGTATAAATTTAAATAATTAAATGTATGTAAAATGATAGCAAAATAATTTTAAGGTAACTAACTACATAATGTAAATAGTAAACTGTACAAAATACAAATATACGTATCTAAAATATTATTATAGTTTTAAATAACTAAATTCAATTCAATTATTTACTCTGTGGCCATTTGGAAACAGTTTACGATAATGTCGTGTGGAATGGAGATAGTACGGTTTAATAACTACATGAAAACTTTTGGCGAAATCCATACTATATACTATTATAAATGTAAAACTGTGTTTGTTTGTTTGTATGAGTGCCCTTCTTTCACGTTGAAATAGAGTGGCGAATTGGCGTGATTTTGTGTGGATGTAGTAGGAGGGCTGGAGAGTGACATAGGCTTTTTATCACGGGAAATTATCATTCCCACGGGAAAACACGTTGTAACATATAATACAACCCACAACAACTCATCATACTAATATATATATATATATATATATATATATATATATATATATATATATATATATAAATATAAACACAAACTGAAATCCTGAACTGTCTTCTCTCTCAATCTATTTCGCTAGACTCCGTATGTCTATAATCCGTTTATCTAAGCGTAGCTATCGCAGATCAATCATGTGTCCAGCCCATATCACTGTTTACAAACGCAGTGGGAGCTCGTACAAATATTTAGAATTGCTTCCAATTGAAACGGGTCTATGTAATAATTCTACTTGGGTTGTTTAATTTTGAGTTTTACACGTTATTTATTTTTTATTTATATGTTGTTGGGACATTAACACACAGCACCATCTAGTTCCATGATAAGCTACGAGGCTTGTGTTATGGATACCAGATAGTTGATACACTACACATATATAACTTTAAATACATACATATTATAAATATAAACTGCCATGACTGGAGTACAAACATTCGTGCTCGTCACACAAATGAATGCCCCCAGCGGGACTCGAATCCGCGACCGCTGGCACAGCAAGTACGCTACAAACTGAGCCAAACTATTTTAATAAATTTTATTTCCTCCGCGTGTGTATTTATGTTTTGACTTATATCAGTAAATATGAACTCTAGAGATATGTAGCGGTTTTGGATCTCCTTGATCGATGGTTAGAATGGAACTTACCTAACTAATGTTATATAATGATAATTTATTAATTTGAATACGATTATTAATTTATTACAGTGTATTTTGATACCATGTATGTATATAGATGGAATACACGAACCATGCTTGTGTCTATAATAATTGGGTAAGTAGTTTATTCATCGTAAAATATTTGTACTTTCAACTCAGTCCTCTTTAATATGCATTCGATGTGAAATTACAATATTCATATATTATATATATCCCGCCTCATATTCAAACACTATCAATGCTTCTAATCCCTAACCTTTTCTATTTCATACGACTCGTATTACGAGTATAACGGTTTTAATAGTTTTATTTCTCTTTCAGGTACGTAATCACTCGAGTTGAAGCTCAAGCTCTCAGTGAGCTTATTGGATTAGTACGAAAATATCCAGGTAAAATTAATTTTCCAAAGGCTGCAACTGTAGAGATTTGAGAATTTGCACGTTAGTTGCAGCTTTATGGATTCTTAGTTAATAATCTGTAGGGAGAATTTTGACTTCATAGCGACAAAGGCTATATCATTGTACTGCTCAGTGTACAGTATTTCTATTATAAATAAGCCGCAGTGCAATTAGGATTGTCAAATATTATGGAATCTAATTAATAATTATAATATTAAATATAGAGACCGATAGCGGAGCGAGAGAGATAGCTGGTTCAAATCTTGGGTCTCGCACCTCTGATATTTTCATGTGCGAATCATTTCCAACTTGATTACCACTTGCCTTACGGGAAAGGGAAACATCGTGGGGAAACCTTCATGTCTGAGAGAACCTAGCAAGTTTTCAAAAGACATGTGTAGTCCGCTAACCTGCACTTGGCCCGTGACGTCGTGGTGGACTATGGCCTGATCTCCCTCGCTTTAAATGGAGGCCCGTGCCCAACAGTGGGACGTTAAAAAGACAAATCGAATATGATATTTATAGATTTTTACCATGTAATTATTGGCCTGTTTATTAATACAAAATAATAACTATCAATTTTAAATTACACTTATATTCGTTTAAACGTAAAGGTACAACACTAGCATTTATAGTATCACTGTGATTGTACACATTGTCATCATAAATACACAATCGTAGATATTGAGAAATCCAAAACTATTATAAACTATAGACACACATGAACAAATCTATCCCACGGGAACCGTACATTTTTCCGGGATAAAAAGTAGCCTATTTATTATACTGTAGTTTTTGTGTACTAAGCAGTATAAGTTACTACAGTTTTTTAACTATCCCACGGGAACTCTTTAATTTTCCGGTAAGAAAAGTGTATAAGATGTTGACCGGGGATATAAGGTACCACCATGCAAAATGTCATTTAAATTGGTCCAATAGTTTCTGAGATTAGCCCTTACAAACAGACAGAGAAACAAAAACATTGAAAAAGAAACTGGATTTGTTCTGCTTCTCTTCTTACATTCCCTTGACTCGGCTTTTAGCATTTTTTTCTATGTACAGGCATTCGACCTCTACAGTTTTATTATATGTACTTAGGTATAGCTTGAATAAATGTTTCTATACCGAGACCGCGAGAAAACGATACTAACAGTGAAATAAAATAATAATATACATTAAGCAATAGAAAAAATATATAAATGTCACTTATACTAAAATTTATTATCCAGCTCTACAGAAAGTCCGCTCGCACGGAATTCCAATAATTGAATATTGAGTTCGTAGCAACAGGTGGGAGAATTTTAGAAATTGGCTATTTACCTCAAGAAATTTTTTGTGACTTGCCAAAGTATTTTTAAGTTTTTTTTTGAGGTAATTCTGTATTTTAATAAATATTAATTAATACACTTATATAAAAAAATAAATACTTTTAATAAATATTAATAATAAATATTAATTATACCTAACGTGATTGACTCAGTTCGATAGTCAAATTAACGAACTCTGGTGTATTAGACATAGTGATTGAAACATACATACATACATACATACATACATACATACATACATCTCATTATGTATAAGTATCATAAGTCGTTTTAAATCAATAATATTTTTTAAGTAATGAATTGAATTGATGTAGCCACAACTTTTTCTGCATTTATTTCAACTGCATGATGACGGTTCGAATGCAGCATATAGTCTAGGGCGGAAAAATGTACATCAGTATTATCCACATACATACATATGTATGACGACACGTTTGGCTCAGTTTGTAGTGACCCTACTTGCTGTATCAGCGGTCGCGGGTTCGAGTCCCGCTGGGGGGATTCATTTGTGTGATGAGTGCGAATGTTTGTACTCCAGTCATGGGTGTTTATATTTATTATGTATGTATTTAAAGTGATATAATATGTGTAGTGCATCAACTATCTGGTATCCATAACTCGAGCCTACCATACGCATAAGCTACGAAGCTTACCATGGAACTAGATGGTGCTGTGTGTTAATGTCCCAACATATTTTATTTATTTGATATACATATGTAGGTATAGTATATCGGTATAGACTTACAATTTACGGTCGGTCGCGATAGACATGCTGTCGTCCTTAATTCATTAACATGTACATTTATGTGGCATTTGGTACACTTACATACTATATAATATTAGCTTTTGCCTGCGACTCTGCCTCTTTAGTTTCTTTGTGTATAATAATTTCTCCACTACTAAGGTTCGTAGAGTAATGATTTACGCGAATTGGACATTTTAAATAAATCTATAACCGAAAAGATAGTTTTATTTATTATTAGTAGGCACTAGACCAATGAATAGGCTACAAAATGATACTTTTTTTTCAAATATGATAGTTATAGACCTACTCGTAACATAAAATCTATTCAGATTATATAATATTATTATAGATGAGTCAACCCTTTTATCTTTCACTAGCCGCGAACCCAATGGGACTCCTATTGACAATATAAACACGAGCTTTAACAACAATTTGCACATTTCTTACTTCAAAAATTATAAACATCTATACGAAGCTATCATACCCAGCGGTTTAAATTGCTTTGTCAATCTGTATATTTTTTTGTCTATCAGTCAGTGTCGTGTTTCTATCAGGTTAACTTTAATTCGAATGTTTATCTTCTATTATGTAGGAATAGGTATCTTTTCAAAGGTAATTCATTATATCTAGACAATTTTGTTATTGGTTTTTATAGATAACACTAGCATTGCCCGCGGCTCCGCCCGCGTTCAGATGACCAAAGCCAAATTCTTAGGTTTTATACATTAGTATACTCTTACATTGCAGGTTTTGCTTTTTATTCTCAGAGATGAGACATTTTTCCGCGGTAAAAAGTATCCTATATGTTGACCCGGATAACCAGCTATCACCATATCAAACATCAAAATCCTTCCAGTGGTTTTTCTGTGATGCGATAACAGACAGACAGACAAAAATTCTAAAAATTATAGATTCAGACCCTGTATCGTTAATAATATCTATTTCAATAAGATTTTCCAAAAAATATTTAATGTACAGATTCGGCTTAGTTACAATTTTATTATAGGTATGTATAGATAAACCAATTTTGTAGTACTTATACATACATATATGTTTATATCATATCATAAATATCTCAGTAAGTTAGGAGTGCCGAGTGTTATGATCCCTGTACATTTATGTCTTTCGTTTCTTCCAGATAGTTACTATTATCTTTACACTCTCGGTGGGTTTCACTTCTGACCTCACTGCCATTAAGTGAATTACATACTTGGCTAGCAAGATTATTTGATATTTACCCCTCATTTTCTTTGTGACTGAAACATCCATGCAAGTTTTCCCCTAACTTTTAATATCATTAAGGCCTGAAATCTATACATATAATAAAATTGTAACTAAGCCGAATCTGTACATTAAATATTCTTTTGGAAAATCTTATTGAAATAAACATTATTATCAATACAGAGGCCGAATCTATAGTTTTTAAAATTTTTGTCTGTCTGTTTGTACACAGAAAAACCACTGGAGGGATTCTGATGAAATTTGGAATGGTGATAGCTGGTTATCTGGGTCAATATATAGAATAATATTTACCACGGAAATAAATCTCTTTTCTGACAAAAAATACAAAAAGTGCATTGTAAGAGTATACTAATATGTAAAAACTAAGAATTTGGTTTTCGGTCATCTGAACGCAGGCGGAGCCGCGGACAATACTAGTATCATATATGCCTTTAATTCGTCTTTTATCTGCTATCAAAGACTAAAACTAAAGGTCTTACGTTTGCAGTAACGCATTCATTGTTTTGAGTTTCACCATATTTTGCTTTTCAATTACTTAACCGATTATTTTTGTTTTTTTTTTTAAGTTTGAGTTGCCCGCAAAGTTACGACGAACTGAAACTCATTTAAGTATAAAAGAAGCTGTGTGATTTGTGGTTGGAAGGCGAGTGCCCAGTGGCTGTGAAGCAGGTTAATAGCGAATTTACTGAAGCGAGCCAATCGGGCTACGTTCAATGCAAGTTCATTTGAAATAGCTCGGTGAATTCTATGCGAGCTATACTGTCCTATATAGATGTTATGTTTTAAAGCTGATGATGCTTGTTTATATATCTATACATATAATATAATTGTTACTAAGACGAATCTGTACATTAAATATTTTTTGCAAAATGTTATTGAAATAGACATTATTATCGATACAGAGGCCGAATCTATAGTTTTTAGAATTTTTGTTTGTCTGTCTATGACCCCATCACGGAAAAACCACTGGAGGGATTTTGATGAAATGTGGTATGATGATAGCTGCTTATCCGGATTAACTATAGGATACTTTTTACTGCGGTAAAATATCTCATCTCTGAGAAATCTATACTAAACGTTAAAACGTAACTAGGGACGAACTCGAGCGGAGCGAGGGTGAGTCGCTAGTATAGTAATAGAAAAAATATAATGACTTGAATTTCTGTCGGTGTGTAATTTTTTTAGTTTATACTGTCGTTACACAATGGAACCAAATTATTTTACGTAAATATTATAAAAGTAAAGTAATAGAAGATTAAATGCATGCATCTTTTTGTACAAGACTGATAACTTTATACCTAAATATTGTGCTAATGAGAAAACCAAGTTTGTTCTTATTATTGTTTTTTTAAGGTTAAAAATTTTCATGGAAAAAATTAAATTTTCTTTGTGTATTTTTTGTATTCAGCCCTTCTTTAACGTCCCACTGCTGGGCACGGGCCTCCCTTCAATATGATGGGGATAAGATCACGCTGGCCAAGCGCGGTTTGGCGGACTTCACATGTCCGTCGAAAACTTGCTAGGTTCTCTCAGACATGCAGGTTTCCTCGCGATGTTTTTCCTTCACCGTAAGGCAAGTTCTATTCATGTTAGAAATAATTCAGACATGAAAATATCAGAGGTGCGAGACCCGGGATTTGAACTCGCTTCACTCGGTTTCCCAAGCGGGCGCTTTACCACTGGGCTACCACTGCCTTTATATTGCTTGCATTGGTATTGTTTACTTGGTTTTAATTGAAAAAGATTCCCAAGATAATTATTTTTTACCAAAAAGGTAAACCGACTTCAAAATCATTTTGAATGTAATTATTGGTGTAATTAGCCTTACCCTTAGGGGTACAATTTTTCTTAAAATATATAAATTTTATCCCTTTAGGGAAATTATCGTTGATTTTAACTTCATAATTGCCAACGATATTTTGCGTAACATACACAAAAAAAAACAGAAACAGACAACCAAAATTAGTGCCTCTTCCCTTTCACAGTCGGTTAAAAGTCAAAAAATAGAAAAGCAACTTGACACTTGAAAAAAGTAATTTTATACTAGAAGATGTATATTAGAAATGTTTCATATTTCAATCCGCCTTGGCAGCTCGAACGGATTTTATTGAAGGATGCCTTTGATATTGCGATCGGAGTTTTTGTACAGGGATTTAATTTCCTACGGGCAAGATTAAATCTATATGATACTAATATAACGAAGTAGAAGTCAATGGATTCGTGAGACTCGAAGATCATTTATTTGATTAGAAGGTACGCGTGAATTAATTTACACGCAAATACTAATATTATTTATATAAAATAATTTATATATATATGTACGGGCTGAGAAGAAAAACCCTATAGTCTTTGGCTGATAGGAATTATTGATATAGAAAATAATAGTCCAAAATTAAGTTAATTGTATATTAACTTTTATGATAAAATGATAGAATGATAGAACGACCCGTAAGCGCGCACGACGGCGACCGCGACACTGCCTTCGGACTCATTAATTGAAATATATATAGCCTCCATCCACGTAGTATGGCGTAATGTGCTTATGCGACAAATATTATGTACTAACCCGTACAATATATATATTGTGTGTGTGTGTTTATTATTAGGTACTGGTTTAAATTAAAATGTCTTGATTTGGATTTTTTTAATGTTGGGAAATGCATTTACGCATGCCACTTGTATACAGGTTATGTGGGACTCACCGGCTAGAAAAGCCAGTACTACCCACTAAAAGCTAACAGAATCTCCCCCGTCTTATTGGGACGCCTCAGGATCGCTTACGCATTCTACTACGACGCCCCGACGGCAGGTCTGCTGAAGCAGACCACAACAATCAAGGGGTTGCTCCCACGGTCTACTCTGCTATCAGCGAAGTATCCACATGGTACACCACCTACTCCAATATTGGAAATATCGTTCAAAGTGACCGTATCTTTTCCAACCCCTTAAAAGAGCGGAGGAGACGATACATGTATACACGTGACACAGAGTACATAAATGTATATTAAAGCATACTAAAAAGGTTTTTGTCTATTTCTTTCATACTTATATTGTATATATGTAGGTGATTGTTATTTTATTTATATAGTATATATATATATATATATATATATATATATATATATATATATATATATTTATATATATGATAAATGCAAATATCTAGGTTCCGTATATTATAATATTTCTAGTGAAAGAATCTAAAAATATTATGATTATAAATAATTTACGTAGTTACTGTTTAGGTACTTATTTAAAATCGCGCAGTCACAGGAAAATGTTGCTATAATAAAAAATTGCTACCTTATTTTATTTTTCGAAATCTTATTATTTCCTTTATTATTTTTAATCTGTATTAGAGGTCAGTTAATATAAATAATACATAAATAAATAATAATTAAGAGCTCGGGTCCGGCCGGGGCTCACCTGTTGCGGCGCGCGCACATCGACCCACGCTATGTGGGTCGCTACGACCTGCGTGTATTGATATTAAAAATATGAACTTACGATTATTTATTGTTTAAAATTTTAAATGAAGTTGAAATAATATTTTTTGTAATATATATTTTTATAATGTTGGTACCAAGTATACGTTGAATTTTCACGTCAACGGTTCCGTACATTTAAAAAGAGACAGATTTTGTCTTTATATAAATTAATAAATAAGCTTATCTTGATTTTTTTGTCAAAATTCTAAAGACAAAGGCGTGATTAAAATTATTAATTTTTAGACGGCAAAATTATATTTGAAATCGATACATAGCGATTCTTTCATTATCGTTTTGCTACAAATTGTTAAAATAAAAGGAACCGTTTTTTTTTTCAACCGACTTCAAAAAGGAGGAGGTTCTCAATTCGACTGTATGTTTTTTTTATGTGTGTTACCTCAGAACTCCGTCATTTATTAACCGATTTGAACAATTTTTGTGTTGTTTGAAAGTGTATGCTTCCAGATTGGTCCCATTTAAATTTCAAAAAAAAAATACCATCCCTAAGAGTGGAAAAATAGCTAATGATTAATTTAACCTACTTCTAATTGTCATATTGACTTGAAACTTTGCAAGTGTTTCTATTTCCGTTGATAGTACAGTGGTTCGGTATTGTTGACCTGATCTGATGGTAAGGCCAGAAGGTGGATAGGTGGAACTCTTCAACGGCTAATAGTAGATACTTTGCGTTTGGGCTTGTTGAGGTTAAAAAGTGGTTTAAGCTTTTCCATTTGATAATCTATTGTAATTCTAAATCTTCTCAGCAGAATTGCCTTCCGAGCCTGTGTTAGATTCCTCACGGACGTACATACTAACATTTAATTTAAATTTTGAAAATGTAAAATTGACGGTTCAAATGTGCTTGTAAAAGTTTATTTGAACAAGGTATATTTTTATTTGATTTGATTTGTCTTAACTATTACGTAAGATATTACGAGCTTATATTAGACGTAATAAATACATGGTACATCTAAGACAACTAAGATATAGAAAATATAAATATACTTACCTATTATTGTATATCTATGCGAAAAAAAAATCAATTGGGTAATTTTAACTATAGTTCCTTTAATCTTTAATGAAAATTTTACCTCTAATATAATATTAATTTACATATACATATACTCGTAATAAAATTGTAACTAAGCCGAATCTGTACATTAAATATTTTTTTGGAAAATATTATTGAAATAAACATTATTATCGATACAGAGGCCGAATCTATAGTTTTTCGAATTTTTGTCTGTCTGTCTGTCTGTTACCGCATCACAGAAAAATCACTGGAGGGATTTTGATGAAATTTAGTATGGTGATAACTGGTTATCCGGGTCAACATATTATAGGATACTTTTCACCGCGGGAAATATCTATCTCATTTCTGAGAAAAAATATAAAAAGTGCAATGTAAGAGTATACTAATATGTAAAAGCTAAGAATTTGGTTTTTGGTCATCTGAACACGAGCAGAGCTGCGGGCAATGCTAGTATATGAATAAAATATACTAAACATTGTACAAAAATTTATAATCTTATACTTAGATGAAATATATTGTAAGACAATACGGAACACAAAATTCGCGAAACCAACTAGCAGTTGACCGATGTTTTAATTTACATATGTAAATTACGTATTAGGTATCAAAAATATTTTCTTAATTTCTATATTTTTTTATTTTAATTGTACTTTTTATTTTATTAGAGCCTTCTCTCGCAATTTAAACATAAATCTTACATTCTGTTCAGGCATTTGAGTGGTGATAAAAATTGTGGGGTTAATTCGTCCCTTCAACGATGTCCTCACTGCCAAGCTTATCCCCGTTAAACCTTTTCTAGATAGCGTATGAGCAATTCATTTAATATTAAAATTACATGCTTTATTACACAGTTTGGCTCAGTTTGTAGTGACCCTACTTGCTGTGCCAGCGTTCGCGGGTTCGAGTCCCGCCGGGGGCATTTATTTGATGAGCACGAATGTTTGTACTCCAGTCATGGATGTTTATATTTATAATATGTATGTATTTAAAGTTATATATGTGTAGTGTATCAACTATCGAGCATCCATAACACAAGCCCCGTAGCTTAACATGGAACTAGATGGTGCTGTGTGTTAATGTCCCAACATATTTATTTATTTTATTTATTTAGTTTTTTGTTTACCGACTTGACATAGGAGGAGGAAGTTAATTTAAGTGTATGCTTTTGTTTCTTACGAGTCGAATATGAGAAATTATTGTGAACTATTTTTTTTTATTTTATACAGGATTGAGAATGTAAGGTATAATGAATGTTGATGTCGAAACTTTAAAAGTTAAATTTAAGTCGGTGTACCTTTTTGGTTAAAAAGTAATTATTTTATAGTAAACTAGCGTTTTCCCGCGATTCTGCACGCGTAGTTCAAATATGTATTATTATATCTTAAACATTTCTAGTCTATGTACTCTGATGTACAAGCTAAATTACTGTAAAATTTCATCAAAATCAGCTCAGTAGATTTTGCATGAAAATCTACTCATCCTCACAAACTTTCATCTTTTTAATATTAGCAGGATGAGTTGTGTCCACAATATGATGTTCTCCCCTAGCCGATTCCAGTTACGGCGGCAAATCTTATTGAGACTAGCCAACTGCGCAGGAGATATTATAGTGCACAAGTGTACGCGCAGACACAAGTGCACTCTCTCTTCCTGTCACTCTCATACTCCGGTGGGACGACCACTCGACACGACCAGTGAGAGTTAAGGCGGAGGACCGACGGCTTTACGTGCTCTTCGAGGCACGGGGGTGAAACACCGCCAACTTCCCAACTCCGGGCTGTTACTGAGACTTACTATACAGAAATACTCAATAACTAAACTTGTACCGACCCGGGTCTCGAATCCAGGAACTCCGAGTGTGCAACCGTACATGCTAGCCACTACACCACCGAGGCAGTCCACAATATACATATTATATTATTAAGTATTTTTTATCATTGCCTCAAATGAAACTTGAGGTTAGTCATATTTTACAATGATTAGGTATAAAGAACAAAGTTCACAAAAATTAGAAATTTAAAATTAATATTGTGTAATGAAAACGTTAACGTTAAACAGGGGTGACACTTGACAAAATCTTCTTTGTACAACAAAAAAGGTATATTATTTTAATATTCATAGAATTTAAGTCTAAAACAATTTGTTTAGCAAAAAACTTATTTAGGACTACTAATAGATGCGAATATTTTGTATGTATGTGTGTAAGTTTGTTATTTCTTCACGCTACAACGACTGGCAGTGGTAGCCCAGAGGTAACGTGCTCACTGCGGAAAGAAGCCGGTTCAAATTCCGGGTCTTGCACCACTGATATTTTCATGTGCGTATCATTTCCAACATGATTACCACTTGTCTTAACGGTGAAGGAAAACATCGTGAGGAAACCTACATGTCTGAGAGAACCTAGCAAGTTTTCAAAAAAGGCATGTGAAGTCCGCCAATCCGCACTTGGTCAGCGTGGTGGGCTATGGCCTGATTCCCTCCGGGAGGCCCGTGCCCAGCAGTGGGACGTTAAAAAGGGTTGAATACAACGACTGGATAGATTTGGATGAAATTCAGTACACTGACGTAATACCTAAAGATGTATATGGGTAGAAGAGAAGTTAAATCGCTAGTGTCACATGAATATATTTTTTTATTAATACTACACTAACTAAAAGTTTAATATATTATACAAAATGAGCCTACAGCTTCACTGAAAACTTAATTAAACTTGTCGCGCGTCGCGCGGTAACTTTTATTATAAATACATTATAATCCTAAGGGAGCTCAATGGACCGAGAAGAATAATGTCCTATGTCATGCCAAATGTCATGAATGATAAGAGATGATATAAAACAAACTCATTTCCACTACAATTTCTATACTATAAATAAAAGGTTTTAATTTTTTTTTTTCAAAATATCTAACTGATAAGAGTCCATACGGTTTAGTTACACATTTGTTTGTTCTATTTCAAAACCCCCTGAACAGCTTTTCATGGGATTTTTACAGGCGGATAGAGGTTTCGCGATTACTGTAGTCTTTATCACTTTTATTCTGAGAGAAAGATGTGACTTTTGCGAGATATTAGATTGAAGTTAGACTTTTTAAGAAAGATTAACAAGAAAATTGAATTGAACATGGGTAAAAAACAATTTAAATCTGCTTTTTTACCCTTTAGGTATATTATGATGACTAAAACACAATTTTTAATGTAAATGTAAACATTCTTAATGTACCAACGCTAACCAAAAATATGTAAATGTAAGTATTTCTTCTGTAATAAACATTTTGAACCTTTTTAGGGTTATGTCCCACAAAAGTTATGTAGTCGAATACCAGGCGTAACAGGTTTATTTTGGTTTCTAGTACATTGTGCGTTTTGTTTTTAAAAGATAATGTTAAATATAACAAATACGTCCAATATTTTCTTTCGTCCTTTTCTTTTACCTCCGGCTTCTCGCGTAGTTAGTAAATAACTTCACTTAAAGTCTTTGTGTGAAGTAAAGGTAAAAAGCCCATATTCTTTGTTAATACATTGCAAAAACTTTCAAATCTTTTTTAAACTTGTAGTTTCTTGCTTATTATCATCATCATTATCATCCAGCTCGTTTTAACGTCCTACTGCTGGGCTCGGTCCCAATTCAATACGAGAAGGATCAGGCCATAGTCCACCACGCTGGCCAAGTCCGGGTTGGCGGACTACCAGGGCCGGATTATCCATAAGGCAGTTTAGGCAACTGCCTATTAGCTCCGTATCGGCTAAGGGCTCCACGCACGGCTAAAAAAAATTGAAAATGTATCATCGAGTAAAAAATTAATTTGAAAAATGTTTAAAAATAGGTGAAAATTCCACCATGAGGACAAACGCAACAGTTAGATTTTATAAAATCTACCTAATAGCGTAATTACGAAAAATGTATTTTAATAAGTTAGAAAAGGGTAAAAGGGCCCCGAGAATTGCATTGTCTAAGGGCCCCCGGCATAGTTAATTCGGTATGCGGACTTCACATGTCTTTCGAAAACTTGCTAGGTTCTTTCAGACATGCAGTTACCTCATGATGTTTTCAGTCGAATCTAATTTACAAATGAAAATGTAGACGTTCACATAGAGTCTCCCATATATCACAACCCTTAGGAGTAGAACGTAATACAAAAACAAAATGAAAATAAACGGCAAAGGGTAGTATTCTTATAAAGCGCTACAAACATAAATTTTAATTCCATACATCTCCTCTATATAAAAGCCAGTGCAGCCTTAAATTGGATAGTTGTAAGATATGAGCTCGCGCGTCTCTGTAATTTTATTTCATAATAAATTTCCTTACTTATTACCCGCCGTGATTTAAATTTTAAATGGAATTGAAAATGAACGACCCAAACGTGTTTAACGAATCTTTAATAGGCGTGTCTATTCAGTGTATATCCAAATAAATTAGTTTTTGATTAAGTACAATTTATTAAAACTTATTAAAGTTTATATATGTATGTCTGTGTGTGTGTATGTATGTATGTATGTGTGTATGTGTGTGTGCGTATTTTTCTTACCCCTCTACGCTAAAATGGGTGGATGTATATATTTTTATGTAATTTATATATATTATTCGTTATTGCACTTAGAAATAAATACAATAATTAAAATACAATTTTTGTTTGCAAAGGTGGATTTACCTCTGGAAGAGATCTCTTCCAGCGAACCTATTGTAGTGAGAAATAGTGTTATAAAGCAGGCTAAAATCAGTTATATATAGTTAGCGAGACGTATAATTATAGGGCTAATTTTTCTTAACTTTCTTTAACCCCTCAACTTTGAATTATTTTTAACAACTTGCTTTAATACCAATTGCATGCAAATAATTACTTATTTAATTCAATATTATTCAATATCCTAAGATTTTTTTTTAAAAATCCATAAATTTTTAGAAATAGTGGTTAGATTATTGGTCATTATCAACGACTTACCGTCATCTCGTTCGGGTACGTCCCTAGGTGCCTACCAGTAGCCTATGTGTTATTTCAGGCTATACTTCATAGATAGATAGATAAATTTGTGAACTAAATTATTTTTATATAATACATAATAATTAATATATTTTTTAATTCATTAATCATAATGCTGAACGCGCTAATCTCAGGAACTACTAATCCGATTTTAAAAATACCTTTTGCATTAGATAATATATAGCCCGTTTGTTCTATTTTCAACTGACTTCAAAGAGGAGGAGGTTCTCAATTTGACTGTATTTTTTTCTATTTATTTTAAGGGGTTTTATTTCAAAAATATGCCAGCCCTATCATACCTTAATCTACATAGTTACATAAACCGGATCTTAAGAAAATTATATAGGTACCATTTTGGCCTCCTCAGAAGTAGAAAAGGACAAAATGGTATTAAAATTACCAACATCGAAATTATTTAGATTCAATGACTTAATTAAGGTTTTCCATTGTTGGTCGTGCCGGACTCATTCCATTAATAAATGTTAAACGTCTTCATATACTCCACACACATCACAGTTTGGTGAGAGTGATTTTTTCATAAGAAATAAAAAAAAATATTTAATGGCATAGGTATGTCCGAAACGCAATCTATGTGCTATTTGAATTAAAGGTTTGAGGAAGGCTATTGGCTATATATCATATAATATACAGCCTATCTATTCCATAACAACCGTTAAAACGTACCTAGAGACGAATCCGAGCGAAGCAAGGGTGAGTCGTTAGTTATACAATAATTTCAAAGAAAAAGAGAATTGAATACATGAAAAAGAGATGTAAATACCTTACAATACTAAGCTAAACGTCGGGTAGAAAAAATCGAAATAAAACCGCGACATACCTGGAAAGATAGTTTTATTTAAAAAAATATTTTTAATTTCCAATACCACAAAATGGGTTATGCAAGAATTTAATATTAAAACGTGATAAAGTGACATTCGTCTTTTATAATTAAGTACTATCTTCATTCACAACACTTTGTGTTGCCAAAAAGCCAATTAACCTTTGCTCTAGTGTAAATAACACATTAATCAAATACGAAAAAAGTTTTAGTTTACTAGGAAACGATAACACAGTAAACCAGGTGAATGGGGATTCGAAGACCAGGTCTCCCACCTCCAATATCCTCATGTCAATAAAAAAAAGTATATTTTTTGTGTAATATATCTGCACAAAATAACAAAGATATGTATTGTACGTTATTACATACATACATACATACATACATACATACATACATACATACATACATACATACATACATACATACATACATACATACATACATACACACACACATACATACATACATACATACATACATACACACATACATACATACATACATACATACACAAAAAAATCTGCGACATGGAAAATGGAAAATTTTATGTCACAAAAAGCTGACTGCTAAATAGATTAAGATTGAACTGTTATTGTTACTATTATTAGAGGACTTCAAAGACATTTACACCCCTTCAAGCCATTAATACCCTTTTGAGTTTTATGTAACATAATTTAAAAGGAGCCGTTAGGTACCTATCGACAGTCGATGATCGTTTGGCATATTGATAAGATTCTATTTCTACTTAGTACCTAAATAAGAAGCTTGCTTCCCATCTTATTTTTGCATTGCTATATATGTTTTTATTTTATACATATATATGTTGGGACATGTTGGTTGTTGGTAAGCTAGGAGGGTTGTGTTATGGATACCAGATAGTTGATACACTATACATATATAACTTTAAATACATACATATTATAAATATAAACACTCAAGACTGGAGTACAAACATTCGTGCTTATCACACAAATGAATGCCCCCAGCGGGACTCGAACCCGCGACCACTGACACAGCAAGTAGAGTCGCTACAAACTGAACCAAACATGTCGTCTATAAAAATATAGGAAAATGAAATGAAAGATTGTTTGTTTTGGTCAACTGCTGATACTTTCATTAATTAATAACCAAAGCCGCGTAAAGTACTTATATGTAATTTTTGTAAGTACTAGCCTAACCCTCGCTTCGCTCGGGATCACCTTTAGAAGAACAAAAACAAATTTATCCCTCGTGAACCGTATATTTATCCGGGCTAAAAAGTTGCCCATGTGTTATTCCATACTATAATCTATTTCTAAACCATATTTCATCCAGATCTGTTTAACCGTTCTGGCGTGAAAGATTAACAAACATCCATACTCACAAACTTTCACAATTATAATATTTATATATAGATTCTACCCTATACGGGATTTGAATCCGCGATCTCTATCATATTAAAGTCGCCTGCCACAAATCACGTGATTCTTTGGTATTGTTTATATAATATAGATGGTAATTTTATAATTACAATAAATTTAGCTTATAAAGAAATGATTCACATAAAATTCTTAAATAAAATACCCGTTATTTTATTTAAGAAAGAAATTCTTAAATTAAAACCCGTTAACGGCTTCTCGTGTTTTTTTTTTATCTAACTACCCAGTACCTAGTTAGGTATTGTCTTTTCATATTTAATACTTGAATATATTTTCCTCAAGGGCCTGTCGCTTACATTTTTATAACACCTCGAAGTATAATGAATGTAGGTCAACGTTTGAAACCATTCTGTGTGCCAGTTGTGCTATGCTCATTTTTTTACCCCGACCATTTCTATGTTCCTCGTCCATTTAAAACAAGGGCTGTGAAAAATTCAAACGTATTTTTAATGGAAAACGTGAGAATTTTTATATTTTTGGTAAAATTGTTTTTGAGCGAAACTCTGTTCGAACCCATTTGTTTCTCTCTCTCTCTCTCTCTCTCTCTGCCTGTTATTTGTTCAGGTACCCGAAATTTGAAATTACACTGCCAGTGCCAGCTACCGTAAGATGAACTCGCTTTATATTCGGGACTTTGTTTTTAAGAGGTCATTCGTAATTTGTTGTGTGTACTGCATTTTTTAATGTCTCGGTGAAATATTGTTTTGACGAAACGTTTGGCTCAGTTTGTAGTGACCCTATATGCTGTGCCAGCGGTCGCGGGTTCAAAGCCCGCTGGGAGCATTCATTTGTGTGTTGAGCACGAATATTTGTACTTCAGTCATGGGTGTTTATATTTATAATATATATGTATTTAAAAGTTATATATGTGTAGTGTATTAACTATCTGGTATCCGTAACAAAAGCCTCGTAGCTGACCATGGAACTAGATGGTGCTGTGTGTTAATGTCCCAAAATATTTATTATTTATTTATTTCATATGACATAATTTTAAAATTATTTTTATAAGCTTTTATTTAACTTGTGGTATGTTTGTACAACAGTATGGGTATAAAAATTCGAGGATAACTAACAAAATGATTACTCTGACTTTTTATTTATTTTTTTAAAATGTTCGTAATAATTCAAAACGTTTATAAATTTATAAGGAAGAATATGGATAAGTTGCCGGAAATTCGGGAGAAACCAAAAGTGATTTTATTAGGGTTCCTAATAAAATCACTTTTGGTACTAAGCCTCCGCTGTCCGCCCGTCCGTCCTTCCGTCTGTTAAGAGGGCTGTATCTCATGAACCATAATGGGTAGAGAGTTGAAATTTTTACAGAGTTTGTATTTCAATTGTCGCTATAACAACAAATAAACAAGAAACATTTTATTAACGCTCGTAATCGATAATCGAAGTTAATTAACACACATAGAGTAAAAGTCATGTTTATAAAAAGTACACATACTATGGTACGGAACCCTTCATGTGTGAATTAGACTCGCACTTGACCGATTTTTTAATTTTAGTATGATGTCACAGATTATAAAATTTATTAAAATCGCTATAGGGCAAAATCTTAGGTCAGCTAGTATAAAATAAATACACCGATATTATTAGTATCAAATGAAATTATTTCCAAACATAAATCTAATCTATGTGCCATTAATGCAATCGATTCACGAAAGCAATAATATTTTTATTAACGAATCGATTCCATTCGAAAATTGCAGTTTCCTATTATTTATACACTACACTACTTACTATTCACGAACTATGAATAGTGCAAAACTAACGTTTACAGACTGATTGTTTATTTGTTATTCGCTGACTTCCTTCCTTCCTGTAATTTAATGTTAAACAGCATATGGCGAATGGAAAATAAATTTAAGTTTTATTACACCTATTTGCTTCATTATCGGTATGGAAATAATGCCTAGTCAGTGGCTAACATGTACGGATACAGATTCGAAGGTCCCGGGCTCGAGTCCTAGGCCAGGTTGAATATATTTGTTATGTTGGTAAGTTGGCCGTGTTATATCGTGCTTTGGGCACGTAAAGCTCTGCATACATTACTACGCATAGACTTATAATCATATATATTACATCTTGAGATATTCACGAGTGTGGCCCAAATCGGTCAGGTTATCCATACTAATATTACAAAGAGGTAAAGTTTGTGATGTTGTAGGGGGGTAATCTCTGGATCTACTGAACCGTTTTAGGTGAAATTTGGTAAGAAGATATTTTGAGATCCTGGGAAAGACATATGATACTTTTTATCGCGGACATCATTCCTTAAGAGGGTCAAAATGGGGATGAAAGTTTGTATTATATCTTTATATATATAATTCTTCTGTGAGTGTGTATGTCACTGAACTTCTCTCAAACGACTGGACCGATTTTGATGAAATTTTTTAGGTGTGTTCAAGGGAATCTGGGAATGGTTTAGATTTACAATTTGTATAATAATTTTCATCAAAAAAATTATTAAAAAAAGTTTGAAATTTTCAAATTAAAGACGTGTAGACAGGACAACGTCTGTCGGGTCCGCTAGTTATTATATATAATTCTATTTTTTGTGACTAGCTACAGTCTGCAGATTTATTTAAATATTTATTGATAACGGGTTTTTCCTGTAGTTCCGCTATTAAGAGTTTACTTTGTCCATCACTATATAAAATCTGTCTTTCCAAAATTTCATCGTAATCTATTTAGCGATTTAAGCGTAAATAACTAACATACAGACAGAATTCCGTACATATTAGTAAGCTTTTGATTACAAATAAACAAATTACATCCTTATTTTAGTTAACATATAAGTAGAGTTTTTATTTTATATATTATAATAACCATTAGAATTAATGTACCATATAAATGATACGTCTCACTCCATATCATTTACGAGGGCATTAAATGTAAATTACGCAAAGACATACCTATGAGATATTTATACAAAACCATGTGCTGCAATATTTGCAGTTATATTTTACGAGCCTGCGTTTACGCATTTCATGCGAGTGATAAGATTCTTATTGACTAGTTTGTTGAAAATTCTAGATTTAGTTGAAATTGTGTTTCTAAATGTTCTTTAAAATCGTTAATACTATTAGGAATAAAGCTCTCTTGATCGAATTGAACTGAAACGCGGCGGCTAATTTCAGTGAACTGCGCAGGAGATATTCGTAATATAGTGCACAAGTGTACGTGCAGACACACATACACTCTCTATTTCTTTCTCTCTCAAATCCCAATGGAATGATAATTCAATACGACCGGTGGGAGATCAGGCGCAGGACCGACGGCATTACGTGCTCTCCGAGGTACGGGGGTGTAACACTGCCAACTTCTCGACTCCGGGATGTCACTGAGAATTCTTAACTGGAAAAACTCAATAACATGGCCCGACTCTTCCTCCGGATCTGCAGTCGTATATGCTAGCAAGCTATAAGTAACGAGATTAAATAACAATTATATAAAAAAACGGTGTGTGTCTATTTGTTACTTCTTCAAGTTGTATATGTCGAAGGAATATCAATTAATTTAATCGGAGTTTATATTCTCAATTTATAACTACACTTCTCATTGACGTAACACGTGAAATAAAAATCATTTAAAAGTAATATTGTATACTAGCATTGCCCGCGGGTCCGCCCGCGTTCAGATGACCAAAAACCAAATTCTTAGGTTTTTCATATTAGTAAACCCTTTCATTGCAGTTTTTGTATTTTTTCTCAGAAATGAGACATTTTCCCGCAATAAAAAGTGTCCTATACGTTGACCCGGATAAACAGCTATCACCATACCAAATTTCATCAAAATCCCTCGAGTGGTTTTTCGGTGATGCGGTAACAGACAGATAGACAGATAGACAAAAATTATAAAAACTATAGATTCGGCCTCTGTATCGATAATAATGTTTATTTCAATAAGATTTTCCAAAAAATATTTAATGTACAGATTCGGCTTAGTTACAATTTTATTATATGTTTAGATAAGGTATTATACTGTTTATTCCTACGATCTCATAATATTATGATGTTTTAAAATTATACTATTAATTAATGTTAACTATTATATAAATTTATGTGTTATTACAACAACCTTTCGAAAAATCAAACGAACTAACAAAAAAACTTATTAAATTTTGTATAAGGTTGGTGTAGTTCTAGTTAGTGTAAGTGTTCTAGCTAGTGTAGTTCTAGTTAGTGTAAGTGTTGCCGTTCTAATTGGATGTAAAATAAATAAATAAATGTAAATAAATAAATAAATGTAAATAAATAAACGTAAATAAATAAATACATTGAAGCTTAAAGCATCTGTCAACAGCAGAGAATAAGACTGCCTATTCACTATTAAAGGTCAACGTAGGTACCAATCAAACTTCAAAAGAGTGTTTTCAATGCTTGAGTTAAAACTTTTAACTTGCATCTAATAGAAAAGTTGAGATTTCAGACGGCACATAGTTCAAAACAATTTGCAAAGTAATCTCGTCAAATTAATCTATCTATCAAAATTTTCTCCAATCTGAAAGATTCATAATAAAATTTCATTAATTATGCAAATACTTTGCTATTTATTTTAAATTTAATTTTTAATTCTTGATTAAAATCAGGTAGACTTCAAAAGTGTATTAAATTATAATGAACGAGTATAAGTTTTGTGAAGGCGGTTAGGGAAGGCCTCCGGTGTTATTATTCAATCGAAGCATGACTTTATTTTACTTTGTTAGACATTAAATTCGTTGGCTCACTATTACATAGAAATGTTACAATTTTAGTAATTTGGTTATTAATGCTGCAAGGTTCTATGTATCATTAGCTACAGTTTTGCAAAACCACTAGATAGCGGCACTATAACATCAAAATATTCAATTTTACATAGTTCTATGTTGTTTTTTTTACGATAACAAAGTAACGAAGTTCTATGTAAAAATTACTAAACTTGATTAAAATTAACATAGAACCTTGTAATAGTGAGCCAACGAACTTTATCGTACTTACGTAATTTATCTTGGTTTAAATTAAAAATGGAAGTGGTACTCAGTTCGGTTGTAGTCGTGGTATATCATTCGTTTAGCCTTAAATTCAAACGAATACTTATAATGTCTATGCGTATGTCATAGTAATTTCTATTGGAGCTATTTACTGTCGGTTTTTCTGTGATGCGGTCACACACAGACAGACAGACAAAAATTCTAAAAACTATAGATTCAGCCTCTGTATTGATAATAATGACTATTTCAATAAGATCTTCCAAAAAATGTTTAAGGTACAGATTCGACTCAGTTACAATTTTATTATATGTAATATTTATAACTATAAAACGGCAACAATAGTTATATACTAAAAAGATTTAGAGATTGCTTGAGATATCAAAGGTTTATGGGGTGAATCATTTTGTACATCTTTACAAATTCATAATGTGTGTAAAGGATGATAAAGTTTGTTTAAGAACCTAAGATATACGTGAATCTGTCAAATAACCCATGTAGTAGTAGCAAGTACCATATCATATTTTTTTAACTTCTTTACGAGAGACAAAAGAAAACGTGGAGTAAAGTCACATATCTTCGTTTCGATCGAAGTATATAACAGTATTCAATATTCGCAGTTTACTGAATAAATACTGCGAAATATGTCAGTCAGGACTAATATGTCAGGACATTAACACACAACACCATCTAGTTCCATGGTAAGCTACGAGGCCTGTGTTATGGATACCAGATAGTTGATACATTATACATATATAACTTTTAAATACATACATATTATAAATATAAACACCCATGACTGGAGTACAAACATTCGTGCTCATCACACAAATGAATGCCCCCAGCGGGACTCGAACCCGCGACCGCTGGCACAGAAAGTAGGGTCACTACAAACTGAGCCAAACGTGTCGTCGTCGATCGAAATAAAGTATTAGTACCTAGTATTCTAAAGGAATCGAGTGAATTTAAAATTTTCTTAATACCCATCATTAAGTATACTTAATTAACGTTTTTATTGAATTTTTTCCCATTTTCCTCTCCCTCGTTGGCGCTTAATGAAGTATTATGTTCCCTCACTCTGAAAATATTATTCCAATATATATTAGTAATAGTAGATATTACTTTTCTACAGAATTCTCATAGTTAATGTATAAATTTGAATAAAAAATTAAAGAAAACTGGTATTTTAAAATATTCTTTATAACAGGAATGAAATTTTCTAGCCTTTGTCAAAGTAAAAAATATCACTGAACTCAATCCACAATAGAAATCATCATAAAAAACTTAAAAGACGAAATGAACTGAAGTTTGTGAAGAAAAGGCAGTGGTGGCCCAGTGGTAACGCGCTTGCTTGGGAAACCGAATGGAGCGGGTTCAAATATTTTTAGGTGCGAATCATTTCTAACTTGATTACAACTTGCCTTACGGTCAAAAGATAACATCGTGAGAAAACCTGCATGTCTGAGAAAACCTAGCAAGTTTTCAAAAGACATGTGAAGTCCGCCAACTCGCACTTGGCCAGCGTGGCAGACTATGGCTTGATCCTCTTCATATTCAAGGGAGGCCCGTTGCCCAGCAGTGGAACGTTAAGAAGGTCTGAATTGTGAACACAAGCATGAATTTAAGTTACAATGAAGCTTATTAAAGAGAAAAGATGCTTTTGATTTGTGACAATTTTATTCGATTATCAACATCAATTTATACCTCGTTTTCTCCTCCTAATTTACACCCTCGCTTCGTACGTTTTAATTTTTTTGAGCGGAACCCTAATTCTTTTACTAAAATAAAAGTAGCCTATGTTACTCACTATAACATCAGCTATCTTTCAGTAAAGTACCGTCAAAATCAGTCCAGCCGTTTCAGAGAATATCCGGAACAAACAGACAGTCAGACAAAAATAAAAAAAAATGAGTTTTTCTTATAAATAGGTACCGTATATAATTTCATAATATGCATTTAGTAAAACGCTGTTATTTTGACATTACAAACACACATTTCAATTTTATTTATCTGTATAGATATATTATTTGTTATTTTGGAACATCCCAAAGGCTTTATTGCAATATTTTCCCCACCTGCAACTCTTTTCGATTTTTGTTTGACCTATTTTAAAAAATGTCGGGCAAATGAATAACAAAACATTTTTTATAACGTATACGCTTACGTTGTGGAGGTTTTTATACTTTATTTAGAATAGGTTAGCCTTTGTTACCCGTTGTTAGTTTTGAGTTTTCAATTATATGTCTTGCAATTGTTTTTCAGCCTTATTATTATAGTAAGGGTTTTTCCAATTATAAATTATAATCCATATTAATCTTTATATATAAAATATGTTCGAGCGTACGTGCGTGCGTGCGTGCGTGCGTACGTGCGTGCGCGCGTGTGTTCGGCTATGAAATAGGGATGAAAATTTGTATAGGTGTGCAATTTACGGACGAACCCGAGCAAAGCGAGAATAAGCCGCTAGTATGACATAAAGTAAATTATCTTTTATTCGAAAATCAATGACCAAGCATAAGTACTCACTCGATTCGACGCCTTACATATTTGAAAAGCTTTAAGTGTAGCTCCATTGACTTATAAAATTCTTTTATTCCAAACGAATCAAAGGAACTCAATGCGCAAGTACAATCGTAGGAGAAATTCAGTCGTAAATCTGTCCAATAAGATTTCTCGAGCGGTAAGATCGTCTAACAACGGACGACTAATGTGTTTTATATACTATTATATTATATGTAATTCGAATTAAATTTATTGCGGTCAGCTCATAAATTTTTCTTTTACTTAAAAGTTTTTAAGGAATATTTAGTAGATAGTGCCTCAAATTGCCTAAACATATAGGTACCTACTAGGTATTCTATCTATACATATAATAAAATTGTAACTAAGCCGAATCTGTACATTAATTATTTTTTTGGAATTCTTATTGAAACAAACATTATTATCGATCGATACAGAGGCCGATTCTATAGTTTTTAAAATTTTTGTCTGTCTGCTTGTCTGTAACCGCATCACAGAAAAACCACTGGAGTTTTTGATGAAATTTGGTATGGTGATAGCTAGTTAGACGGGTCAACATATAGGATACTTTTTACCGCGGAAAAATATCTCAATTCTGAGAAAAAATACAAAAACTGCATTGTAAGAGTATACTAATATGTAAAACCTAAGAATGTGGTTTTTGGTCATCTGAACGCGAGCGAAGCCGCGGGTATAGCTAGTTCTGATATAATTTTTGACATAAATGAAACTGTTCTAAGGTACCGTATATACAGGTGCGATAATAGAAGAGGACTCTCATAGAATCACTTGTATTTTTTATAACCTATTATAGCAAAATGTACTGAAATTAAAACTTTAAATAGCTTAGTTTTGTATAAGGATTAAGGAAAATTCTAGTACAGTCTTTTGTTTGTTCATCTTCACGATGGTCGTGACCCTTCGAGGAAAAAATTATTTATAAAAATTTGCATAATTTCTGCTTGGTAAAATTACTCCAGGAGAAAGTTCAAATAAATTTCAATAAATGATGTTATACCAAATCTTCGATATATTAAGTACTAGCGACTCAACTGCCTCCGTGGTGTAGTGGCTAGCATGTACGGCTGCATACCCGGAGGTCCTGGGTTCGAGTCCCGGGTCGGGCCAAGTTTAGTTATTGTCTTTCTGTATAAGTAAGCCTCAGTAACAGCCCGGAGTTGGGAAGTTGGCGGTGTTTCACCCCCGTGCCTCGGAGAGCACGTAAAGCCGTCGGTCCTGCGCCTTTACTCTCACTGGTCGTGTCGAGCAGTCGTCCCACCGGAATATGAGAGTGATAGGAATAGAGAGTGCACTTGTGTCTGCGCGTACACTTGTGCACTATAATATCTCCTGCGCAGTTGGCTAGTCTCAATGAGATTGGCCGCCGTGGCCGGAATCGGTCGGGAGAACATCACTAGCGACTCACCCTCGCTTCGCTCGGGTTCGTCACTAGGACGTTTTAAATGCATAGATATAAATAGGTAGTTATTAGCCAACGTTAGCCATATATTTTTTCGTGTTTTAATTGTTATTGTGCTATTCGGGGCGGAGACAAATCTAACAAATCAAATATCATAGAAATCGGTCCAGCCGTTCTGGAGTTATAAATAGTGTAACTAACCAGACTTTGTTATATATATATATATATATATGTTTTTAAAAAGAAACAAGAAAGAATAGGCACTATAAAGTATATACTTACAAAACATACTCTTATTTTTATTTATGCCTAAGCAAAGAAAGATTAAATTATTTATTCGGAAGTCAATTTTAATAATGAAAAAGCCTTTAGTACGTATATTTGTACTTAGCGCTGTAAATTTTTTGTCCTGTTCGTGATTTTGTTTATTTTTTCATTTTCATTTTATATTTTATATACATAGTGTACACATTTTTCCAAAATAAAAAAAAAATACTCGGCAACTTTTGCGACTTGCTCCATCTATCGTCTCTCGGGCAAAAGAAACTACGAACAGCCTGAATTAGAGCAGTCCATTTTTTGTGCCTGAACGTTCATCTGTGATCAATTTTATAGCCACATATAATAGAAGTGGATATTCCTTTGACTTGAGAACCCAAACATCGCTCGGATATCTAATAGCTCTCCAAACAAAGAAAACATCAACCTTTGCTCTTCGTGGTATTTTAATTCTATCCATATTCTATACTAGCGACTCGCCCTCACTCCGCTCGGGTTCGTCTCTTGGTACGTTTTATGGGGAGTATGGATTTCTCAGAGATGAGATATTTTCTCGCAATAAAAAGTATCCTATATGTTGGTCCGGATAACCAGCTATCATCATACCAAATTTTATCAAAATCTGTCCAGTGGTTTTTTCGTGATGCGGTCACAGACAGACAGACAAATAT
Organism: Brenthis daphne; assembly: GCA_947093115.1. NCBI lineage: Eukaryota > Metazoa > Arthropoda > Insecta > Lepidoptera > Nymphalidae > Brenthis > Brenthis daphne. The sequence continues at coordinate 23,675,254 of OX352479.1, read as the reverse complement.
TCTAAAAAGTATAGATTCAGCCTCTGCATTGATAATAATGACTATTTCAATAAGATTTACCAGAAAGTATTTAATGTACAGATTTTATTCAGAATTTTATTCTATATGTATGTATATATACAAATGTAGATGTACGAGTACAATAAACCGCATCATTAATTTAGTCCAATCAAAAATATGTATTTGATGACTCACACTAACTTTGGAAAGCGCTGTTTTATGTTTGTGTGTTCTATCTGTGACGATTTACTTTTAGTTTATATACGCAATCTGTTTTTGTTATTATAATCTATCATTCGACATCGACATTTTACAACTGTATTTTGTATAAACTACCTCAAATAAATACTCGTAGTTGTAATTAAATAATTTTAAGACACTTTTACTCAGTTTGTAGTGACCCTACTTGCTGTGCTAGCGGTCGCGGGTTCGAATCCCGCTGGGGGCATTCATTTGTGTGATGAACACGAATGTTTTTACTCAAATCATGGGTGTTTATTATATTTATAATATGTATGTATTTAAAGTGAGTATATGTTTAGTGTATAAACTATCTGGTATCCATAACTCAAGCCTCGTAGCTTACCATGGAACTAGATGGTGCTGTGTGTTAATGTCCCAACATATTTATTACTTATTTATTTATTATTATTAATTTTCGTAGTAAAAAAAGTGCCTCCTCAAGCCATTGAAGCTACTCACGTTAATTCAAAGATCGAGATCAAGAGATTGATTATATAAACTTGATTATATAGACTTATATACCCTCCGTTCGTCCCTAGCTTGCTTTCCAATACATACTTTCATCCCCATTCTCACTCCCTTAAGGGATGATTTACGGGATTGAAAGTATCCTATGTCTTTCCCAGGGTCTCAAACTATCTTTTTACCAAATTTCATCTAAATTGGTTGAGTAGAACCAGAGATTACTGATACTTTACCTCTTTATAATATTAGTAAAGATTAAATGATCTGTGACTTATAGTTAAAGCATTGTATTATAAATATAAATCTAAAGAACGAAAACCATTTCCTTGGTACAATGACCTAGAAAACTCGACGTTAATCCGCCACTGATTCTCGAGTGCTAAGTGTGTCTAACGACGGTCGGGCAACGGCGGACGGGGGGTCGTGATTGTGATTAAATGTATAGGTACAGTCGTATAAATAGTTGGCTTAACACTTAACATTACTGCAATTCAATAGAAAAAATATTTGCACCCCAGTGTTTTACTCGCTGATCCGCTCGTGTAGATCGATTATCCTACTAATATTATAAGCGCGAAAGTTTGTAAGAATGTATGGAAATGGAATGGATTTTGATGAAATTTTACAATAATATAGCTCTTAAATCTGAATAACATAGACTACTTTTCATCCCGGAGCCGCTAGTGTAATACTATAGCTTTATAAATTATTATTAAAAAAACAAAAACAAATGTATCCTACGGGAACCGTACATTTTCCGGGATAAATAGTAGCCTATGTGTTATTCTGATGTATGAATTATATTATTGTCAAGTTTCATTAAAATCCATTCAGTAGTTTTTGCGTGAAAGAGTTACAAACATCCATACATCTATACATCCATACATCCTCACAAACTTTCGCGTTTAAAATACAAGTAGGATATTATTACTCGTATGTACTGTGACGTCGCCGTAATTTAGATTTTTAAATAAATAAATGCATTGTAATTCAATTCTTTCTTTAGATTTTATATGTGCCATTTCAGCACAATTTACTGTAATACTTTCTTAGATTTACGCGAACGTTTGACATTATTAAATAAAACTATCTTTTCGGATTATTTCGCGGATTTATTTTGATTTTTGGTTCCCGACGTTAACAAAATTTTGTTAATTGTGGGTAGGCTGTCTGTAACAACTATACATTCAAGACATGTAACACCTCAGTCTCTCCCGTGACCATGGATGCTGTAAAGCATTCGAAACGTCGGGAACCAAAAATCAAAATAAATCCGCGAAATAATCCGAAAAGATAGTTTTATTTAATAATGCACAATTTACTGTGTTATATTTATGGCTATATGTATTTAGATACAAATATAGTATATTAGGTTATGTCGAGTGTATGAAACATACATTTAAATAGTCTACTCAAATTACACACGATTCTTCTGAAAACGTTAATGTATTTAGGAAATCGAGAAACTGAATATCTGAAATTTACATGCTGCATCAAACCTAGGACCTCTGTCGCATAATGTATGATGAGTTAGATTGTATGGGATTATTATTAAATGCTTCTACCACAAATATATATATATATATATATATATATATATATATATATATATGTACAATGTACATCTAATATATGAAAATTTATTCGTTTCCATACAACGTGTACTAAAGTCAAAACTATCGTTATTTTTATTGTTAATTAATGGTCGTAAATATAATCGCGAAGCTTATGTAGATTTAAAATTCAAATGTAAAAATAAGTTTTTGATATATTTCTTTAACAATAAACACAAAATGAGTATGAACAGAAAATTATGTTTTGATTTAATTAATTATGCTTACGTACCATCAAATTGCTCATTGTGCGTGGCTTAACAAATTTATCACGAAAAGTGAGCTTGGGTCTACATCGTACATCTCTTTCATCTGTGTCATTCCTGTGTGTGAAATGGAAATAACAAAATAAAAACCATCTCTCAGAAATATTTTGAGAGTATAATTAAATAACAAAAATACTAAACATTGGTAGAGTCAAACTATAATGTTACATGAAAAGTCTATATGAAAGGAGTTTGAACGCTTTTGTATGGGAGCTTTCATTCGCCCGCCATTTTAATTTTGTTTCAAATTACGACGCGCGATGAAAATTGAAACTGGTATGTTCATTGAATAAAAAAACTGTGAATATTACTATGAGAAACAAAGTTGTACTAAAACAAAATGTTTCCATAGAACTAGATAAATGGTACGTTTTAACGCTTAGTAGGGAACAAGCAGACTAATTATATGATACATAGTCTTCCTCAATAAACGGATTCTCTAACGCAAAAAGTATTTTTCAAATCGGATTAGTAGTTCATGAGATTAGTGCGTTCAAACAAACAAACAGACTCTTCCTCCCTATAGTATTAGTGTACATCCATACTAATATTATAAATGTAAAAGTATGTTTGTTTGTTTGTTTGTCTGTCCTTCTTTCACGTCGAAACGGAGTGACGGATTGCCATGTTTTTTGTGTGGAGATAGTTGGGTGACTGGAGAGTGATATAGGCCACTTTTTACCGCGGGAGATTATTTAATTCCCACGGGAAAATACATTATAATACAATCTTAAAAAAATATTTATGACCAGAATTACTTGAAACTTGGTATTAATGCTTTTCAATGAAATTAAATAAATATGTGTTTTAGCATTTTTCGAAATTTATCCTAAAGGGGGTAAAATAGAGGATGAAAGTTTGTATGAAACTACTGCTTTAGAGATTTTTTTATAGTTTTAGCGCGAACAAAGCCGCGGGTTCTGCTAGTGATACTTTAATATATTTTATATTAATAATCTAAAATAATCCATAGGACTCTTACCAAACAAATTCACACCATCTACCTAGAAACCGAACAGTGTATGCCACATTAGTAAGGATACAAATAAAAATATTTATACTTAGAAGACTGCATATAGGCAAGTTCGAAAAAGATATGCAGACTTCCACACGTTACGTAGCTTTTATCTAAATTAGGGAACGTGAATTATAAATCGAATTTGGTTAATTCATTAAATATTTTAAAATAACCTTAACATGCTATCAATAGGTGATGATGTTTTCCTAGCCGATTCCGGCTACGGCGGCCAGTCTCATTGAGACTAGCCAACTGCGCAGGAGATATTATAGTGCACAAGTGTACGCACAGACACAAGTGCATTCTCTATTCCTGTCACTCTCATACTCCGGTGGGACGACACGAGACACGACCGGTGAGAGTTAAGGCGCAGGACTGACGGCTTTACGTGCTCTCCGAGGCACGGGGGTGAAACACCGCCAACTTCCCAACTCCGGGCTGTCACTGAGGCTTACTATACAGAAAGACTCAATAACTAAACTTGGCCCGACCCGGGACTCGAAACCAGGACCTCCGAGTGTGCAGGCGTACATGCTAGCCACTACACCAGCGAGGCAGTTATTTATTTTTTTTTTTATCAATAGGTATACATTACTTGAGTATAAAAGGCAAAGTAAGTAAATTAAAAACAGAAATCTCAGTTACATTTTATATGTACATATTGCTCACAGTAAGAGACTGAAGAGTTACTATTGATTCAGATGCGAACCATTCCTTATTCATCGAGCACTCGCTATTTTGCAAGGGAGACCATTGTTAGCTCTCTTGAAATACCTTATTTTAATATATTACGATTAAAGGAAAGCTTTTTAAGTCACTTTTTTATGAAAGGAATATTGGTAAGGGACTATAACATATTATTCTGAAACTTCCGCTTGAAATATGATTGTAGGCATCAGCAAACAATAGTAGTACTGAAAAGAAATTTTAAATCCTATTGTGTAATGTTTTAATGCTTCATTTTTTTATATATTGACTAGCAGAACCCGCGGCTTCGCTCGCGCTAAAACTGCAAAAAAAATGTCTTCTAAAATGGTAGGTTTCATATAATCTTTCATTCCCTATTTTACTTCCTTATGGGATGAATTTCAAAACATGCTAAAACATGTATTTATTTAATTGTATTGAAGAGCATTAGTACCAAGGTTCAAGTAATTCTGATAATAAATATTTTTTTGGGTTGTATTATAACGTGTTATCCCGTGGGAATGAGATAATCTCCCGCAGTAAAAAGTAGGATATGTCACTCTCCAGCCCTCCAACTATCTCCACATAAAATATGTTAAAAATTAAGAAAAACCGACTTCCAGGCACTAAAATGTAAAAAATTACTAAACGTGGGTTTTCATTAAGAATAGATACCTAATCAGATAGGTATTTTCGAAGTCGGTGCCAGCGGATGCAAAACAAATCTAATATATTTCGATACGTAAAATACATATTTACCTATTAGATATTCATATCTTAAAATATTGTAGGCTCGCACCGACTTCGAAAATATCTGAAACCTCGTAGCTTACTATGGAACTAGATGGTGCTATGTGTTGTCCCAACATATTTATTTTATATCTTTATACATCCTAACGTATTGCTATTATAATAAAAAATATTCATACAAATCGTATCTACTTGAGTTATAAGCACACAAACTGACAGTTACATACTTTATTTAAGGATATGTCGAAGAAGAAACTGTTAAACAAGAACAGAGTCACTATTGATTCAGAAACATTTTTAATTCATCGGACTCACGCCATTTTGTAATGTTCTCATCGCTACTCATGATCTAGTTACAACTTGATGTAACCCAGTTCAACAGTGTTGATTTGCTTAGAGTAATATCGTAGTGACGAAGGCAGTTGTAGCCCAGTTGTAACGCGCTCGCTTGGGAAACCGAGGGAAGCGGGTTCCAATCCCGGGTCTCGCACCTCTGATATTTTCATGTGCGAATCATTTCCAACATGATTACAACTTGTCTTACGATGAAGAAACCTGCATGTCTGAGAGAATCTAGCAAGATATCTCTCTAATCTCGAAAGACATGTGTGTGAGACCGCCAAGCCGCACTTGGCCAGCGTGGCCAATATGGTAATATATGATAATATGTGTATGTTCGTATTGAAAGGAGGGAAATAAACCAGGAATGTGAAAAATAGCTGAATACATATCGTAGTCTATACTAATATAATAAAGAGGTAAAATTTGTAATATTGTTAGTTTGTGACGTTGTAGGGGGTAATCTCTGGATCTACAGAAACGATTTAGATGAAATTTGGCAAGAAGATAATGTAAGACCCTGGGAAGGCCATAGGATACTTATATTTATCCCGGAAATCATCCCTTAAAGGGGTGAAAATGGGGATGAAAGTTTGTACGGGGATTCAACCTAGGGACGAACCCGAACGAAGCGAGGGTGAGTAGCTAGTATAGTTATATACTTGAATACCTGTTTCGTCTAATGGTAAGCTTATATGGCTACGGATCGAGTAGGGTTTAAGTTCTAATCGACTCAGCTCTGCCATTTACTGTGTAGAAATTCTTTGTAGCACCCCTTTGGGATATTGGCTGTGTTTTTCGTAATAGTCGCTTTAAAAACACATAGAGTCGCACCATCTCTTACATGTTATTAGGCGTTTTCATCCTATCGGAAAATATTTGTGAGGGAATGTTAATTGTCTCACGTAGACAGCTAAGCTTTATGTTATTGGCTGGCGTGATCGAAATCTAACCGATTTCAAAAGAAAATATCATTTATCTAATATATAAATATTTCGTGTCACGGTATTTGTGGTCGGACTCCTCCGTAACAGCTAGAACGATTTTAATTAAAAATAAATTGTATATTTGGTAGGTATGAGAATAGGACGTAAAGTTTTTTTCACCCCACCCCCCATTTTTTTATCGCGATTTTAGTGTTGTTCTATGAACAATATCCAAATAATACTTTCTTAGATTTACGCGAATATTTGACATTTTAAAATGGGTAGGCTGTCTGTAACAACTATACCTTCAAGACATGTAACACCTCAGTCTCTCCCGTGACCATGGATGCTGTAAAGCATTCGAAACGTCGGGAAACAAAAATGCAAATAAATCCGCGACAAAATCCGAAAAGATAGTTTTATTTAAAATATCCAAATATTTTAATATTATATAAATACATAGGGACGAACCCGAGCCAAACGAGGCTGAGCCGCTATATAATATAAAGCAAGAGTTTTTTTTGTAGATTGTTCGCGGGTAAAGCCGCGGGTTTTTCTAGTAAGATATGTATAATATTCATACTTTTGTGGCGTAACTAAATCTAAAATCTTCAGATGTTACTTTGACTGGTTTATCTAACAAATTAGCTACTTAAATCTTAACACACTCGCTACATTAAGCACTTAAAGTGATTAAATCCAAAATAGGCTTGATTAAATGTACGAGTAATACATTATATCGTTATTTTTTTAGTATCGACTTTCGAATGATTGTTACTCGTTTGATTTTAATATCTACTGAAAATACGTAAAAGTTTATTACACGTACTAAACTGCTGTGTGCCAAAAAAATATTATTGGTAGAAAAGCAAGGTATTTTGAATAGCATTAAAATCGCTGATGTACGTGAAATTTCAATAAATAAATTACACTTGCCGACTATATAAATTAAAGTTTTATATAATACTAGCGACTCACCCTCGCGTCTCTCGGGTTCGTCCCTAGGTACGTTTTAACGATTAGTATAGAATAGATAGACTATATATTATAAAACGTGTTTTCCCGTGGGAATGTGATAATTTCCCGTGGTAAAAAGCAGCCTATGTCACTCTCCAGCCCTCCAACTGTCTCTACACAAAAATCACGCCAATCGATCATCGATCAAGAAGAAAATGAAAGAAGGATAAACAAACAAACACACTTTCACATTTATAATATTAGTATGGATTATCAAATGTTAGCGTTAAAGCTTACTTATTTTTTACATCAAATTCTGAAAATTTCAATGAAAATATGTATGTTAATATGAATATATGACGTGCAATGAAATTATATAAATACGAATTTAGGACATGTTCATGAAATTACATATTTTAAATTAATTTTATACCGAAACGATATGGTCATCTTTTTAATGAATTTTGATTGATTTAATCGAGATGAAGGACATGTTTTCGAATACTTAAGAAATATCTTTTCCATATATAAATAGGCAAAGACGAAATAGTTCAGTATTTTTTTCACCTCTGTTTGTATGTTTGTTTGTTCAGTAGCTATTGACGAGTATATTTATAAAAAAATAAAGTCATTTTTTTTTAATAAATAATTTTCGGGCAAAAGAACTGAACTGTTTTGTATTGTAAGTACATATAAAAGTGTATGCTCTCAAATATACAATGAATGAGCGAAAAGAGAATAAAAATAAACCGAAAAATTAACCGAAGAAAAATAACTAAATATTCTGTGAATATTTCAAGCGTCTACCTGTTGCCGTTATCAATATCGAGCAAAAACGAGCAATTAAATCACGTTTGTTGTATAGGAGCCCCATTAAATATCTATTTTATTCTGTGTTTTAATATTTTTTGTTATAGCGGCAACAGACATACATCATCTGTGAAAATTCCAACTGTCTTACTATCACGATTCATGAGATACAGCCTGGTGACAGACGGACAGACTGACAGACTGGACTGACGGACGGACAGCGGAGTCTTAGTGATAGGGTTCCGTTTTACCCTTTGGGTTCGAAACCCTAAAAAACGTGTGTGTGTACTTATATACGCACGTAAGAAGTTATACTTCTTTGGCGTAACAGAACAAAAATTGCTACATATCTCATCCCGTATGTTGTAAAAGTCTCTGTTTGTAAGGAATGCTAACTCCATCATGTCGCTTTCATCCAAGGTCATCATGCCGCTCTTTGGCTATCGGTGTGCGCGTGCATCGTAAAAAGTTTACTCCCATATTTTTTCCTATACGTGCCAAAAGAAGTACCTACCTACCTATAACTTCAAAAATATTGGAAAAAACTTAATTTATATGTTTTTTCCAAAAAAATTCAATAATAATAATGGTCGAATTTGGACCACCCAGCGAACACATCAATATATTATAGTTGGTTTATAGATCTACTACTATACTAAAATTAGTTAGCAACACGTGACAATAAGGCGTCCCGGTGAAACTATAAACTTAGATGTGCATAAATATAAATCATAACTGATTTGTTTATAGCCCTATAAATTATAACTAATGACATAATTAATGTATACGATTCGACAAAGTTGAGCCCTTTCCCATTATACGTTAACGACTAGTATGTTTTTTTTATTTGTATTTTTTTTTAATATTTTTTTTTTATTTTGACAACAAACTGAAAACTATAGGAACTGCTTTATGTACCGGAATAGAAAGTAGCTTATACTACTTTTCTTATTTTACTTTTCTTATTTTAACCATTTTCAACCGACTTCAAAAAGGAGGAGGTTCTCAATTCGACTGTATTTTTTTTTTTTATGTTTGTTACCTCAGAACTCGGTCATTTATTAACCGATTTGGACAATTTTTGTGTTGTTTGAAAGGGTTTACTTCCAGATTGGTCCCATTTAATTTAAAAAAAAAAAATACCACCCCTAAGGGTGGAAAAATAGCTAATGATGAATTTTACCTACTTCTAATTGTCATATTGACTTGAAACTTTGCAAGTGTTTCTATTTCCGTTGATAGTACAGTGGTTCGGTATTGTTGACCTGATCTGATGGTAAGGCCAGAAGGTGGATAAGTGGAACTCTTCAACGGCTAATAGTAGATACTTTGAGATTGGGCTTATTTTGTTTGATTTGACAAACCTAACACGTTAGAATTCTTACTTTGCTACTACTGTCTACACTAAAAAGGGAAAAATAAAAACTTTTTAACAAAAAAATAAAAATCGACTTCAAACAAAAGCACTAAAAAGTAAAAAATAACTGATTGGTAGTTTTCATTTACTTAACATACCTAATCAAATATTTTCGAAGTCGGTGTGCTTTGGCTAAGTAATTAAAGCCTACCTATTAAATACATACCTAATCAAATATTTTTGAAATCGGTGCCAGCCCATACAAAGCAAAGCACACCGACTTCGAAAATATTTGATTAGGTATGTATAGTAAATGAAAACTACCAATCAGTTATTTTTTACTTTTTAGTGCTTTTGTTTGAAGTCGGTTTTTATATATACTATACTTTATTGCACTTATATGTAAAATACAGAGATTAACAAACAATAAAATTAGTTAGCAAAGGTGGACTTATCTCTAGAAGAGATCTCTTCCAGTCAACCTAAGTGAGTTAGAGAGATAGTATTAAAATGCAGGCTAAAGTGCAGTTACTCAAATGTAAATACTTAAATAAATATATATTATATATACATATAACAAAACAACCGATTAGAAAAGATTGAGGGAAACAATGATCATAGGATTTCCCATCGGCTATAGAACCTTAAACATCTTTTCCCATATAACCATTTCGAATTTTTACATTTGTCATAAAGCTTCCCTTAGTGGTCGCCATCATCAATCAATCTATACATATAATAAAATTGTAACTAAGCCGAATCTGTACATTAAATATTTTTTGGAAAATCTTATTGAAATAAACATTATTATCGACACAGAGGTCGAATCTATAGTTTTTAGAATTTTTGTCTGTCTGTCTGTCTGTCTGTTACCGCATCACAGAAAAACTACTGGAGGGATTTTGATAAAATTTGGTATGGCGCTAGCTGCTTATCCGGGTCAATATATAAGATACTTTTTACCGCGAGAAAATATCTCATTTCTGAGAAAAAATACAAAAACTGTAATGTAAGAGTATACTGTACCTAAAACCTAAGAATTTGATTTTTGGTCATCTGAACGCGGGCGGAGCCGCGGGCAATGCTAGTTCTTTTATAAAACCCAACGGCTGTGACACGCACTGTACCAGTGGGTTAGCTGACTTTAGATCTTTTAAATATTATGTAATCTAAGACACCCAAAATCAATTAAGATTCTTAAGACAATTTACGTTTAAGATCTATATGAATACAAAAACTTTTGTATAATGAGAACTATCTTGGTCTCGACCGAGTACCGGTTGGTCGCTTTCAGCACTCTTGGCATCGAGTGCCTCATAAATTTGACTCTGAATTACGTGGTACAGTAATTCGTTGTCAAATGAATTTTAATAATAATTTTAAGATAAATATCATATTATCTATATTTCTGTAGTTAACATGAAATCGTCCGTCTGAGATCAAAGATTCTGTGATTGAAAAGGTAAAAGCTTTACGAACTTTTTGCTATATAAATATTACTCCTTTACAAAAATGGTGGGCGAAAGCTTTAAAAACCCTATGTGAAGATTCTATTAGTAGTAAGAAATCACAGAAACTCATTAATTTCTGTCATGTTCGTATTAGCGCGCATTAGATATAGCACTTGTAATAGTTTTAAAAGGTACCAACGACTTACTCTCGCTTCGCTTGGGTACATCCCTTGTCTTAAATGGATTATCACCGCATAAAAGTCATTTTTCCATAGAAAAATCCTCTTTTTTACGTCAGGAACCTTCACAGACGTAAAATAGGATTATATATATATATATATATATATATATATATATATATATATATATATATATATATATATATATATATATTCTTTATTGCACTAAACAAGTAATAAAAAAAAATACATAGAAAACGACGTGGACAAAGGTGGACTTATCTCTATAAGAGATCTCTTCCAGTCAACCCATGCATGTGGGAAATAGTGTCAAGTAGCGGGACAGAAAGAGAAAGTGCAGAGAAATGATAAGAAAATATATAAGAATAATCATAAGTAAAACAAGATAAATACAATATATACATAAACATACTTATATTATTACAAAACAGAAATGTACACATTTTTCAATGATGAGTTAGAAAATAATTTTTCATATTGATTTTAAACGCATCATTAGAAGGGCTCTCTTGTAGGACTTTGGGAAGTCTGTTCCAAAGCACTGCAGCCTGTACCGAGAATGAGTTTTGGAAAAACTTGGTGTTGCTTCTTGGTATGTCAAGCATCGATGAGATGCAGGGCCGCCTGGAACGCGATGGAGTGGGAAGAAAGTTAAACCGGGAACGAAGGTAAGAGGGAAAATTGAGGTTATGAAGGATGTTGAACAGAAACGAAAGGAGGTGCATATCACGGCGAAGGCGGATAGGGAGCCATTTAAGACGAGCTCGAAAGTCGGAAACATGATCATACTTGCGTAGACCATAGATAAAGATTTTGAAGACGCTCTAGTTTATTCAGTAGCTCCTCCGTCACATCCAAATAGCATACATCGGCGTAGTCAAGTATGGGTAGTAGAAGAGACTGCGCAAGCATAATTTTGGTTTTGAAGGGAAGAAAGTATTGGAGACGCTTCAGAGAATGGAAAGTGAAGTACATACGCCTACTAACCTCATTGATATGAGGTGTCCATGTCATGTGGCAATCTAAGATAAGACCCAAGTTCCTTACTTTATCGCAGTAAGGTATTTGGACCCCAGAGTATATAATCCCAGGGACTGACTCCCAATCTATCTTACATCTTAGCCTGCTGCTGCCAATAATTATGGCTTGAGACTTATTAGGGTTAACTAAAAGTCCGTAAGATTCGGCCCAAGTTTGTATAGCGACAAGATCATTATTTAAAGTTTCAACAGCATCGGGCAACTCAGTTAACTCAAAATGGCGATAGAGTTGTAAGTCATCTGCATACAGATGGTAGGGAGAAGAAATGACGCGAGATATGTTGTTAATAAAAACAGAAAAGAGTAGTGGTGAAAGAACGCCGCCTTGGGGGACCCCAGCCGTGAGATCTAACCACTCCAACGAAGAGCCATTAGTTCTCACACACTGGCGACGCCCGAAGAGATATGAGCGAAACCAGTCAATAGTCGCAGGAGAAACGTTAACTGCGCGAAGAGTGCCAAGAAGAATGTCGAAGTCAACAGAGTTGAATGCACTACTGAAATCAAGGAGTACCATTGCAGTGAGCTTGGTGTTATCCATGGCAAACCGAATGTCCTCCGTAATGTTCAGTAGCGCACCAATAGTGCTGTGAAAGGGACGAAAACCGGACTGATAAGGACATAGTAAATTATACGAAGCAAGGTAGGAGTAAAGTTGATTGTGCACAATGGATTCTAGGACTTTGGATAGGATAGGTAGGATGGATATAGGACGATACTCATTGAGGCAGGTGGGATTTGTGATTTTAGGTAATGGTATGACAAGAGCATTCTTCCATTGAGTTGGAAAAACATTGCAAGCCAGTGAATAATTAATAATGTGAGTGAGGACTGGAGCAATGCAATCCAATACGGGAATAATCATGTCGAGACTGAGAAGGTCACTACCGATGGCTTTGGTAGTGATGGAGCGGATACACTTCTTAATGGCATCTTCTGAGACTGATTCGAAAGAGAAAGAGAAGGAGCCTGGTGGGACAATATTAGATAACTGTATAAGTGTGTATAAGACTTTAATTGCGAGTTTAATGTTAAAGGAGGGATAGTAAAATGGCGATTTAGCTTATTAAGATCAACCGAGACTTCGCCAGAAGTCGGGGGTTTGCCCACACCAAGCGACTCAAGAAATCTCCAAACTTGCGCTTGGGAGAGATTCTGAATTGTAGAGTGAATATAGCGACGTTTGGCGTCCCTACACATTCTGTTGCAGATGTTTCGAAGTTTTTTGTATGCTGTAAGATTGTCCTCAGACGGGTATTTTTTGTTTTTCGACTTTGCCCTGTCGCGTTTAGCCATCGTCCTTCTGATCAATGGTGTTATCCAGGGAGCTGGAGCATGTTTCATGCGAACTGGTCTTACCGGGGCGTGAGTATCGTATAAACTAATCAGTTCAGAGGTTAGTGAGTCGACCATAAAATCAATATTATCAGAAGTAACTATTGGCGACCAGTTGCATTTCATCACATCCTCTCTTAAGCGTTCCAGATTCATATGCTTAAAATTGCGCTGGAAAAGAATCTTGCCTCTAATCTTTGGAGGACGCACCTTATATGCAAGGTAGATTAAGTCATGATGGGAGAATGGGGCACTCATCTGGCCGTGAGAAATAACAAGATTAGGATTAGAGACAGAGATCAGGTCAATGAGAGACGGCCTACAATTAGGAAAATAGTGTGTGGGAGAAGACAAGGGGAGAATATGCAGATTGAAGGAAGCAGTTAGTGCATTTAAAGTTTGGGCTCTCGTATCATTTTTTAGTAAGCATGTATTTAAGTCACCCATGCAAATTACTTGGTCATATAAAGGCAGAAGACTGTTAAATAAAAACTCTAAATCAGTGAAATAATTAATTTTGTCATTTGGGCAGTAAAGGACACCAAGTAATATTTTTTTATGATTTATAAAAAATTCTAAAAAGAGATACTCGAGAGACCCTGAAGTATGTGGGGGGGGAGAAAGACACAACACTAGCAGAAATGCTGTAACGTAGGTAAATACCTACACCACCTCCACCACGGCCAGTGCGGTCATTACGATATAATTTATAACCTGGAAGAGAGCAGCTAGTAGATGGTAGGGATGGTTTAAGCCAGGTTTCAGATATGAGTATACAGTCAACCACGCCGGTGCTAAAAGATGCGAGAAAGTCATTGTAATGAGCAAGTATACTCTGCGCGTTGATATGCACTAAGGAGAGAGAGGCCGATCTTTTGTCAAAAACATTAGTGAGTTTATCTGCAAGTGGTTCTGAATCAGAAAGTGAAGTGTTATTACTGCCAGCACTTTCATAATCTTCTGATGAGCAAGAAAAATAATCATCGTCTAACATAATAATTATTGTGTAATATAATATAGTATGTATAAATATAAATAAATATAAAAAATAGTATCAATAAGATAAATAAAAAAAAATACAAAAAAAAACGATTAACACTATCCACGTGCATAAGTTAACTGCGAGACAAAAAAAAACAAACAAAAGGAAACACAACATTAATAACACAGATACGAACCATGGATGACAAAACATAAATTATTATAAATTTTTAACTTATCTGTTACAAGAACCACAGAGTACCAATGACAATAAATGACAAAAGCAAAAACTAAACGCAACTTGAACGTTGACACTTGACAGTTTGCAAATTACAAGTTAGTGAAGTTCAAACTTCAAAATGACATTAAACAAATAAAACTGAGTGACACATGGAAATTATAATGTTATTGTTACAATTTTAAATGTTGAGTAGTAAAACAAACGGATTGTGGATATTTAAGTACCCTAAAGTTGTAACATTACCTAAAATATAACCCGACCAGGTTAAAATAGTGTAAACAAAATACTATGTGTCGTTGCTTGATCCAGAACTTTTAGGGTGTTGAGAGATTAATTGTTTTAGCTCTGATAAAGAAGTGATCTTGATGCGGGACTTATCCGGAAGTAGAACAATAATCACACCGTCTGTAGACCAGCATCTTTTCATACCGAAATGTTTGCGAGCAGCTATAAACACTTCTTGTCTGGATTTAGTTAGGAACTCCGTCAGCGTAATCTTGGAACCTTTAAGTGTTGTTTTGGCCTGTCAAACATGACTCCGTAGTTGACTATTGCAAAAGCGAACTAGAATAGGTCGAGCAGAATCTCTCTTAACACCCAATCTGTGGCAGGATTCAATTGCGTTAGAGTTAGCGTCTGACACCTTCATTTGGTTGGTTAATATGTTAAGAATTCTCTTCAGCACGTCCTCCTCTTTATCCTCTTTAACTCCGTGGAACAAAAGAACCTTCCTGCGGGACTGTGTCTCTAAGCGGTCTAACCCGAGGGCAACAAGTTCAACCTGGGACTTCAAGATGCCAAGTGACTTCCAAACAAAGGTTTTAAATGCATTGAATTCAGCGGCCAGGGCTTTCACAGCCAAGTTAGGAACAGTGGAGCTAGGTTGAGAAAGATTTTTCTCAAACTCACCCATTCTGGTGGTAAACATAGACGAAAGCTCTTCCATACTTTTCAACAGTTGATCAACAGGTGTTTCCATTGTAATGAAAGTGTGTGAGAGAGTGCAGTTACAGCTAACTTCAGCACAGGTAATTAAGATTTAGCACATATAAATTATAATATAATGTTGTAATTAAATAATGTAGAGCTCATAAAAACACGTCTTTACACTTTCGCGTCTACCCGCCGAAATAATATATATATATATATATATATATATATATATATATATATATATATATATATACTAGCGGCTCACCCTCGCTTCGCTCGGGTTCGTCGCTAGGTACGTTTTAAATAGATATAAAAAGAAAAAATCTTTCTTTCTCACATTTTAATTATATGTTTTAATACTTACCTATTCCGGACTAAGAGAAATCCAAAAATTAAAATATCATAAAAATTGGAACGCGGTCGAACGGGATAAAAAGTATCCTATGTCCTTCTCCTGGCTCTAAACTACCTCCCTGCCAATTTTCAGCTAAATCGGTTCAGCCGTTCTTGAGTTATAAGCGAAGTAACTAACACGACTTTCTTTTATATATATAGATGTAGGATCCGGGGATTAGTTAAATCGTTTATATTCCTATTAACTATTTATTATACTAAAAATTATAGCTAACAATGTTCACGCGAATCGTCGTATCGCCATTATGACTCAACATCCTTCTATTCTTTTATTCATCTATTTCATTCCATTCCATTCTTAAAATTCTTACATACCTCCTCTTTTATTCTTAAAATATTATTCCACGCACACTCATCTCGCAAATCCTACATATATATATATATATATATATATATATATATATATGTGTGTGATATGTCTAATATGCCTTATTTAATTATTTTATTAATTTATCACACCTTTTACAAACAGAGAGTTCTGATATACGCTTCTATCAACAATACTACTATTGATCGAAGGATATACGTGTATATATATATATGTTCTCGTTTGACAGTGATAAAGGCTAATGTATTAACATACCATTATAAGTTGTAACCTAGGCTCAATAATTGAAAGCATAAATAGCAGTAAGAACTTTCAGATTACTGAACAAACTGTGTTGAGTTGTGACTATGAGCCACTTTGTGTATTTGTCGCCGGAATGGAAACATTATATATACCAAATTAACACAAACTTTTTTCATTGACATACCTACCAAGTGAACAAAGCCGCGGTAAAAAGTAGTCTATACATATAATAAAATTGTAACTAACGAATCTGTACATTAAATATTTTGGAAAATCTTATAGAAATAGACATTATTATCGATACAGAGGCCGAATCTATAATTTTTAGAGTTTTAGTCTATCTGTCTGTTTGTGACCGCATCACGACAAAACGACTGGACAGATTTCGATGAAATTTGGTATGATGATAGCTGGTTATCCGGGTTAACATATAGGACTTTTTACAGCCGGAAAATATCTCATCTCTGAGAAATCTATACCAAACGTTAAAACATAAGTCGGGACGAACTCGAGCGGAGGGAGGGTGAGTCGCTAGTAGATTAATAAAACTGAATCTCAGATGAACAGTAAGTTTGAGAATGATACGACAAGCGGCTGAAGACCATAAATTGTTGTGCGCCACGTTTCATAATGACTTAGCAAAACTTAGGCCATTAAAAGTTTAGCTATAACAAACTCTTATTTCGTTTCTCATTATATTCGTAGAAGAACACCACTACAATTGCACTATGACTTGAAAACTTTCAAGAGCAGTGTCAATTCAAGTCTACAATCTCTATAAAATGGATCTTTATGTAAATACTAATTTGGCAAAATATAACAACTTATATATGTATGTTTGTTCCTTTATGTCTGCCTAAACGATTGATTTGATTGTAAAGAAACTCTGGTGGGTTTACTCTGGTATACACTTGCGAAAGTTCCTGGCCCAAAAAAAAATCTTTGGACTTTTGTCTTTTATGAATTTATAAATTATTCAATCTTAGGGAAAGTAAATCACTAGAATATAATAAGATATACGAGTAATATGAGAATCATTAATGCAACAAATAATATTGCTGTCCACTAATTTCTAACCGTTTCCACTGTTTTATAAATTATTTAAAATATAGTTTTTCAGTGGGTAACAGTAACTTAGCAAAATCAATGCGCACGTTTCACGCAAAAAGTACTAAACCGATTTTAACTAAATTTTGCGTAGTGATATTTTTACTTGGGTCAACATTTAGGACACCTTTTATTACAGAACAATCTTTCACTCGGACGGGAAAACACAATAACTGGTTCTATCGAATCGTCCTTCAAAATTTATACGGCGAACGCTCGCTCAACCTTAAGAGATCAAAGCGCGAGATAGCGAGATCAAAACAATGTGCTAGGAAATTGTAGGTCTTAATAAGGTCTACAGAAAAATGTGCAAAAGCATAAATCTTTCTCCTTAGGTACACTCGCAATAACTATTAATATTTACTGAAAACGTACCTAGGGACGCACCTGAGCGAAGCCAGGGTAAGTCATTTGTATTTAATAAGAAATAATTGAAATCGTAGCAAAATAATAAGAATTTTTTTTTTCATCACAATATTATAATTATAATTTAAATTGAAATCTATGTATTGTGCATTTATTCATTTTATTTTTAGCGTCTCTACTCTGCTCTTTAATTATTTACGATTGATGTTTCCGCTGTCTAAGACCGTGCCTGAGTTATAGCCATTGTCACTTCATAGAGTTAGATTAACTTTATATTTCTAATGCATCAGGAAATATAGAGCAAATATTATTGATCAATTTTTCGCTTGCTCGCTTCTACTTTTAATTACATAAATAAATAATTATATTGGAACATTAACACACAGCACCATCTAGTTCCATGGTAAGCTACGAGGCCTGTGTTATGGATACCAGATAGTTAATACACTACACATATATAACTTTAAATACATACATATTATAAATATAAACACCCATGATTGAAGTACAAACATTCGTGCTCATCACACAAATGAATGCCCCCAGCGGGACTCGAACCCGCGACCGCTGGCATAGCAAGTAGAGTCACTACAAACTGAGCCAATCGTGTCGTCGAATACTAATAAAATTTAATTACTTCTAGTGTAATAGGAGATCCGGATCTATGTGGTGGACCCTTTACTCTTTTTCCATTTGAAATATATTTTTTAAAGAATAAAACATATTAACAAACACGACCCATGGGTGTGGTCACCAAAAATTTGCTCCAGGCTATTTTTAATTCAAAAATGTTTGTAGATTTTTTTTTAAAGTACAAGAGCTCTTTTTCCTGTGACAATTTAGTATCAATCTTAAGTAAAAAACTTGTAGAAAACACTATCATACGGTTGGCGTCCTTATTCGTCCATATTACTTGATAAACAGGTATAATAAACAAGTAAATAGAAGTAGTTAATTAGTCGTATTGGATCGTAGTTTCCAGAACCAACCAAGTATCAAAATATAGATAATTTTATTACTTTAATGAATATAGTTGTTAGACCAAAACATCTCCAGACTAGAGGTTTTTAATTGAAAATAGCCTGGAGCAAATTTTTTACGACAACCCCTCTGGGTCGTGTTTGTTAATGTGTTATAGTTTAAAAATATATCTTGCCTGGAAAAAGAGTGAGGGGTCCACCACATAGATCGGGATCTTAGACTATAAAGATATGATGTTCTCTCTCCTGACCGATTCCGGCCACGGCGGCCGTCATTGAGACGAGCCAACTGCGCAGGAGATATTATAGTGCACAAGTGTACGCGCAGACACAAGTGCACTCTCTATCCCTGTCACTCTCATACTCCGGTGGGACGACTGCTCGACACGACCGGTGAGAGTTAAGGCGCAGGACCGACGGCTTTACGTGCTCTCCGAGGCACGGGGGTGAAACACCGCCAACTTCCCAACTCCGGGCTGTTACTGAGACTTACTATACAAAAAGACTCAATAACTAAACTTGGCCCGACCCGGGACTTGAACCCAGGACCTCCGGGTGTGCAGCCGTACATGCTAGCTACTACACCACCGAGGCAGTTAGATAAAGATATATGAGCATATTAAATAAACAAAAATCAATCATAGAGATCTATTAAGAAACATATTTTTTTAAGTATCAAAAGCTTTACACGTGCGAAAGCAAATAAAGATTATGCATAGATTATATATCAGTTGTAAAATTCTAATAAACGTCATCGCTTCATTAGCAACGTAGCAGATTGAGAGTAAATCACAAGTGGGAAATTATGAAACATTCCGGACTGGACAATCGCCAATAGACGCGTCTGTCTGTGATATTAATGTTGGTTATAATGGCAGTCTGGTTTTCGACTGGGAAAATAGCGCTAGATACAGTGTAGATGTTTAACCAACTTTAGAAAAAGAGGAGATTATCATACCTCATTGTTTTGTTGGTTTTCAGATTATTATTACTAGTGTTCGCCGCCCAGTGGGTAAATTTTACCATGATCATCATTGTTTCCAATTTTTTTTTCTAAACTAAAGCTGTCGACGAGCTTACTATATAAAAAAAGAAAATTGTTTTACAAACAGAAGAGAAAAAGTACTGAATTGTTTTGTCTTTGCCTATTTATGTATAAACTAGCATTGCCCGCGGCTCCGCCCGCGTTTAGATGACCAAAAACCAAATTCGTAGGTTTTACGTATTAGTATACTCTCACATTGCAGTTTTTGTATTTTTTCTCAAAAATAAGATATTTTCCCGCGGTGAAAAGTGTCCTATATGTTGACCCGGATAACCAGCTATCACCATACCAAATTTAATCAAAATCCCTCCAGTGGTTTTCCCGTGATGCCGTCACAGACAGACAGACAAAAATTCTAAAAACTATAGATTCGGCCTTCGTATCGATAATAAGGCCTATTTCAATAAATTTTGCAAAAAATATTTAATATACAGATTCGGCTTAGGTACAATTTTATTATATGTATAGATTAGCGAATATTACTATTATCGAGTGAACTACTCCTTAAATAAAACTTTCTTTTAAATGGGCCACAGAATTTAAAAGTATTTAAATTATAGTCTAATTAATTTTGCGATTCGGAATTTTAGTATTGTTATTTAGCGTGAGCTACGAATAGCCGAACCGCATGAAACCGTTAATCCAACTATACTCGTACATTTCTTATTTGACACACGTATTAATTTTCTTTTTTTTTTATTTTGTTTAAGATTTCAAAATATTTGACTACTAGCGACGGGCTTCGGTTTTGTTCAAGACCTTTTGTAAATTTTTTCACTGTATCTATTTAGCTAATTTTATTCTGTATACATAAGCTGTTGAGTATATTTTTAAACAGAAAATTCGCTCGGTGATTTTCGGAAGAGATTTATTTTAAATTTATTTGTTTGTTTGGGTCTCCAACAGATGTACATATTAACTTACATCTAACACATGCCTTAAATTACTATGTACTGCCAATTATAGGAGAACTCATCGTTTCATAACAATAACAGTGTGTATAATTTGCTTATAAAGTGATTAACAATTACTTGCTTAATTACTATAAAATTAAGTTTAATAAATAAAATATATAATAATTTCTGTAATAAAATCATTGAATTGATTAATGACTAATTAATTTTCTAAAGTGTCGTTACATCCATACTTAATATTATAAATGTGAAAGTGTGTTTGTTTGTTTGCTTGCTTGCTTGTTTGTTTGTTTGTTTGTTTGTTTCTCCTTTTTTTCACGTCGAAACGGAGAGACGAATCGGCGTGATTTTTTGTGTGGAGATAGTTGGGGGACTGGAGAGTGACATACGCTACTTTTCACCGGCGGAGATTTTCTAATTCCCCCGGTAAACACGTTAAATTACAATCCAAAAAAATATTTATGATCAGAATTACTTGAAACTTGGTATTAATGCTCTTCAATAAAATTAAATAAATACGTGTTTTAGCATTTTTCGAAATTCAGGATGAATTATAAGAGCGTGAAATAGGGGATGAAAGTTTGTATATAACTACCTTTTTAAAGATTTTTCGTAGTTTTAGCGCGAGCGAAAGAAACCGTTTTTTTTATGTGTCAAATATTTGTTTAAATCTAAGGTAATATTAAAAAATTATAAAATATTTTGGGCAAATACGTTTTTTTTCCTAACACCTTTCAAAAATACCTACTATGAAATATTATTTTATTATTCTTATTTTCGTCGATAATCGATTCGTGTAAGTCAAAATTTTATATTACTTTTGTATCGAATAAATTACTTACATCAGACACTGATAATTATAATACATGAATGTGATGTTCGGTATCGTTAACACTCACATTTCCCCTTTTATTGATTCTTCAATCGATAGCCGGAAACTGACGATAATGTTCTAATCCATGAGGATTAAGGAAGGTAAGCACAACTCGACACCTTAAGTGCTTTATAGTATATCTAAGTCCTTTGAGAACTCACATAATTCAAGCTCGGGCTTCCGATATCTTAGAGCGGGAAAAGTAGACATCTTAATAGTAATTTAATGTGTTATTAACAGTATATAAGTATACTAGCGTTCAGATGACCAAAATACAAATTCTTAGGTTATAGTACATATTAGTATACTCTTATATCGCGGTTTTTTTTTCTCAGAAATGAAATATTTTCCCGAGGTAAAAAGTATCTTATATGTTGATCCGGATAACCAGCTATCACCATACCAAATTTCATTAAAATCCCTCCACTGGTTTCTCTGTGATGGGGTAACAGACAGACAGACAGACAGACAAAAATTCTAAAAACCATAGATTCAGCCTCTGTATCGATAAAAATGTTTATTTCAATAAGATTTTCCAAAAAATATTTAATGTACAGATTCGGCTTAGTTACAATTTTATTATATGTATACATTTATTGTGAACGAATGTAGATTTTTTTTTTAAATAAGAACATTATTATTCATTCTCTCTCTACAGACCGTAAAATGAAAATTAGGTTCAAATACTACGTAAAAGATTTAAGGAAATCCAACGGGAACGAGTATGAAATGGATGGAGGTTTTTATAAAAATTTGTACTTTATTTCTCGGGAGATCATAAATTTATATAAGCATTCATCGTACCGTTTAATTCCGCGCTATATGAATACTAGCGACTTGCCCTCGCTTCTCTTAGGTCTCTAGGTACCTAATATCAGCTATATGTTACTTTAGGTCGTAGTTTGTCTTTATATTAAACTAGCATTGCCCGCGGCTCCGCCGACTAAAAACCAAATTCTTAGGTTTTACATAGTAGTATACTCTTACAATGCAGTTTTTGTATTTTTTTCTCAGAAATGAGATATTTTCCCGCGGTAAAAAATAACCAGCTATCATCATAATAAATTTCATCAAAATCTGTCCAGTGGTTTTCTCATAATGCGGTAACAGACAGACAATTTTTTTATTATATGTATAGATTTCATCCCAATCCGTCAAGCCGTTTCAGCGTAACGGAGTAACAAACATACACACACATACAAACTTATGTATTTATGATAGTTAAGTACATTTCTATACTAATTACTAATAATATTATAAAGAGGCAGAGTGTGTTTGTTTGTGTGTTTGAAAAATGTGCGGTTCCCGTGGGATAGATTTGTTTTTGTCTAGGGACGAACCTGAAGCGAAGCGACGGTGAGTCGTTAGTATTTAGATATTAGATAAATTGTAATAATGTTTCATAGTATTTAAGACGAACTGCATTGTCGGTGCATTCAATACATAGCGACTAAGATCTCGGTGAGGCATTCAATAATCGTTGTAACATACCTTTGATTGTCCATTGCCCATGAAATTTCATTTAGGAAATTTAATGCGTTCTTGCTTGTATTAATCTATACATATAATAAAATTGTAACTAAGTCGAATCTGTACATTAAATATTTTTTGGAAAATCTTATTGAAATAGATTTTATTATCGATACTGAGTCCGAATCTATAGTTTTTAGAATTTTTGTCTGTCTGTCTGTCTGTCTGTTACCGCATCACGAGAAAACCACTGGACAGATTTTGATGAAATTTGGTATGGTGATAGTTGGTTATCCGGGTCAACATATAGGATACTTTTTACCGCGGAAAAATATCTCATTTCTGAGAAAAAATACAAGAACTGTAATGTAAGAGTATACTAATATGTAAAAACTAACAATTAGGTTTTTGGTCATCTCAACGCGGGCGGAGCCGCGGGCAACGCTAGTACAATCAATAAAAACCGTTTAGGCAAATTCAAATTCAAAATATTTTATTCAGCATTAAATTATTACTTTTTTTCTGAACGTCATGGGTCTACTACCAGTTCGGAAAGAAGATGCCTCAGACCTGAGAAGAACTGGCAAAAGAAACTCAGAGGGATTAATATTAATTCGTTCTTTTTTTAAAGTTAAATTATAATTTACAATATTTCTATCTAGTTGAAGTAGCCTGGAGGCGATCATTTCATTTCCGAGGCGTGCCATCTTTTATAAAATCATTTATTGTATTATAGCAATAAAATAATAAAATAAAATAATTTAATAATAGTACTAGCCTTTAGAACACAAACGTTCTTTAACATTTTTCTTTAATTTAGCGATAGAAGCCTTTTGAACATTTTCTGGGACCCTGTTGTACAAGCGTATACATTGTCCATAAAAAGAATTACTGACTCTATTACAAGTTTGTGTTTGCTCCTAGTATTAATGTTACGCTTGTCACACTTCTTGGCAAATTCGTGTCTTTGCATATGTCAATCGTGTAAATCTACAAGTTCCGTAAGTTCTTCACCAATGGCTTTGAAAATCGATTTTGTTTCTAACTCGCCAGTAAATGGCGCATCAACTTCCACACCATTCAACCAATGATAATAAAAATGGTGCATATGTCAAATGGTTGTTTGATGTCAAAAATATTTTCGAGTTGTCAATTTAGGCGTGTGAAACCGCGGTAATATGCTGGTGAAATATGAAATATTAAAAATAATGATTAGATTGGCACATACATATGTGTCTTGTTGATAATAGCAGTATTATTGTCATTTTTGCCACTTGTTTTATGATGAAGGAAAAGTTTGTGAAAAAACCTGCATGCCCGAGAGAACCTAGCAAGTTTTTGAAAGACATGTGAAGTCCGTCAACCCGCACCTGGCCAGGATGGTGGGCTTTATCTCACTCGTATTGAAGTGAGGCCCGTGCCCAACAGTAGTTTTTAATATCTTAAAAAGGGTTAAATACAATGACATCATTATTTGGCTTATTTTGCCATTTTATACTCTCCATCTACTTTATTATTTTAATTTGAGTTTATCAAATAACAAAGTACGCGATATTTTATCCTTTTCTAGGCATATATACTGTTATGATACAAATTTGTATCTTTCGTATGCCTGATTAAATGCAAACAACGAACTCTGTCGCCTACTCATACCTACAAGCTGATATTTTTTATTATAACATAACTTCTCTACATATTCAGTTAAGTCGGCTACACGGGTTTCAATTACATTTTCGTGAAGCTTTTATTATTTTCTTCAAGTCGACCTTTTCAACTTCGAAATAGAGAAATGCAAAGGTAGATTCTACAATGACATCGTTTATTCTATTATAGTCGACTTTAATAAAGAAGAAAATACTCATCTATTTCAAAAAATAGACTAAACTTTAGAGTATACCAGTATAATTTAAATTTTAAGAATATTTCCGGAATGTGATTTTTAAATACGTACATATTTTAGCTTAAAATACTATCCATAGTTTATGTTTCTTACCATAATAATATTTTTTATCATAATTAACTTTGTATCACTAGAAACTTCCTCGGGGTATTCAGCCCTTTTTTAATGTCCCACTGCTGTTGTTCAATACGAGGGGGATCAAGCTATAGTCCACCACGATAACCGGGATCCCCTGGATCTTTATCCCGGGAATTTTATAAAATATAGAGGTTTAGTTTCACATACAAACATACATGAAAAATAATATATTCACTGATAACTGGCTGGAAATAGAGGTTCGTTCGTGTATCAAACAATGGGTTAAAATTTTGCAAATCCTAGTAAAACAAAACTTTGAAAGTTGAGCATTCAGATTACGGTCCTACTTAGCTTCCCTAAAGTTTTATATGGGTATGGAATTGAATAGTTGTTAGTTTTCATGTTTATGGATCAGGGTTTCAAATATAGCCTGTTAATTCAACTGTTAACCGGATACTTTCCATAATATATAATCAATAACTTGGTTTTAGATATTTAATGACCAATCTATGTTTCAAATCAATATTTGCGTTTTAGGATTTTGGGTTTTTCAATAATAAATGGCTTAAAGTGAACCTTAAGAGCATGCATTCAAAAAGAATTTCCTCTCCATAAAGTTGTATAATAGAAATAATTACATAATACACTGCTTTTTAATACTACGAGTATCTCTCTATCTCACTTAGGTTGACTGGAAGAGATCTCTCCTAGAGATAAGTCCACCTTTGCTAACTAATTTTATTGTACGAGTATATTAATTTCTGTATTCTACATATACCTAAGTACAATAAAGGACCCGTATTAATATTATAAATGTGAAAGTTTGTGAGTATGGATGTTTGTTACTCTTTCACGCCAGAACGGCTTTACGGAACTGGATGAAATTTGGTGCAGAGATAGATTATAGTCTGGAATAACACATAGGCTACTTTTTATCCCGGGAAAATGTACGGTTCCTGTAGGATAGGTTTGTTTTTGTTTTTCTAGAGGCGAACAAGAGCGAATCGAGGGTGAGCCGCTAGTAGTATATAAGTTTTAACTCTTTTTAAATAAAAAAAATAAAAAACGGAAAACAAAAAATAAATACGTAATTTTGCATAATTATGTTTAACAATTTAAATTATAACAATATTTACCAACCCACGGTTGTATAAATCAGATCGCAAGAAAATTCGAAGAAAAACAACATAGAGCACTGTACTAAAAGTTTCTTTCAAAAAAGGATTTATTTCAAAGTAAAATTTATTTTAAAATAGAATTAATTTGAATATTGTTTTGTAATTTTAATATATTATTGTAATTTGTATAAATGTTTGTTTGTTCTTGCAACTGAATTTTTAAGCAGTTATCCTCCACCGATTGAGCTGAAATTTTGCATTTACGTTTAGATTGGATTACAATACATGGCTAGATAAGTGACATCAATCTAAATCCAACATGGCGGACTATGTTTTTTTAATGCACCCCCATGATATGGATATCAAATGAAAGAGTTTGTTGATAACAATGATTAAACTTTAAGTTTAACCAAACCCCAATTTTTACAATACACAATTTATATAACATGAAAGCTTGTTTTAAAAAATGTGTGTTTTTTAATATTAATTTATCTATTATTATTCATATTTTCTTATCATAAGTTGTAAATTAACGACTAATACCTATATAAAATTTCCCTCATTCTTTAAAGAAAGTAATGCAATTCTTTTATTTCGTGGCTTCTATGAGTGCCGGTTGGGCATAATTTACTTCGCCAATGTCACGTAGAATAAAGAAATTAAACATAAACAGTAAAATCACGCAACTTTTTTTGACTTTGACATTTTTTTTGGCGCGCTACGTCTATATATTTTTTTAGTCTACGTATGTATAATAATGTGGTAACAAGGCAGTGGTAGCCCAGTGGTAACGCGCTCGCTTGAGAAACCGAGTGAAGCGGGTTCAAATCCCGGGCCTCGCACCTCTGATATTTTCATGTGCGAATCATTTCTAACATGATTACCACTTGCCTTACGGTGAAGGAAAACATCGTGAGGAAACCTGCATGTCTGAGAGAACTTAGCAAGTTTTCGAAAGACATGTGAAGTCCGCCAAAACGCACTTGGCCAGCGTGGTGGACTATGGCCTGATTCCCCTCGTACTGAAGGGAGGCCCGTGCCCAGCAGTGGGACGATAAAAAGGGCTGAATACATGTATAATAATAGCAAAAGTTTTTTTACTCTAAATTCCATTATATTCATATCATAAAATATGCCAATTCAATTCAGCAGTCAGTGGTGAAAATCGCCGGAAATAAACCTGTGTGCATGTAAATAATATAACACTTACTGTCGCGTCGCGCCGTTATGTTGGCAACACTCCAAAATGTATAATAATTATATTCATATACTCACAAATCGTTATTTATTTTTTATTGCAAATATTATTTTATTAAAGCGCATGCTTTGGATAATAATAAACTTTTATTATATTTTTTACTAGCATTGCCCGCGGCTCCGACCGCGTTCAGATGACCAGAAAGCAAATTCTTAGGTTTTACATATTAGTATATGTACTTACTATATCTTATAATTTTATAGTCTATGCTAAAGTTTTGCTGAAGAAAGTTATGCTGGTGTCATAAGAAAGAAGGCCCTAACTAACAATTTGGTCAAAAATGACTTAAATGCAGATTCGAAATCAGCAAAATAAATGCTACTTGATAGACTTACTCATAAAGGTTTAGCTTAGTCGTAAGTCTTATGAATCCGGAGATAACATAACCATTTTCATCGTAACTACGTACAAACTACTATTAAGTACTAAGACAAAACTTCAAATATCTCGAAATCAACTTTGACGAAGTTGCGGCCGTCTTTTTTATGACGGCAATATTGGCCATCTTACATCGCTGTACGATCAAAAATCTAGTAATTTAACAAAGCGAAAATCAGTACCTCGCGAATAGGTTGACCTAAAACTTGAAATTTGATAGAAAAATCCTTCTCCAATAATTGGAACACTACATTTTTTATGTTTTATTCAGCAAAAAATGATTTTTAGGTATATACAATAATTATAGTTTACACTTCTTTTAATGGAACACGAAGACGAAAGATAACCTAAGTAAATGGCTTATATATGTTAAAATATAATATGTATCTATGATTCTTCTAATCCTTCCACCAACTTTTCTTACAGTTATTGCTTACAGACAACCTTCGGTGCCGCCTTTGCATGCCTCTTTGTTATTTTTTTTTCTTTTCATCTTCTGTACTCTTCTTTTGTGTGTGCAATAAAGTATCTATCTATCTATCTATCTATCTATCTATCTATCTATCTATCTATCTATCTATCTATCTATCTATCTATCTATCTATCTATCTATCTATCTATCTATCTATCTATCTATCTATCTATCTATCTATCTATCTATCTATCTATCTATCTATCTATCTATCTATCTATCTATCTATCTATCTATCTATCTATCTATCTATCTATCTATCTATCTATCTATCTATCTATCTATCTATCTATCTATCTATCTATCTATCTATCTATCTATCTATCTATCTATCTATCTATCTATCTATCTATATCTATCTATCTATCTATCTATCTATCTATCTATCTATCTATCTATCTATCTATCTATCTATCTATCTATCTATCTATCTATCTATCTATCTATCTATCTATCTATCTATCTATCTATCTATCTATCTATCTATCTATCTATCTATCTATCTATCTATCTATCTATCTATCTATCTATCTATCTATCTATTATTCTTCTAGGTCAGTAGCAAATTAAGTGGAGTTGCCATCCCATCATCCATGCCGAGACCCCAACTGTTGAATACTTTATTACTCGTAACTCGTCGTAATCAATAGAGTACGCTTTCAGGGCACTACATTTTATACTTTACACATCCTAGTTTGATATTATAATAAAAAGCTTTTTCTCTTTTTCCTTAACAATGTACAATAAATTAGATTTGCGGCTGTTCTTTTTTTATGTTGGGAAATGCATTTACGCATGCCACCTGTGTACATAGTACAGATGGATGGTGGGGATGGATGGCAGAAAAGCCGGTACTACCCACTAAAACCCAACAAAACCTTCCCCGTCTTAATAGGGTGTCGCAGGAACTACGCATTTAACCACGACGGCAGGTCTGCCAAAGCAGACCACAACAACTATGGGGTGGGTGTTCAACGGTTCACTCTGCTATCAGAGAAGTACCGCTCACCGAGGTGGGCCACTTCCCAGTGCGTTTCTTGGCTTCGCGCCCGGCAGGATTGCTGGATGCTAATAAGACCCCCCACCCCACCCTCCCCTCCATCCCTCCCACACCACGATAGGTGAATGTACGTGGGGGGAAATGTGGACTGTCCTGAATTAACGTATAAAATATTCGCATAAATCTGTTTTATGAACCAATCTATCTTAAACAAAAATAGATACATACGAGTATAATTCGTGGAGATAAAGAATGGAATTATAAATAGAGTCACCTATATTCTACTCGCTCGATCTCTGTCTTTACCTCGCCAGTACAGACAGCAAAAAAAAATGATATTTATTACAATATATGTATTACTTTGATTTATTTTATGAGCTTCGAAAAAATAGAAGATAAAATACCATAAAATAAAAAATACTTTAAAAACCTTTATTAGCGAAATATATATATATATATATTTTTTTATTATTAATTGTTATTATTGTAACTCGCCTAAACGGTATTATGCTGACAGTACATGCTTAAATAAGCCTTCACTTTATATCTGTAAGGAAAATACAAAATATTTTAGTACCTAATTATTAGTTATTCCACGCAAAGACATACATATACACTCTATCCTCTCCCTGTACCCTACTCTTTTCACTCCCATACATTCAAGTTATCCCTTATAAAAAAAACATAATATGAAATTAAAAACCATAAAAATACCCATTATTTATGTTAATTTTAAGATTTTTTTTAAATAACAACATAGAAGTTTTGAACAGTATACTCTGTAGTGTAGACGTTGATAACTATAGTGTATTGTAACTGAGATGGTATCGTCCCTTCCGGCGTGTTGCGCTCAAAGCGTGTCACTGCAGTCGCGATTATGAACGTTACGTACGTCCTATAGGAGCGCCAGCTTGATGTAATTGTTAGTTTTATTGAATAATATTAGTAACAAGATACTGAATTATTAATGGTTATTGTAGTATATATACCATTATATTATATGTATAGATTTATTATTATTATCTATACATATAATAAAATTGTAACTAAGCCGAATCTGTACATTACATATTTTTTGGAAAATCTTATTGAAATAAACATTATTATCGATACAGAGGCCGAATCTATAGTTTTTCGAATTTTTTCTGTCTGTTACCGCATCACAGAAAAACCAGTGGAGGGATTTTGATGAAATTTGGTATGGTGATATCTGGTTATCCGGGTCATATAGGATACTTTTTACTGCGGGAAAGTGTCTCATCTCTGAGAATTAATACAAAAACTGCAGTGTAAGGGTTATACTAATATGTAAAGCATAAAAATTTGTGCATTTAATAAAAAGCTGTTATTTTGACACTACAAACAGACACTTTATTTATTTGTGTGTACGTACATAGATAGTATTAAAAACAACACCATCTCATTTTTTTTTACTTCTACTCTCTCTCTCTCTCTACTTACTTCAAGTCGTAGTCTATTTGTGTACAAAAAAAAAATTCCAAATCAATTAGGTATATCGCATGAAGTAAAACTTTCATATTGTGATTATTTCTTGCTAAGCATACATTATTTAATTTTTTTTCTTTAGTTTAATATGAAATCAAGAAATATTTATATAAGTATCTTAGTTAACAAGTCTGCGTCCTTAATTCTACTCGTGTGTTATATGAATAAGAACGTTATCTTTATATTATTTCTGGGAAGATTCTTATTAGTGTAAGAACTTTTAAAGCAGTTCAGCGCTTCCTGATAACTAATCTCCGAAACGGCTGGACTGATTTTGGCAAGATTTTCACTGGCAGATAGCTGATGTTATAAGAGTAACTTAGGCTACTTTTAGAAAAAGAATAAGGATTCTACTCATAAAAAATGAAATGTGCATGGGACGCCCGACTACCCGAGCGATGCGAGGGTGAGTCGCTAGTTTATATTATTAATTTGATGAACTTAATTAATAGAATCCTAATCTAACCAAACCTTGCCTGTCAATGATAACAACTCATCAAACGCAGAGCACATCGCGTATGTGGCTGACATGCATGCAACAAATAATTACCTCTCGATGTTATCGATTGATAGCTTGAATTACTTGACGTGAAATAGAAACCTTGAGAATTTAAGTACCATAAAGAATTAGATAAAGTATAGATTATGCAATATTATTAATCATTAGCGACTCGCCCTCGCTTCGCTCGGGTTCGTCCCTGGCTTGGTTTACAATACTAACTTTCATCCCCATTTTCACCCCCTTAAGGGATGATTTCCGGGACAAAATGTACCCTATGTCGTTCCCAGGGTCTCAAACAATCTTCTTACCAAATTTCATCTAAATCGGTTTAGTAGATCCAGAGATTACCCCCTACAACGTCACAAACTCACAAACTTTACCTCTTTATAATATTAGTATAGATTAGCGTCTTACTTCCGCTTCGTTCGGGCTGTAAGGCACTTAGAGTGTCCTTTTAAGTATTTAGTAATAGTAGTGCTACTTCACGTCATAGTATATCTGTATACGAAATGTCATCCAAATCCGTCCAGCCGTTTTGACGTGAAGGAGTAACAAACATACACATAGAAACTTACCCATATATAACAGAAGTCCGGTTACAAAAGTTGTATAAGTATGCGAAAATGTGTGTTGATTTGTCCTTTTGTCTTCTTTTCAAGTAAGCGCAGATCTATTTCTGACCAACTTCAAAAGAAAGAGATGCTCGAGAACTACTGTCGGGTGTTTTTTTTTTTTTTTTGGGAACCAATTAATAACCAAAAATTTTTTTTTAATAAAAATGACTTCTATGAGCTGCATGATTGTTTTTTAAGTGATTTGGAAGTCAATAGTAGGTGTATCTAATTTAAAAAGAGGTTACATTGCGTATAAATAAGTTAGGCGTAGGTTTCATCTTGTTTCATTAAGCGGTTCCCGCAGGATACAAGTACACCCACACGGTTTAAATAAATTTATGTTATACATTAATGTTAACTCAGTCTTAGTTAAAATATTTGCAAAAAATATAAATATATAAATAATATAAAGGGAATAAAAATCAATGCAAAATGGATCTAAAATCGCACTTATGTGTCCAAATTAAAGAAATAAAATAAAAATATTGCAACTAGCATTGCCCGCGGCTTCAGATGACCAAAAACCAAATTCTTAGGTTTTACATATTAGTATACATACATTGCAGTTTGGGTATTTTTTCTCAAAAATGAGATATTTTCCC
Source organism: Brenthis daphne (assembly GCA_947093115.1). Taxonomy (NCBI): domain Eukaryota; kingdom Metazoa; phylum Arthropoda; class Insecta; order Lepidoptera; family Nymphalidae; genus Brenthis; species Brenthis daphne. Next base: position 23,642,473 of record OX352479.1, on the reverse strand, counting down.
GCGATAAAAAGTATCCTATATGTTGACCCGGATGACCAGCTATCACTATATCAAATTTCATCAAAATCCCTCCAGTGGTTTTTCTGTGATGCGGTAACAGACAGACAGACAAAAATTCTAAAAACTATAGATTCGGCCTCTGTATCGACAATAAAGTTTAGTTCAATAAAATTTTCCAAAAAATATTCAATGTACAGATTCGGCTCAGTTACAATTTTATTATATGTATAGATAATATGAGCTCATAATATCTGTATAAGTTAATGTATATCAAACCAAGAGTTTTCTGCCTTTAAAGTCAGATAAAAGATGCAAAACACCTTGAGCATGATTACTGTGTGAATAGAATAATCTCAGCACTTTGAATTTTGATGTCACGTTCGCAACTACGCTGTGACATCTCCATATCGTGTATACATTGTGTTAGATTGTACGTTTATAGACGCAACATGTGGATCCGTGTCGTCTGATCGTAACTCTGAGAACAATATAATATGAAATAAGAGGAATAATGCAGGCAAAGTATCTATATAATCTAAACGTCCGTTATTTAATTATTTTTATTATGTATTTAATTATATTTAGTGACCCTCTTATTTATTTATTTTCATGGGAATTAAAAAAAAACATATTTTAACTAGCGACTCACCATCGCTTCGCTCGCGTTTGTCTCTAGGTGATTCTTTAAATTACCATAACTTTTTGAAGTTATACCTAGTTCAAAAAGTTACTTATTACTTATGAGAGTAAAATTTTTATGATGCGCGTGCACACCGACAGCCAAAAACTTTGTTGCCATGGTAACCGTTGTTATTGTCTGACAAATGATATATAATATTATATTCTTTCCTTAAATGATATTCTATAAGTATATGATTGTAATATATCTAATATGCCTTATTTAATTTTTTTTTAATTTATCATTCCTTTTACAAACAGAGAGTTGTGACATACGGGTGAAATCTTTAGCTGTTTTTGTTCTGTTATAACTTCTCACGTGTTTAAAAACACGCAGGGTTTTTTTTTAATTTATGAACCGATTGAATTAAATCAAATACACTAGTGAACAAATACATTAGTGAAAACCGCACCCAAATCCGTTAAGCCGTTTCTGAGATTAGCGCGCACAAACGCACTGACAAACAGGTAAACAGACAAACAGACAAAAATTCTAAAAAACATTATTTTAGGGTATATTACTTTAATAATGAAAAATAGTTTTTTTCTAATATCATCCATGTACAAACAGCAAGTTCATTTCCTAAAGAACATGTATATATTTAAAAAAAAAATGTATGTAAAATTATAGCAAAATAATAAAAAAAAATTTGTTATAGAACTAACTTTAATTACATAGCTACAATAGTAATTGCACTAGGTACTGCAATTTTCCTTTTAGTAGCTGCAATTTAACGTAACGCTGACGTCCACGAGTTAATATCGGAAATTCACGATCTTTCAAAGCCCCTAATCACCAAGCTGTGGTTTAGAAACTTCATAAAGCATGAAAGCGAATCGAAATTGGACTTGAATATGAGCTCAAACATTCTAGTTACGTAGGCACGATGGAATAGCCGGTATAATTGTGGTAATCTCGTCAGTGCAAGCGACAATTCTATACCTATGCGACACCGAATAATACAACTGACGATGATTTTACTCATTAATGAAAGTAATAAGCTTCACATAATACTTTCTTAGATTTACGCGCATATTTGACATTTTAAATTTGGCATTTTAAACTATGTTTTCGGGTTATTTTGCGTTTTTTTTTTGATTTTTGGCTCCCGACGATTCGAATGTTTTACAGAGACTTTCTCCCGTGATCATGATTGCTCTGAATTATTCGAAACGTCGGGAACAAAAAATCAAAATAGATCCGCGAAAAAAACCGAAAAGATAGTTTTATTTGAAATGTCAAATATTCGCGTAAATCTAAGAAAGTATTACAGCGTATCAATTTTGTCACGAAAGAGTACCTAAATGTATTATGTGGGTATTTTTTTATCGCAATAAATACTAAGTAAAAATCTGACTCACACCAGGATTTCCATCTATCTCCGATATAATGTTTTTATTCTGTTAGTATACATTACACAATAGGTAGGTACTAGATAGGTATTTGTACGGAACCCTCCAGTCGTGACTCCCAACTCCCACTTTACTCATTTATATTCTAAAAAATGGTCCATGCCAACTTATTTTATATTCCTTTAAAAAAATCTAAAGATGAAAATGAACATTTGATTAAGATCTATAAAGAAAAATTCTATAACGTTTTATAAGACACTCGTATCCAGTCAATGGATTTTATTAAATTTCCTAATAAGCAATTCAATTACCTCCGGAACGGTAACGATATCATATCATTCAATCTATGTCTTCGTAACGTGAAAAATACACATTTCAATATCTTTTTAGCCCATTAGACTCGATGAGCTTTGGAACAATGTTTGATGATTTTGATCCTTTATAAAAGCTTTTATTTAACTTGCAATGTTTGTTAGTTAGTCTTATGTTTGTAACTTTGTATGAGTTAAATATTGCAAACTGAATTAGAACCACTTCCTGGGATAAGTCCCACAGAGTTGATATTTTACATATTGATTCAGTTCCAATGACAATCAGATTCTCCATCTAAGATTGGCTCCAAACGAATCAACTCCTCAACGATCAACAGTACAGACACGAATTTTTTTTATACGCATTCAACTATTATAAAATCTTTTTCGTTCTGAAATCAACGATGACTTGGTTGCTGCGTCCACGATCTGCACAAATGGACAAATAAACCACTTTTTTACAATCGGTTGAGCAATAGGTTACTTGCCTTATTCATGAAATGATTCCTGTGAAATATTTATAAATATATTAGCAGAACCCGCAGCTTCGCTCGCGCTAAAACTATAAAAAACTCTAAAAAGGTAGGTTTCTTATAAACTTTTATCCCATATTTTACCCCCTTAAAGGATGAATTTCGAAAAATGCTAAAACACGTATTTCTTTAATTATATTGAAGAGCATTAATACCAAATTTCAAGTAATTCTGATAATAAATATTTTTTTTGTCGTATTATAACGTGTTTTCACGTGGAAGTGAGATAATCTCAGGGGATAAAAAGTAGCCTATGTCACTCTCCAGCCCTCCAACTCTCTCCACACAAAAAACCACGCCAATCCGTCACTCCGTTTCGACGTGAAAGAAAGAAAGACAAACAAATAAACAAAAAAAAACAAACAAACAAACAAACAAACAAACAAACAAACAAACAAACAAACAAACAAACACATTTATAATATTATTATGGATGGTGAGAAGCAGCTAGAAAACGTGCAAGCTGTAGTTTAAGCTTGAACAGAATGGTCACCAGTTGAATGGAACCGAGATTATCAAAATATTATTTAAATATGTAATTTCTTATGAATGTATCATGAAAATGGCTTTAAAAGATAAAATATTTACATAAATGATGAAGGGACGCGCTTTTATAAAAGATTTCCCAGCAGTAAAATAAATATGAGTACGTCAACCCGTTAGCACTGACATGAGCGACCCTAAATTTGACTTAAAAGATTAGCAAAAATCAAATAAGCTAACATTTTTTGTGTGTGTGAAGAAATATTTATATGATAAGCGCTCGTAGAATAAATGTAAAAGGTACTACAGATTTCACACGCATTTACAAGATTGAACTGAATTTTGATAAAATTTGTGATTAGATAGCATAGGCTATAACATAAAGCTATCCTTATACATATTAAACTACAGGGGCTAAATTTATTATTTGTATGATATCATAAACACATAAGCGAAGCGGGCGAAAACTTAGATTTAAGTAGCCTTCATTACATCTTCTACAAACAAACAAAAAAACAAGCAATTAAACCAAAAACATTTATTAATCTTACTTCTTATTAATATTATAAATGTGAAAGTTTAGATGTTTGGATGGATGTTTGTTACTCAATCACGCCAGAACGGCTGAACGGATCTGGATGAAATTTGTCACGAAGATAGAATTTTAGTCTGGAAATGCACATAAATAAATAAATGTTGGGACATTAATACTAGCCTTGTGTTATGGATACCAGATAGTTGATACACTACACATATATAACTTTAAATACATACATATTATAAATATTACCCATGACTGGAGTACAAGCATTCGTGCTCATTACACAAATGAATGCTCCCAGCGGGACTCGAACCCGCGACCGCTGGAACAGCAAGTAGGGTCACTACCAACTGAGCCAAACGTGTCGTCAACGGTATATATCCCGGAAAAGTGTATGGTTCCTGTAGGATAGATTTGTTTTTGTTTTTCTAGATGCGAACTCAAGCGAAGCAAGAGTGAGCCGCTAGTAATAGTATAAATTAAAGTCCATCGACAATCCTAGCTTACGGCCGTCCTACAATATCCGTAATGGCATTTCAGGCTGCATTTTATATTATAGCGTAATATAATGGGTGATTGCATTAGCTTTATTAATGCAATATTCAAGATAACCATCGCATCGTGTACTGAAAATTATAGTCACGTGGAGTCTCTCTAAGAACCATATGAGACTTTTTACTAGAACAACTTTTTAATGAATGTGTTTATTATATATTAATTAATTACTTAATATTAATTAAAATATTAATTACTGTTTAATTTTAAAGGACGTACTTATTAATGTCTTTGTGCAATTCATATTTTAGTAACATTCATAATTATGACAAAGCAAACTAAGGAGCTCAAAGAAGGTACGGATTAAATTTCTGTAGAGTAAACAACATAAAAATACAATTATATATATATATATATATATATATATATATATATATATATATATATATAACGAGACGCATTTTTATCACACACAGTTAATAACAGTCTTTTTAAGTACTAGCGCTCAAAAAGGTAAGCGACAAAGTTTTTCATTTTTCGATATCGCAGTCTCAAAATTTAGACAAAAATTTAAAATAGGTATTCATTTATTATTCTAAGATTAACCTAAGCATAACAATATAATTAAAAAATGAAATTAAATATTTAAAACGCAAAATTCTTTATTTATTTTAGATTTTACATATAATAAAATTGTAACTAAGCGGAATCTGTACATTAAATATTTTTTGGAAAATCTTATTGAAATAAACATTATACAGAGGCCGAATCTATAGTTTTTAGAATTTTGTCTGTCTGTCTGTTTGTCTGTCTGTCTGTTACCGCATCACAGAAAAACCGAGGGATTATGATGAAATTTGGTATGGTGATAGCTGGTTATCCGGGTCAACATATAGGATACTTTTTACCGCGGTAAAATATCTCATTTCTGAGAAAAAAAACAAAAACTGCAATGTAAGAGTATACTAATATGTAAAACCTAAGAATTTGGTTTATGGTCAGCTGAACGCGGGCGGAGCGGCAGGCAATGCTAGTTCTTATATAACAGGCAGAGTGTTCGGCCATTTTTATTTTAGGAATGTTGTTCTCACAGATTACCGTTAGTCTTGTTTGAATACGCTACTATTGAAAACTTTTTCATTACATTAAGGGGTTTGAAAGGACCGAAAAATTTCCATTTCGAATGCAAAGAAGCCACTACGTTTTTAGAAAACCGTTGATGTTCTCGAATAGGATACAAGATTTATTCCAATAGGGATTATCAAGTATCTTGTTGCAGTGATCTTAGAGATGTTACTCTAATACTTATAACTTTATTAACTGACTTCAAAAAGGTAAAGGACACATTCAAAAATTTGAGATTTTTTAGTCTAAAGTAGCCTCAGCCACTCATGATGTATGTTAGTAAATATTTGTGTACTTTGAGACTTTTACAGAGAGGACGCTATATTAAAATTTACGAATAAAAGAAAGTGTTGAAGAAAAAATATAATACTTGTCTAGAAGCAATATTGCTTGCTATGTTCCCCGTTGACACATTAAATATATTAAATTATAATTTATTTTGTTTCAGGGGCTTCGGAAAACAAGGGTTCCAGTGTCAAGGTAAGGATTTTCATGAAAACGTAATATTTATGTACAATATAATAATAATAATAATAGAAAAATAAATTAATACACTATTTTTTCTGTCATTATGTCTAAGTATTTATCACATAACTAACTTTTGTCTCATGATTAAAAATAAAAACAACTCTAATTAAATTAAAAGGTTAGTTAATTAATAGATGCAATTTTCAGCGTTATTCTATAATTTGATCAATATGACCAATTTATAATGTAATCAATCACCAGAAGATGGCGCCGACTTACCCCTCACTCATACCAAAAGCGCGACGAGAAACAAAATTCCCGCCTTTTTCTTTAAATTAATTTTTCATGTGCTAATATAATATGAATTTATGAAATATATTTATTATTATTATATTTAAACATTTTCATGCAAATTGTTAAATTTTAAAGCTTCTATCTTTATCTTTTTATTTCTATCTTTATCTTTTAGTATGCAGCTTCGTGGTGCACAAAAGGTGTCACGAGTACGTCACTTTCACATGTCCTGGCGCAGACAAAGGCGCGGATTCAGACGTAAGTTTGAGCTTTTTAGTATACCTATATGGTCTATTTATCATTAAGTATTATCTAGAAATATTATCACAGCATAAAACTTTGTTAAAAATAATAACTGTAAATAAACTTTAAATACATACAAATTATAAATATAAAGTCTCATGACTGGAGTAGCTCATCACACAAATGAATGCCTCCAGCGGAATTCGAATCCGCGACCGCTGGCACAGCAAGTAGGGTTACTACAAACTAACCTAAACGTGTCGTCAATCAATCAATTTAAAGATTGATTTTAATACGAGAAAAATATTTGAATTTGACATTTTTCTGGTACACTAATTTCGATGGCCGTCATTTGTTTACCAGAAAATATTAAGCGAAAAGTCAAGTTCGTATGAAAACTTTCTTCATATATAGTTAAAAGATCTCTACTAATCATGTGTGCTTGTAAGTGTAAGTTAATACTAATAACTAATTCCTATGAAATGTTTGTATGTATGCATAACAATAGAACATACATGTATATTTTGCAGGATGTCAAATACTCAAATACCTTATCCCTCTCGATAGCAAATCTTATACAAGACTATCGACTGTCCCTCATTTTGATCGGGTTCGTCCCTAAATTGATTCGCCATACAAAATTTCATCCCCATTTTCACCCCCTTAAGGGATGATTTCCGGGTTAAAAACTATCCTATAACCTTCCCGGGGTTTCAAACTATCTTCTAACAAAATTTCATCTAAGTCGGTTCCAAACATTACTTCCTACAAACAAACTTACAAACTTTATCTTAATAATATTAAGTATAAGATAGTCAATTAAAAAGTTATTCTGTTCCCAGTATTATTTTGTTTCCAGTATCAAAATGGAAAATCAAAATAATTTATCTGTTTTTTTTTTAATATACAACAAGCCGAATGTATTTAATGAAAGTTTTCCGCCGTTTCCATAATTGATTCTCTTAATCAACTCGCTGATTGGGTTGAAAGAAATATTTGTAAAATTGCCACGTTTTAATGAAATTTCAGAGTATAATAAGTTAAAGATATTTTTGGATGAAATGTTCGAAATCTTGTTTATTTCGTTATCTTATTGATATGATTAATCAACGTAGAAATATACGAGTATTTACTTCTCTAATGTTCTTATTAAAATATTCAATGTTTTAGTTCAGGACGTCTTATTATGAAATTTTTATAATCTAGTTTGTTGGGTTCCGTGCCCGAAGAAGGGTTCCAACGGAACCCTATTATTGAGCCTCCGTTGTTTCTTCGTCCGTCTGTTTATCCGTATGTCAGAGGGCTGTTTTTCATGAAATAACCCATTATAGGTAGAGTTGAAATTTTCACAGACTTTGTAGGTATTTCTATTGCCGCTATAACAACAAATAATAAAAAAAAATAAAAATAAAATTATAAAAAACATTTGTTTAACATTGTAATCGATCGTCGAAGTTAATATACTAAATAGGTACATAGAGTAAAAGTTATTTTTATAAAAACTACATGTACAATGGTACGGAACCCTTCATGTGCGAATTCGATTCGCGCTTGACTGATTTTTTATAATTCTTACCTATCTATAGTAAAAACGACATTACATCTTTATATATATAATTCTTCTGTGAGTGTGTATGTCACTGAACTTCTCTCAAACGACCGGACCGATTTTGATGAAATTTTTTGTGTGTGTTCAAGGGGATCTGAGAATGGTTTATATTCACAATTTGAATAATAATTTTCATCAAAATGGTCCAGAATGTTTTAGCTTATTAAAAAAAGTTTGAAATTTTCAAATTAAAGACGTGTAGACAGGACAACGTCTGTCGGGTCAGCTAGTATTTTATATAACATATTGTTACATTAAACATGGGTGTTAATATTTTATTAATACGCGATAGTCCTGCAGGAAACGTTAGCTGGGAAAACTTTGGTTGCAATAATATAATATATTCAAACTTTTGATCTTTACGTTAATAGAGGATACGAGGATAAAATTTCAAAACTGTAAATAATAATCAACGGCAACAAGGATCCCGAGTTTATTTTATTAAATGGAATACAATCTGTATAGATATTTATTACTGTGCTGTCTCAGTTGCCTAGTCATCTAGTGTAACACACAGCACCATCTAGTTCCAGGATAAGCTACGAGGCTTGTGTTATGGATACCAGATAGTTGATACACTACACATATATAACTTCTAAATACGTAAATATTATAAATATAGACCACCCATGACTGGAGTACAAACATTCGTGCTCATCACACAAACGGATGCCCACAGCGGGACTCGAACCGACCGTTGGCACAGCAAGTAGGGTCACTACAAACTGAACCAAACGTGTCGTCAATCAAGGATACTGTAGATTTGGTCGACCTTTAAAATTTTCAATCAATGCTAATAAGAATCTGATACTTTTGCCTGTTATATAGTATGTGCAATATATACAAATATTTTAAATAAAACTATCTTTTCGGATTTTTTCGCGGATTTATTTGGATTATTGGTTCCCGACGTTTCGAATGCTTTACAGCAATCATGGTCACGGGAGAGACTAAGGTGTTCGATATCTCAAAGATTATATAGTTGTTACAGACAGCCTACCCACAAATACGAGAATGATGATGCCTCGGTGGTGTAGTGGCTATCATGTACGGCTGCACATCCGGAGGTCCTGGGTTCGAGTCCCGGGTCGGGCCAAGTTTAGTTATTGAGTCTTTCTGTATAGTAAGTCTCAGTAACCGCCCGGAGTTGGGAAGTTGGCGGTGTTTCACCCCCGTGCCTCGGAGAGCACGTAAAGCCGTCGGTCCTGCGCCTTAACTCTCACCGGTCGTGTCGAGTGGTCGTCCCACCGGAGTATGAGAGTGATAGGAATAGAGAGTGCACTTGTGTCTGCGCGAACACTTGTGCACTATAATATCTCCTGCGCAGTTGGCTAATCTCAATGAGATTGGCCGCCGTGGCCGGAATCGGCTAGGAGAACATCATCATCATCATCACCCACAAATAACAAAATGAATTCAAAAAATTGAAAAAATGGCACTAAAGTATCTTACAATATTTTTTTTAATTATAATCATTTTTATAATTTTATTTCATCGCATTTATAATTGAATATGAAATATAAAAAAGTATTACTAAGAAAGTATTATATACAAACAGTTTATTACTCATCAATTGTGACACAAAACGGAAAAACCTTGTATGAAAATTAAAAAGAGAAGAAAGTCTGTAGTCTTAGAGCGTAAGCAGTATTTATCGTTCTCTAAAAGCCATTAAGCCTTTTAATTAAACTGAATGGCTTACACCAGACTATTTCTTTAATTATTCATATTTATTATTCATGAAATTTACGATTAGTTTTGCTCCTAATTTCCCAAAAATTCCTTAGGATAAGGTCGCTGCGAGTTCTCTAAACACGTGTAAGTTAACTTTTAAACCGATTTGCTATATGGGGCTGGATTAAGAGGAGTGCAGAGGCTGTAGCCGCAATATGAATTATCAATTTTATTGGGCCATTATTATTAATTATATTTGAAAGTTTGTATGTTCGTTACACCTTCACGATTAAATGCCTGAACGAATTTCGTTGGAGAACAGAATAGACTACGATCTGGAGTAACGCGTAGGCTACAGTTAGGAACCTAGGAATGGAGCCGAGCGAAACTAAAAAAAATCGTTAGTCTATATCTTATATATATGTGTATGTACGTACATATAATAAAAGTGTAACTGATCGCTGTCTGTACATGGAAAATATTTGAGAAAAACTATTATTAGGGGACTTTATTAACGCAATATAACCCAAAACAATGATTTTTAGAATGTTTGTCTGTTTGTTTCTGTGTTTGTGCGCGCTAATCTCAGAAACGACTTAACCGATTTGGGTGCGGTTTTCACTAATGTATTGTGGTAAGCTTCTTTGTTTCGATCGGTTCATAAATAAAAAAGTTATGTCAATTTAAAGAATCACCTATGGACGAACCCGAACGAAACGAGGGCGAGTTGCTAGTTAAAGAATAAATTTAATGAAAATTTACAGTAAGCAAAATTTACTTCTTTATATTACATGATAGCGTCTGACTGGATGAACTGAATTTACGGATTTAATTAAGTTTTACTTTAATTGTAAGGATAATAATTTAACAGAGCTCTTCTATACATATAATAAAATTGTAACAAAGTCGAATCTGTACATTAAATATTTTTTGGAAAATCTAATTGAAATAGACATTATTATCGATACAGAGTCCGAATCTATAGTTTTTAGAATTTTTGTCTGTCTGTCTGTTACCGCATCACGAGAAAACCACTGTATAGATTCTGATGAAATTTGGTATGATTATAGCTGGCTATCCGGGTCAACATATAGGATACTTTTTACCGCGGGGAAAATATCTCATTTCTGAGAAAAAATACAAAAACTACATTGTAATAGTACACTAATATGTAAAACCTACGAATTTGGTTTTTGGTCATCTGAACGCGGGCGGAGCCGTGAGCAATGCTAGTCTTAAATATGTTCTTTACTATACAAATTCACCGTAAATACTCGTAGATACCTTTTCAATTATTTGTACTCTCAAATAATTGAAAACTCATATGTAATATGATATATCCTATACATATTACATAAGTTATCTAAGTAGGTATATCCATATTATTCCAAGTTTTTCCACGTACCTATGTATAAGGGAAAGATAAGATGTCCATTGACCCTTATCTATTTTCCATATAACTGAGAAACTCTTTTGATGAATACATTATCGAAAGCTAATATGAAAGTAAATATATTATCGAATAAAAAACTACACTACTACTTTTTGGGTGTTACTTCTTTAATATATTCATTACTTTCAATTATTATATGTATATAAAAATCTATTGCCGTTCGTTAGTGTCGCTAAAACTCAAAAAGTGCTGGACCGATTTGAATAAGTCTTATTTTGTTTTGTTGGGGGTGTGTCAGGGGTAGTTTTAGTATAAAAAATAGGGTAAAACCCAATAAAAACAGCTGGAAAATCAATAAGTTCAGAACTGTTCATTTTATACCTATGTACATAGATATACATATATATACATATATAATATATAGTCTATCTATTCCATACTACTAAACGTATCTAGGGATGGACCCGAGCGAAACGAGGATGAGTTGTTAATACGATATTAAAATTAAACGCTTATATACACGTATGATGGCGCGCGAGCCAATTTGTCAGTTTTTATTGTGTCCGAATCTGTCAACACTTAATAATGAAAAAAATTATATTGGTTCAAGTCAAAAATAAAATAATATAATAAAAATTTCCAAAATTGACGCTTTTACTTTAATTAATTTATTAGTTATTATTTTTTATTACAAAAATGTAAATTTAAAACACCATTTGTAATTACGCGATATAAAATAGTACATGAGCTGCGGCTGACCGTAGGTAGGCATTTAATAAATATTCAACACAGGGTAATTAAAGTAGAGTGGTTGATCGCGAGTAGGAACACGCCACAGCGACACGCCACGCAATTATTTATAATTATTGCGAACATCATATTTTTAAAAACAAAAAATCATATTTTTAAAAACAAAAAAGATTCCGACGAATTGAGAACCTCCTCCTTTTTGGAAGTCGGTAAAAAATTAGCCATAAATCCTAAGACTAACTGATACTAAATTTAAACATTTTTAAACGTTTTTATTTAACTTACCCCGTTTGCTTTGGTCAAATTTAGTAATTGAAATTTTACCCCTTTCCTGTTGACAGATTGATCTGATATGCGATTCACGTCTTTGGTTCTGTTGACAAGACAATTGAATATATTCAATGTTATTGTAAATCTAAGATGGCCGCCGCCACAAAGTGGCCCATTACATATTTTTCCATAAACCTTTCGTGATGGATATCAAATGAAAGAGCTTTACACAAACACAGTGCATGGCGTATTATAGAGTTTAGACAGTGAACAAAGCTAAAAAATTGAAAATAAAATATGTAAAAGATGGCATGTAACGTAACTGGAGTAAATATGTAACGCCCCACGAATTTATTTTTGAGTCTGATCAATGCCCTAGATTGATGAGGAGAGTTGTGTGATGATTGGTACCTACGAGTACCTAAAAATTTTTAAGCTTTTAGTACATTGTCTACATCATTATTATCTTTCTTTTCAAAAAAACTGTTTAATTTATTTTTTTCTTTTAATATTTTATTTAAGAATTTATTCATAAATTTAGGTGGCCAAGAAACCATATTGCTTTTTTCTAGTATTTTGCTAACAGATAATAAATTCGTGGAGTAAATGGTAGACTTTTAATCTGTGATAAAAACTTATAACCTAAATAAAGGTTCTCTCAAATCCGTTGAGTAAATACATTGTTATAAAATAACAAAGCGACTATCTCGAATACTTTTAGCATTTGTAATGTTATTATTAACCGACTTGCAAAAAGGAGGAGGTTCTCAATTCGTCGGAATCTTTTTTTTTCTTTTTTTTTTTTGTTATAATGTTTTTTTTTTGATTTAATTAAAAAAGTTAAATGCAACAATCAGTGGACTATTAAAAATACACTTTCGAGATCTCTGTCCTATGCATTCTCCTAAAAGCAGGGGTCGAGTATAATAGCTGAAATGAGTAATAATAAAATATGCAACGAATGTAACCGTCACTAAAGATATACTATGAAATAAATAGTATGTAATATAAATTTGTAATGTACCGTGCAGGTCTACGAACCATTTAAATACAATACACCCACGACCCATTTAAATCGATTAAGTATTTAGTAAATTATTTATTTATCTGATTTATTTATTACAAGATTAGTTTACGGAAGATGACATAATTTATTGACATAATATATTAAGATTGTATAAAATTTATCATGTAACTAGCGACTCATCCTCGTTCCGCTCGAGTTCGTCCCTAGGTACGTTCTGAAGGTTTCTCTCAGAGATGATATATTTTCCCGCAATATTAAGTATCCTATATATTGACCCGGATATCCAGCTATCATCATACCAAATTTCATCAAAATCTGTCCTGTGGTTATCTTGTGATGCGTTACTAGACAGACAGACTGACAGACAAACAAACAAAAATTCTAAAAACTATATAGATTCGGCATCTGTGTCGATAATAATAACTCTTTCAATAAGATTTTCCAAAAAAAATATTATAAATGTACAAATTCGACTCAATTACAATTTTATTATATGTATAGATATCCTGCCTTGAAAAATGTTACATTTGAATAAATGAACTCGTTTTATTATTGTTACTTTCTAGAGTTATGAAGACAAAGTACTGCAAAGTGAAATTTGCGTAGAAAGATATGAAATATAAATATGTTGGGACATTAACACACAGCACCATCTAGTTCCTTGGTAAGCTACGAGGCTTGTGTTATGAATACCAGATAGTTGATTCTTGATACACTACACATATCATATATATTATAAATATAAACACTCAAGACTGGAGTACGAACATTCGTACTCATCACACAAATGAATGCCCCCAGCAGAACTCGAACCCGCGACCGCTGGCACAGCAAGTAGGGTCACTATAAACAGAACCAAATGCGTCTTCGAAAATATATAGAACGAGAGAGAATTTTCTCTTAGCTATAATATAATCATTTTTCGTCGTAATTTGTATCATTCTTATATTACAGTTAAAAGAATCTATTATTTCAATTTTCTTAGACTTTGTCTAAATTTCTAAGAACTTCGTCGGTAAAAGAATGAAAGGACAAGATAAAACTATAGTATAATACCATCTGTTTTCAGAACTCTTACAAAAACAAATCGCTTAGAGTTTTTTTTTTTAATTTCGACTTTATTGTACAGTAGTTGAACATTTCTCTTTTAGGTTTTATATTATTTTATTTTAAAAGTTCATTTTCATGGAATTTTCCTAGAATAAGAAAACGTTTATTTATTAGTGAAATATTATATTTGAATTATTTCAGTTTGGGACTTCTTTTGTCAGAGTTCCGTTTTAATAATCTCGTTATTAGGATAAAGGTAAATTGTTTTCCGTTGGGTAGATATAGGAACATTTTATTCATTTTAACAAAGGCATATATAAACAACGATGATTGATTGCGACAATGTACAAAAATAACGATATTTTATTATTATATGGGCTTATGCGAGAGAAAATTGACAAACTCGTATGTGTTTTAGCCTACATTTTAAATGCTATTTTTATAATATGTATGTACCTATTTAAAGTTATATATGAGTAGTGTATCAACTATCTGGTATCCATAACACAAGCATCGTAGCTTACCATGGAACTAGATGGTGCTGTGTGTTAATGTCCCAATATATTTATTTATTTATTTTTTGTGATATATGACTACGTTATAAGTTGGTGTTTTTAAAAATAAATTATTCTTCATTTAAAAGTATCTTTGTAGTAAAGGCACGGAAAGTCGGAAAGAAGTGCATCTTCTACCTTCTCTTTTCTTTTCTCCTCTCACCCTCTCTCTAATCTGTAAGAAGAACTTTAAGATACATTATTTAATGAAACGGAGAAACTATATTGGATTCTTTCTATACTTTTCAAATCTTTTATGAAACCCATTTGTTCTGATTAATTTAAGACAGAAGAGGAAAATAGTAACAAGTTTCATTTTGTCAGAGTTTAGTTTAACTGAATTTTACCGAATCTAATGAAAAGTTTTATTAACGTTGACATTATTGACAAAGTTTTTGTTTCTAGTGTAAAGATATTTACTTAGCACAGATAACTTCATTTGCTGTATTTTTACATTAAAAAGTTTCCGGTCTTTTAAACAAGCAATTTTATCGATCTTGAGGTGAAAATGTATATGTACATATACGTAACTTTAAAGAATATTTTTTTATTTCTTACTACCAGAGTTTTACTTGATTTGCTACTAGAAAAATAAAAACAAATCTATCCCACGGGAACCGTACGTTTTTCCGGGATAAAAAGTAGCCTATTTCCAATTCCAGACTAATCTATCTCTGTGTTAAATTTCATCCAGATCCGTTCAGCCGTTCTGGCGTGATTGAGTAACGAACTTCCATGCAAACATCCAAACTTTCACATTTATAATATTAGTAAGATTCGTTTTTTAAATTTAATAAAATTTATACTTATATGTATGTGCGTGCGTGTGTTAGTAATTTTTCTCTTCTTAAATGGCTTGACCGATTTTGGTGAGCTTGTGTATTCATGTCATCATTATGGTCACTTGGATGGTTCTTAATTATAGTCGGGATAGCTAGGTGGCGCTGTAATCTATCTCTATCTATCCCATGTGTTAATACACACAGCACCATTTAGTTTTTTTTTTTAATTTTCCCTAAAAACGGGATCTGTGGCAGAACTACGTTTTTTAAAATTCCACATTATGGCAGACTACAAAAAAATATTTGTAGTTACTTTTAATTTGTTTTTATCGGAAGATAAGACAGATGGTTGTAGGTACGCTGTGTTCATGCTATTTTTTGTTGATCTTGTATAGCATAAAAGTCGTGTAAACATGTCAGTCGGATAGTAAATATTGGGAGGCCTGAAACATCACTATTAAATGAGCGTCACAACATAATTCACTTTGAAAGATATCGTACGGTCCCAACATATTTTATTTTGGGTCGTCCCGTATACGTACATTTGTAAAGTTTCTGACAGATATAATGTATCAAAAGATATTAAGAATTTTAATGAAGCGGAAGTAACATAAACGTAACATAACCTCAAACGTTATGTTAATATTCGATTAATCATTAATTCTAGTTATTTTAGAAATTATTTTGAATTTCAGTATTGTTTTAGTGGAAAAAAAAAATTGAAAATTTCCATCTTTTTGTATTTGTCGTTGTTACAATGACTGGCATTTTCAGATAAAAAGTTGTGACCTCATTCGAATGGAACGACTTTCCTAAAATAGTGCTTTGACAATGATTAATAACTTCCGCTACGTCATTTTTATGTATAAGGAAAACCAGTGCGAAAGAAATGTTTCATTCATTCATTCATTCAATTTTATCTATGATGTCGATAGAGACAAAGGCTTAAAACATAAAACAATATACAAAGTAAAAATAACAAAATGATGTGCTTAACAGCTACAAAATAAGACAGTTAAGTTACAACCGACTCAAAATACAGTACTCCTAAAAAGAGTCCAAAAAAAACTATAATTGCCTTCAAAACTTTGAGTCAGTGTATTTAATATAATTTAAAAGCTTCTGGATACAGATTCAACTTGCCTTAATTCTCTAAATAATTCTCTAAAGAAACTATTGGATAGAGTAATAGGATTTACGTAATCAACTAAAGTTACTAATATAACTTTTTTTTCCATAACAAGATTTCACATCCGGTAACATCAAAGTATTGTACGTTTATAACCGTTTACCAAACAGGATACCCGTACTCGTCACAACTTCAAGGCTACAACATATTCCTCACCGACATTCTGCGACCACTGTGGATCGCTCCTCTACGGCCTGATCCATCAAGGGCTCAAGTGTCAAGGTACAACGACGGCGCGCTGCAACTGCTATACTTGCTTACTGCTTACTCTTCTTCAAATCTATTACAGCTTGGTGGTGGTCATGCTCATGCCGTCTATCGTCATTCTTTTCTAACATCTAGCATTTGACAACGATATTGGAATATTTCATTAATTTTTTCTATGTAATGGCTTATTTTTTTTTTAAGATCTGTAGATATTAATTTGATTTTGGTGTTCTTGCGAAGGCCGCGCACGCCCCCCACAAATGGAACACGTGGACGTTCCTTACTCCAACATTTTGTGACCATTGTGGCACGATGCTCCATGGTCTCGCACACCAGGGATTTAAATGCGGAGGTATACTTGGGTACATGAATAGGCCCCCGAGGAACTTAGTTCCTACGTAACCCTTTAGCGGCAGTGGATGTCACGGGAACTACCATGTCACAATGTTGTAGATGCATAAAAGTTACATTTTTCGTTCAAAATAATAAAATCCCTTTCCAATCGACGAGAAAGTCAGACAATGAATTTTAAGATTCTTTCAATTTGAAGGTAAATTTAGAAACGATCCCCGCACGATTGTATTAATTGGATATCCAGACTTGATACAGTATCGTTATTGAATAAATCGTCCCAACGCTCAGTCGATTAACTGATTTATTTAATGTAATTTATAACTTCCGAACTCCTCTAGTTGCTGTGTTCTGTATCGCATTCATCCCATCTGTTGGCTCGAAACTTTTTAAAACGCATGCATTTATATGTACACACATTGTTCGCTTGCAACTTGTAGTTTTCTATTTACTGTGGTATTTCCACTCCCAGCGTTATGCAGAAAAGTAAATTACTACGATCTTGCCTTTGAAACTTGCCTGATGAGCACATTCTTTTAATTATTTTTTGCATGAGCTAGTCTATTCAGTTTTTTTTTTTTCACTGTTTATCTTCAAGCATTTGCCTTTTTCGTAATAAAGTATTAGCTAGCTGCTAGATTGTTTATTCATAACTCTATTAAACTTTAACTTATTTTGTTTTACATTTGAAATTTCGGTGTTACCTGAATTAATATTTCAAACAATTCTATTTTAAAAAACATAACTCACATGCTTTAAAAACGAGCTATATTTAAGATTATTTATTGTGAAATCTGTAAAATATACCGACTCAAAATAAGGTCGACATGGACAAAGTTGGAATTGTGAATGATAAAAGCAAATTTATGCACAATCAAAAGTCAATTTCACGCCCTGGTCCTTTATTATTAAACCAACATTCATTTTTTATGCCACCCTCGTTCCTGACGATCAATTTTATTAATTTAAGAGTGATTCTCCTCCTGCATATAAATTTACTTACTTAAAGTGCATTTTAGATTGAATATATAATATATTGTAAAACTCTTACTACAATATTTTATTATAAACAACATGCCGAGAACCATATTAAGTAATTACTTGTGTACTATGAAAAGCTAAAATATAGATATGTATATTTTAAATATTTTATATGATATACATATGTGTTCATGAAAATGTCTGGCAGTATGTGACATGAACGTGCACAAACGATGCGAGGAGTCTGTACCGAATCTGTGCGGCTGCGACCACACCGAGCGGCGCGGGCGCATTCAGCTCTCCGTGTCTTGTGTTGGGAACAAGCTTACTGTTATCGGTATGTATATATTTACTGCCAAATAGCCTATCGTTCAATTGTCTAATAAAAATCGATAGAAACTTTAGAATACATGTTTAGGCATACAACAAAGAATTGAAATAACGTATAGGTGTTTTTTTAAATAATTTCTATAATATCCTTAAATTAGTACCAATAGACTGCGCATTAATAGATAGGTCCGTACCATATACCAGTCGTAACGCGCTTGCTCAGGAAATCGAAATGAAGCTGGTTCAGATCCCGAGTCTCGCACCTCTTATATTTTCAATGTGCGAATCCTGTGCAATATGATTACCACTTGTCTGACGGTGAAGGTAAACATTGTGAGGAAAAATGCATGTCTAATAGAACCTAACAAGTTTTCAAAAGATATGTGATGTCCGTCAACCCGCACTTGGCCAGCGTGGTGGTCATATCCCCCTCGTGTTAAATGGAGGCCCGTAGATACTGATTAACGTCCCCCTGATAGATATAAGAGGGACGTTAATAAGTATTGAATGCATAGTATTGTATAGTTTACTATATAAATATTTCATACTATTACTAGCAGAACCCGCGGCTTCGCTCGCGCTATAACTACAAAAAAACTCTAAAGAGGTAGTTTTCATACAAACTTTCATCCCGTGTTTTACCCCCTTACGGGATGAATTTCGAAAAATGCTAAAACACGTATTTATTTAATTGTATTGAAGAGCATTAATACTAAGTTTCAAGTGATTCTGATGATAAATATTTTTTTGGGTTGTATTAGGTATAACGTGTTTTCCCGTAGGAATGAGATAATCTCCCGCGGTGAAAAGAATGCCCTCCAACTATCTCCACACAAAAAATTACGCAAATCCGTCACTCCGTTTTGACGTGAAAGAAGGACAAACAAACAAACACACTTTCACATTTATAATATTAGTATGAATTATAATATTAGTATAGATAGTCATGGTCAGGCATTGTCACCAAACCTAATGTTTGGAATTTGAATTCCATTCTAGGCTTATAGTTTTATATGTCTACCAAACTGTCTATTTTGCTATTTCGGAGTTATTTATATCCAAGAGTGACGTTAGTTGCCAACTTAATATGTGTTGTTTTAATATAGGAAAACTGTAGGTATACTTACTTGATAATAAATAAATATTTTGCCATATTTTCAGTTAAGCAAGGCCGAAATTTGATCCCAATGGATCCGAACGGCCTCTCCGATCCCTATGTGAAGCTTAAGCTGATCCCGGATTCTGACAATGTCAAGAAAAAAACCAAGACCATCCGTAGCACTCTCAATCCTGAATGGAATGAGACGCTAACATTCGACCTCAAGCCTGAGGATAAAGATCGTAGACTTCTCTTAGAGGTGAAGAAACTTTTGTATATTATCATGTAACAAAAAATTTGAGTACTACTAAAGAGTACTAACCTTTTATAACATACAAACCCTAATATATTTAGTAGAAATAAAATCGTCGTATAGTAAATTTCTTTAAAAAAGCATCTTAGGTGTATGTACAGTTTGGACTACGAATGAGTATATATTATCTAAAGTAAAATAGAAACATTGGATACGTTTTAATTTAGTATAATATCGAATTTATTTCGGTTAAACTCGTATTATTATGAATATAGTGCTTCATATTGAAGATGAGCAAATTCCCCAAAGGCAAATTGCAGAAATAACTTCACTTGAAGACACATTTTTCTACATTTTTGCCTACATTAAGTGTCTAGATCAAAGTTTTCGCAGAAAAACTGAACTATTACTGGGTCTATTAAGTATGTAGGTACGTAAAAAAATGGCCACCTGGGAAATCTACCGACCGTAAAGAGATATTTTACCTTTCAAGTGTATTTTCTTTTTGTAATAAGTAAGAATAAATTGTAAATAATATCTTTCACTTATCCAGGTTTGGGATTGGGATAGAACATCCCGTAACGATTTCATGGGATCGCTCTCTTTTGGGATATCAGAGGTGATGAAAGCACCAGCCGACGGTTGGTTCAAACTTCTCACTCAAGAGGAGGGTGATTATTACAACGTGCCAGTGCCAGAAGAGGGCGCTGATTTGGCCCAACTAAAGAACCAGATGAAGGCGACTAACCTCGGGTCCAAGAGACCACCACCCCCGCCAGATAGAGAAGTACCCCATAATATGGCGGCCGCAGACGTTATTAGGGCATCCGATTTCAACTTCATAATGGTGCTCGGGAAAGGGTCGTTTGGAAAGGTATGGTTTTATATCGAAATTAGTGACTTTACACTAATATTCCGCTGGACTTAATGTATTGGGATGAAAAGTATCCTACGTTATCTCTATCCCGTATACTATCCACAGAAAAAATACGAGCAGACGAAATTTCCTTTGTTGCTTAGTTTCTGCGTAAATAAATACAAGAAAATACACAAAGCTACTTAGATACATGTATATAATATCAGTAAAGAAATCTCAATAATACGTACTTAATCTATAGGTACGAGTACATATAATAAAATTCTGAGTCGAATCTGCACATTAAATATTTTTGGAAAATCTTATTGAAATAGTCATTATTATCGATACAGAGGCCAAATCTATAGTATTTAGAAATTTTGTCTGCCTGTCTGTCTGTGACCGCATCACGGAAAACCACTGGAGAGATTTCGATGAAATTTGCTATGATGACAGTTGATTATCCGGGTCAACATATAGGCTACTTTTTACTTCATCTCTGAGAAATGTATACTACACGATAAAACATAAGTAGGGACGAACCCGAGCGGAGCGACGGTGAGTCGCTAGTTATATAAAAAAAAATACTAACTATGAAGTTAAAATTCCATATTAATTTCAATTTTAGTCATAATAACCTTGTATAAAACGATAGAGCCTTTTCTGATAGAACTTTCATAGAATAATAGAGAAATAAATAGCGATGATACAAATACTGTTTACTCATAAAGTTTTGTGATGAGGTTTTTACGCGCGGTTTAACGAGCTCCAGTGGCGCAATTGGTTAGCGCACGGTACTTATAAGACAGTGTTCGTGTGAGACATGCCGGGGTTGTGAGTTCGAGCCTCACCTGGAGCATATTTTTTTACATCTATTCTTTTAAAATATTTAATAGAAATTGTCTATAATTGATATGGAGTATGTTATAAAAATACGATTTTTTATTTTATAACACGCTTTTATATTGATACAATAAAATATCGTTTAAATTACTTTATTGAATTTACGGATTTTATGTACTTTTGTTTTATTTCGTTTGTAGTTTTTTTTTTTTTCATTTATTTATTGGACAAATTGGACCAACTTATGCCGAAACGTAGATACCAAATGTATAAAAATATTCGGAAAGCAATTTGCAATGAAATTTTCATATTTATATTTTCGCTTTATTTCATACATTTATTATTAAATATATTTAGTAGGTAATTCGCCTTTTTCGAGTTATAAAAATAGATCGTTAGTATAAATTAGTTTTGAACATATGTAATTTTTGCATAACTAAGTCTCAATCATAACCTTTTTTGCCAAGTCGGTTAATTTACAAAATTCTTTGAAATTAAAAACAAATTTCGCAGGATTGACGTTAGTTCATAGTTAAAGCATTTGATACATCATACATAAATGACCAACATTTTTATTTCTTGGTATATTCATAGCTCGAATAACTCATATTTTAAAAATTCTATGAAGAATTCAAAACGATATATTCAAGTCTGGATGAAATATTACAACGAGACGTTTCGGATGCATTTTAATACATACTTTAGTATAAAATATTTACAAAATATATTTTTAAAGGTAATGTTAGCGGAGAGGCGCGGCACAGACGAGCTGTACGCTATTAAGATTTTGAAGAAAGACATTATAATTCAAGACGATGACGTAGAATGCACGATGGTTGAGAAAAGAGTGCTAGCCCTCAGCAGCAAACCGCCTTTCCTTGTGCAGTTGCATTCGTGTTTCCAAACTATGGTAAGTTTATGTTATTTTAATGAGATTTTGATTATTTTTCTATATCACTAGATCATTGGCAGTGGTAGCCCAGTGGTAACGAGCTCGCTTGAGGAAAAGGGTTCAAATCCCGGGTCCTGCACCTCTGATATTCTCATGTGTGAATCATATCCAGCATGATTACCACTTGTCTTACGGTGAAGGAAAACATTGTGAGGAAACCTGCATGTCTAAGAGAACCTAGTCAGTTTTCGAAAAATATGTGAAGTCCGTCCGCACTCGGCCAGCGTGGTGGACTATGGCCTGATCCCCCCACGTATTGAAGGGAAGCCCGTGCCCAGCAGTGGGACTTTAAAAAAGCTTAATAAAAAGGCCTAAAAACAGTACAATACAATGCTATGATCACTTACCGTCTCATTTATAATGAATGGCCTATTAATTAATATACGTTAATTAGACCGATTTGACAAAAAGTGGGAGGTGTTCAATTTAGATGTGTCTATGTTTTGTATGCGTTAATATGTGTTTGTAACTTGAACTGATTTTAAGTTTATTAGAAATGGGTTCCAGTCAAAGGTTTGAAGTTTGGTATTGAAGATAAAATCCACCACTAAGTGCTAATTTTTTACTTAAAAAAAAATTGAATTATAATTAATGTACTTCATTATAGTAAAGAAGAACATCGCATGTCACTTGCCACATTTTTTATTTTTTTTAAAAGGGTTTGTTCATATAGATCTTGACCAGATCCTTATAGGCAGTACGAAAAAAATCTTATCATCTAAAAATCTTATTCTACCTTTTTTCTACCTACTTAAACACTAACTGTTTGATTCTTGACTGCTTGACTCAAAAGAGTGCTGTTGCAAACACCAAGATCCCAACTTGCCTTTACATAAAGATTTTTTCAGGAAATCTTTTAAAAAACATTACTCAATAAAATTAATTGAAGCTGAGAGTCGTTTAAATAAAAGGATGATAAACTGTCTGACCTATAACTAAAATAAAATCTGCAAAAACTTATGTCGCGACGTTGTTTTGTTGCTACGCGGAAGGAGACAAACCCATAAATCGACAAAGGCGCTTTGGGATTCATGATAACGCACTACTATTTAAATGCGAGCCTTGCTACGTGTATGTATGTCTCCGACTGTATAATACTTCAACTTGTTCTTACCTTTTAAGTTTTTTAACGTTGTGGTTTTTTTTTTAATTTTTTTTTTTACAGCTTTTTAGTTTTTATCAGTTTTCAGAAAGTCATTTGGCCATTTCTTATTACTTTTAAACATAATATAAGTTGTATGTATTTTTCTGATCGCCTCTTAAAAACCTTCACCTTTCTACCACACTCAATAGATTTGGAAGTTTTTTTTTTTTTATAAAGGCTCAAATTGATGCCTGAAATTCGCCATTTTCATTTTTATTATTATCCGTATATCCAGTGACACCCGCCATATCAATCCGAATCTGACGACGTATGAATTATAATGAACATCGATCGGATAAACCGTTTAGTACTCGTAGTTACGATCAAACATAGGGTCGGACATACATACATATGGATGTCGGCTAAAAAAATAATTACAACATACAATGTTTCACATTCATAATAGTTGTCTGATTAATATTACATTATTGAGAGTGATAGGAATAGAGAGTGCACGTTGTGTCTGCGCGTACACTTGTGCACTATAATATCTCCTGCGCAGTTGGCTAGTCTCAATGAGATTGGCCGCCGTAGCCGGAATCGGCTAGGAGAACATCACATCATATTACATTATTAAATAATAGTCGTGTTATCTACATAGATAATAATTATCTGTCTATATAATTAAAAATGAATCGCTAAATGTGTTGTTAAGCGCAAAACTCGAGAACAATTAGACTAATTCGGTTATTTTTTATTCAAATTCGCTAAAGTCCGAGGAAGGTTCTTATGAAGAGAAAAATTAGAAAAAATACCAGGAAGAACGTAAATATACCATTTTTGTAATCGGGCCTGCTACACACTAGATTTGACAGAACGAGGTCTGTCGGGTCAGCAGTATTATAATATACAGATAACATTAATTATAACTTGTATAAATAATCTAATTATTTATTAAAATTTTATTTAATTATGTATTAAATATTTAATTAATTATTTGGAGTTATTATCTATATTATGACAATTTATAACGATAAGACTAATGAAGAATTATTTAATTTTAAATATTTTATAACAAACAATATATAAAGTAATTTCATCCCTAGCAGTTTAATTCGAATTTAATGTAATTGGAACCTTAAATGATTCCAATAAAACACCCTATATTTAGCCCTACAAACTCCTCTATCTTTCAGTAAAAGTCCCATTACAATCAAGCCATTCCAAAGATTATTTCGGGATAATCGATACGTAGTTAACGTACGAAAATTTTTTTTTGTATATATTGAAAAAATAAGAGCGTTTTAGTAGTATTATTATCAAAAGTTATTCTACTACACTCACATATCGTTTTCCACTCTAATAATTTCTCTGAGAAACACTCAGTGCTTAAACTAAAAAACCTTTACTTTCAAGGTAAATCCTATAAGTACCTATGTAAAAACTCGTGGACGTACCAGTATAAATTTATTGTAGGTATATTGGCTAGCATGAATAACCGTCTGTAACCACAGATCTAGGAGCTCCGGCTCCTAGAGCTATATTCTAAATCGGGCAAATAGTTTTGGTGTTTTAATTGATTAGATTGAGTTGGCTTTATTTCACCCAACTGTCTCAAAGCTTGATCTCTCACTCGTAGTTAACGTATTGCCGTTTTGTTGATGTTTGAGATTGAAAGGAATATAGAGTACACTTTTGTTTGCGCACACACGCACTTCTCTATAATATCTTTACATGGCTATTCTCAATGAGATTGGCCATCGTGGATGAAATCAGTCAGAAGAACTCTACTTTCTTTACATATAAAAATATATTGTATTCAGTCCTTTTTAATATCCCACTGCTGGGCACGAGCCTCCCTTGAATACAGGCAGATCAGGTCATAGTCCACCACGCTGGCCAAGTACGGGTTGGCAGACTGCAAATGTCTTTCGAAAACTTGCTAGGTTCTCTTGGACATGCAGATTTCCTCTCGATGTTTCCCTCCACTGTAAGACAAGTGGTAATCACGTTGAAAATGATTCGCACATGAAAATATCAGAGGTGCGAGAGCCGGGATTTGAACCCGCTTCAGTCGGTTTCCCAAGCGTGCGCATTACCACTGGGCTACCACTATCTCTATAAAAATATATTAGGGAAAATAATGTCTGTCAGTAAATCCAACAAATATTGTTGTGTAACGATGAAATGATCAAGATAATGGTATCCTTTATTTGATTAGGGATATGTGATACTTTCTTATCGTCGCAGTATACGTCCAAACGAAACTTTTGTTTGTCGTACGTAACATAAGATGAAGAGTTTTTTCAAGAAGTATTTAATTCACAACTGAAGATTTTAAGTCTATCCGGGGAAATTATGTTATAGAAACTCAGCAAGATTAGATTTTTTTTTCTTGGTTTTTATTAGGGTTCCATAGCCGAAGGGTGCCAACGGAACTTATTACTGAGCCTCCGAAGTCCGTCCATCTTTCAGAGGGCGGTATCTCATGAACCATAATAGGTAGAAAGTTGAAACTTTCACAGAGTGTATATTTCTATTACAACGAATAATAAAAAACTAAGACGGCGAATTTCAAGAAGGCTCCCATGCAAATAAAAAAAAATCGATTATGTTACGGAACCTTTCGTGTACGAGTCCGACTGGCACTTGTTTTAAAATATTAATTATTTTTCAATGAAAGAAGTATTGAATCTCTTATTTTATCTCATATTATATTGTCTCCAACTAAATGCACGAACTAAAAGTAACTACTCTTAATCCTTGTCCTCTGTAAGACAATTTGTAAAATTAAAAAAAAAATAATGAAAAGAGTTTTTATGTTTTCCAATTATTAATATTTTATCGTATGTATTGTATTCTGCTCATTTTTTAACGTCCCACTGCTGAGCGCGGACCTCCCTTCAGTACGAGGGGGATCAGGCCGTAGTCCACCACGCTGGCCAAGTGCGGGTTGGCGGACTTCGCATGTCTTTTGAAAACTTTTTTTAATTATAAATGTAAGTGTTCCTTCCCTATTTATTTCAGGATCGACTGTACTTCGTGATGGAGTACGTGAACGGTGGAGATCTAATGTTCCAAATTCAACAATGCGGCAAATTCAAAGAACCAGTCGCCGTGTAAGTTTCTCACTCATGTATATTTCGTTCTTAGTTAGTTCCTAGTAGTTTTTATATTTAAGAAATTAACATCAATATAAAGACAAAAAAAAAGTTATATTAAAAAATTACATTATGAAATAATGAATAATTATTAATCTATACATATAATAAAATTCTAACTAAGTCGAATCTGTACATTAAATATTTTTTGGAAAATCTTATTAAAATAGACATCATTATCGATACAGAGGCCGAATCTATAGTTCTTAGAATTTTTGTCTGTCTGTCTGTTACCGCATCACAGAAAAACTACTGGAGGGATTTTGATGAAATTTGGTATGGTGATAGCCGGTTATCCGGGTCAAGTATAGGATACTTTTTACAGAGGGAAAATATCTCATTTCTGAGAAAAAATACAAAAAGTGGTTAGAATAAAACCACGATGATACTATCTTATATATATTTTAGCAAGGTAACTTACTAAATGAGGCAAAAACTATTAAAAATAGCTTATCTTGAAAAAACAGTAGTTCTATTTTATTTGGTTATTGGTCATCTGAATGCGGGCGGAGCCGCGGGCAATGCCTAGTATTATAAATAAATTCTTAGATATATTAATTGATTTTAAAAGATAATTTATTAATTACGTGGGTACATCAAAGGCGGGGTCTTTTGATTACGACAGCGCGGTGCCTTTTGTTTGAAATAGTGAAGCGGGTTCGAACCCCAGATTTCACCTTTGACATTTTCTTGGGCAAGTCTCATTTAACATTATCATCTCATTAACACAATTACGACTTATTAGTATGATTAAAAAACCATCGTTAGGAAATATGAATTTATAAAAAACTAGTTTTCAAACGACGTTTTAAATATTTTTCTATAGACCAGCTTAGTTTAAAGGACTAAACCTATATAAATATTATAAAAGTGAAAGTTTGTGAGTATGTATGGATATTTGTGACTCTTACACGCCAGAACGGCTGAACGGATCTGGATGAAATTTGGCACTGAGGTAGATTATAGTCTGGAATAATACATAGGCTACTTTTTATCCCGGAAAAATATACGGTTCCCGAGGGATAATTTGTTTATAAATATAATTATATAAAAACATAATAAATTAATCGTACTCATTCATATATTATACTGTTATCCTTAAAATATTTTTATGTTAAAATGATTATTTATATTGGTTCAAACTATGATAATTTAAAAAAATATTATTTATATATTACAGTTTCTACGCAGCTGAAATAGCTATCGGTTTATTCTTCCTCCATTCCCGCGGGATAATCTATCGCGATTTAAAACTCGACAACGTCCTTTTAGACCAAGACGGCCATATTAAAATCGCTGATTTCGGCATGTGCAAGGAAGGTATCACCGGCGACAAAACTACCAAGACCTTCTGTGGCACACCAGATTATATTGCCCCTGAGATCATTTTATACCAGCCGTATGGGAAGTCGGTTGATTGGTGGGCGTATGGTGTGCTTCTGTATGAGATGTTGGTCGGACAGCCGCCGTTCGATGGTGAAGATGAAGAAGAACTGTTCGCGGCCATCACGGATAATAGTGTATCTTACCCAAAAACTCTAAGCAAGGTCAGTAGTATGCAGATTTGTATATTATGTCAAGAATTTATAATTTTTTTTTTTTAGAAATTAAGCAAAAATAACATAATAACCTATTTTGGCCATCTTATCTGGTCCCTCTATTATTTAAAATTACTTCATCGTGATATTTTTTCATCGACATATTGAGGTCGATATTGATATTTTAATTAATATCGATATTTTTTCCACTGCCGACATCCCTACCAGGAAGCGAAGGACGCGTGCAAGACGTTCCTGACGAAGAACCCTGCGAAGCGGCTCGGCTGCGGCGCGCGCGGGGAGGAGGACGTGCGCACGCACCCCTTCTTCCGGCGCATCGACTGGGCGCGCGTCGAGGCGCGGGACGTGCAGCCGCCGTTCAAGCCTAAGATTGTGAGTTGTTTTGCTTATGAAACATATTGTTGAATTGCTTATTGTGTACTAGCGACTTAAAAAATAATTCTTGTGAGTGTACTGTTATAGCACTTTTCACTAATTGGTTTTTAAAAAAAAGAAAATAACTTGGGATTACATAAAACACAGTTTTATTTAATAGATTGGACCCGATTTTATTAGGACAAGTGTCACGCGCGGATGTTGGAATCGAACTACACTATAATTAATATTTAATAATTATGAACCATCAAAAGTGCTGACCAAGGAGAAGGAATAGGGCTACTAGGCGCCATTATATACATAACATATATATAACAGTACGTTAGGAGATATACATATACATACAGTACATGCTATCGCGGACTTTTTCGTGAATTTTGCGTAATTTTTAAAGTTTTTCGATTTTGCGCTGCAACTAAATATTTTTGAAATAAAATAAACCCTATATGAAGTTTTACACACACCTCTATCTTTACCCCGGATAAATAATAAATATGTTGAGACAGCACCTTCTAGTTCAATGCTAAGCTACGAGGTTTCTATTATGGATACCAGGTAGTTGATTCACTACACATATATAACTTTAAGTGCATACATGTTATAAATATTACCTATGATTTTAGTACATTCGTACTCATCACACAAATGAATGCCCCCAGCGGGACTCCAACCCGCGACCGCTGGCACGGCAAGTAGGGTCACTACAAACTGAGCCAAACGTGTCGTCTAAAATGAAAGACAGACAGATAGACCAACAATTTTAAAAAAGGTTTTACACATTACATTAATGTGATCTGATTATATTATAACTGCATTAGTGATGATTATATTATTATAGCTACAATTTAACTGCCTCGGTGGTGTAGTGGCTAGCATGTACGGCTGCACACTCGGAGGTCCTGGGTTCGAGTCCCGGGTCGGGCCAAGTTTAGTTATTGAGTCTTTCTGTATAGTAAGTCTCAGTAACAGCCCGGAGTTGGGAAGTTGGCGGTGCTTCATCCCCGTGCCTCGGAGAGCACGTAAAGCCGTCGGTCCCGCGCCCTAACTCTCACTGGTCGTATCTCGTGTCGTCCCACCGGAGTATGAGAGTGACAGGAATAGAGAGTGCACGTTGTGTCTGCGCTCTCCCTCACACGCGCTGCACTATAATATCTCCTGCGCAGTTGGCTAGTCTCAATGAGATTGGCCGCCGTGGCCGGAATCGGCTAGGAGAACATCATTATAGCTACAACACAACACCCGTGTAACTTTCAGAAACACCGCAAAGATGTGTCCAACTTCGACAAGCAGTTCACCCAAGAGAAGACGGAACTGACGCCGACCGACAAGCTGTTCATGATGAACCTCGACCAGACCGAGTTCATGGGCTTCTCCTTTCTCAACCCTGAATACGTTCAACATGTGTGAATTGATTGTAAGTTGTTGATTTTTTTTTTCATTTTATTCTGCCTGAACAATAAGTATGTGTGTCTTCAAGTTCACACCAAAAACTCTATAGAAAAAAAAACACCGTCAATAGTTCTCGAATTTCTTAATTTTCCCGATAATTATTTAATACTTTAGCAAAAATAAAAGAGTAGGTAAATCGGTTTCGCCGTTTTCAATTACATACAACAAAGCCTAGTAAAATCTTTTTAAGATATTTGCTACACCAATATACTCGTATACTGCCTTATAGATTTCGTGGACTTCGTGTACATAATTATTTACATTGGCCATATATTATTTCTATAGGGAGATAGTAGATACCAACTTGACTATGTTAGACGTCACTAGAATGCTTAGTTTTTATATAGCTCTTCTTAGCAAAACTGCCCTCCGAGTCGGTGGTAGACTCCTCACGGACTTACATACTGACAAAAGTGAGAGTGAGCGATTCAAAAGTGCTTGTAAAAGTCTATTTGAGTAAAGTTTAAAATTTAATTTGATATACGAGTAGATAACAAATGAAACGGCTTGCTGAGAAGAATACGAATAAATACTTAAAAAATAAAAATTATACTTTAAATTAAATCAAACCCATTTATAACATTGCACAATCTATTATGAATTAAATAAACATTAAAAAATCTAAATATTTTTTACAATTATTCTCAGTAAATGTACCTTCTGTTTTTTTTTTCAGAAACATCTTTCTGCATCATTGAAACTCAGCGCTGTCGTTTTGGTGGCCTCTGATAATTCATTTATCTCTTTCTGTCACTCTTACGATGAAATCGTATTGCTGTCTCGCTCATCGTTTCTTCATTTCAAATCCGAACTTGGCCCATCGAAGGTGAAACTTATTAATTCCACTAAAGGGATTTGGGAGATCATTATTTGCTCATTTTCCTTGTAGTTTTTAATTAATTTAAATGTTAAACCTGAGTATTACTCCAGTATTGTTTCTCCATCCGATGCGACATGGCCGTTGTGTTTGAATGCAATAAATACCGTTATCTCAACGAATTATTCGAAGCAATACTAAATGGTTAAAATTGTGATTAATAAAAATCGCGCTCTCTATAATTTTTAGTCTATATTTTATTATGAGTGGTGATTCCGTTTTTAATATTTTCAACGGATGACATGAATCTTAGGCAAGGCTTCCATTGTCAAACTTCCAGTAATATAACGAGAAATGTTTATTTTAAAATTTATGAAACAAATAGTTTTCTTCGTAGTAGAAACTTTTTGAATATCGTGATCTTGGGGCCACTTGGTAATAGTGAATATTGTAGTAGCTATATACAAAAAATGCCAAAACAAAACGTTGCAAAGTATTTTCGACTTTATTCTAAGTTGATAAGGTTTAAATTACTATGCAAATTTTATCATACCACTTGTGCATCTGTCCCTATTTATTATATAATAATTAATTTCTCATTCACATATCAGTGTTTTTAGCTAGATTATTGAATGTCGTGTCGTGTGGATGGCGCTAAATTTTAAGTATTAGTCATTTTTAGTGTTATCATTTTTAGCTTTTAGTACACCCTATTGATATCTTTCAAGTGTATACTAAAATGAATAGTTCTATTATTAATTTGTATGTATGTCTTAAGCCAAATCCGCAACTTTGTTTCATCAAACTCGATTAGAAGAATCTCTATGGAAATTTTATATAGTTAGAATGTTTAATTTTATTCTATGACATTAGTTTTGTATTTAACTGTTTAATTCGCAACGGCTGTATGATGGCTGTCATTAAGTTTTCATTGTCTATGGTGTTAAGTTTGTTGTGTTTATGCATTTATGTATATATTATCTATGGTTACGTTGTGTCACGTGTGTATTTGTATGTGTATTGTGAGTATCGTGTGTGCGAGTTCTATTTTTGAAAGTTGCGGTTGTTGTAGACGATGATGTCAAATGACTTGAAATTTATCTATGTTTTGAAATATTTTATTATCTGTGCCTCGTGCTGTTTTATTTTGTTTTTAATTATTTTTAATGCATATTTGTCGTATCGTCTACAATTACCGCAAATATCAGCTGTCAGCTGTTAATAATCGTGTAACTAAATAGCCTTACTAACTTAATTTATAATAAATAAACTAAAAATACATATAAAATCGTGTAACTCTTGCTAGGTATAAAAATGTGAATTTAAATGAAATGAAAAAGCAGTTGATTCTAAATTGAAAGTAATAAAATGACATTTTAGATGTTTATTTTTAAATGTAAGTATTAATTCTTGTGTTATTGAAAAAAATACTTAATATCAATGACGTAGGGTGCATTTTTGTTTGTAATTTTTTCAATAACAAAGTCGTCTAAGTCGTATTCAAAGGGACGGCTTCTTGAATCTGTATTATAGATTAAATCGTTTTCTTTTTAGGTGTAACGATAAATAGGAATAACATGCTGACTCATTCTTAAATATTTTATTATAAACCTAACACTACATATATCATATAATATAAGCAGATCAATAAAAAAATATATCATTTGGTTACAAAAATTTGAATTTTTAACATAAAATTCAATGAATAATAGATTTTTAAACAAAAATGAGTTGGCATTATATAATAATCAGCTGGAGAGGGAGTCAAGTAGAGCGCACTCGCGCCTTCCCACGCCCGTGAGTCTGCTTCACGAGCACGTGTATGACCTTGGTTTTGCAACAATACTAATAAAATCCTTGAAAAAAAGCTAATAATGTTAACAAATACACCGTTTGTATGAAAAATTATTTTCATTTTTATCGATAATCAACACGTATTGTGTATATAGAGATACCGGAATAAATATCTTGAATATATACATCACACTATACGAAAGGGAGATTCAACGATTAACTTCACATTGTAGCCAATTACGACTAACTTCATACTATATTCTAATCATTTTTTCCCAAACTATAACGTATAACTTCTATAAATAAATCTCTTCTATGATGTTTGCCTTTTTTATTTATGATGATGGAAAATATAAATTCTTAAACTAGATCGATGATAGCTTATAAGGATTCATAATACAAAATACTTTTAATTTTTTTTTTTTTTTTGGTCAATGGCATACACGTGTTTAAGATGCAGACCCACTATCCTTTAACACCCCTTTAGTATTAAAAACACTTTTAATAAATAATATTTACAATTTAATACGTAACAGCTGTAACAGACATTGTCTATGAAATTAAGTCACACATTTTCGTGCTGAGTTTTTTA
This sequence comes from Brenthis daphne, assembly GCA_947093115.1. NCBI lineage: Eukaryota > Metazoa > Arthropoda > Insecta > Lepidoptera > Nymphalidae > Brenthis > Brenthis daphne. Next base: position 23,608,948 of record OX352479.1, on the reverse strand, counting down.
ACTAAATTTTGTCACTAATAAAAAAAAATAAAAAAATGGCCGCAAATTTTTAAAGCTATTAAAAATGTAAAAATAAATTTTACTAAAAGTGTTTCTAATAAAAAAAACACCCAGCAACACTAGCTTACATAGTAATAGCTTAAGTAGTATTAATCACTTGTATCGCGACACTACGTTTCGTTGTTCTCAATTATGCCCATAGGAAGAGTTTCAATGAGATTCGAAAACGAATATCTTTACGATTTGGTTACGTCATGTTTTCGCGAGTTCTATTTAGTTCTGGGCAGTGGTAGTCCAGTGGTAACATGCTCGCTTGGGAAACCGAGTGAAGCGGGTTCAATTCTCGGGTCTCGCACCACTGATATCATGTGCTAATTATTTTCATCATGATTACCACTTGTCTTACGGTGAAGGAAAACATCGTGAAAGAACTGCATGTCTAAGAGAACCTAGGAAGTTTTCGAAAAACGTGTGAAGTCCGCCAGCCCACGCTTGGCCGGCTTGGTGGGCTATGGCCTGATCCCCCTCGTATTAAAGGAAGGCCCGTGAACAGCTGTGGGACGGAAAGTGGCTTAATACATTACGTTTTCGAAGTAGTTTTCGAATGTCATCTGAAAACAAACTGGGGCTCTGTTTAATAATACTCGGTATACTTAAACATTGAGGCAACACACAAGCTATAACACTAAACAAGACGCGACCAATATATCGAGCTTATTCTGGTAATAAGTGACACAGTATATAGCAAATAATAATGTTAGTTAACATTGAATCATTAACTGGACTGAGTTGTATGTGTAATACATAAAATATGACAAAAAATATGACTGACACACGCATTATTTTTTTTTTAAATTGCTCCACTCCTAAAAGTCATAGCATAATGCTGAATAGCCTTTAACCTTTCTCAATAAATAGACTATAAAAAGAAAAAAGATTTTTTCTAATCGGACTGTTATTTCCAGAGATAAGCGCGTACAAACAAACAAACAATCTTTTTAAGTTTATACGTAAGTATAGAGGAAATATTAAAAACACGTAAGAAAAGAATCTCAACAAAATTTACTTTAAAATGTAATCATATTACTTGAAAACGTAAAGATTGCAAAAGACATTTCTGCATTGAAAGACAAATATAGACATCGCGTAAACAGTAATAGGTATAATTTCAATCAACCTGAAAAAAAAAACAATTTAAATTTTGCTACCGATGATAAAAGTGCTCGAATTTTGCCTTCAGTCATACTGTATGTATGTATAGTAGGTATACAAATTCTAAATTCGTGCAAATAAAAAATGGGATTATGAATCGCGTCGCCTATATTCACTTCTCGCTTGAAAATGAATTAAATGTGTATATTATGTAAATATCCATAAACTTAGTCCACTTTTAGTCCTCTATCAGAGAAGTAAATTATCAAGTGTGAACCGCATTGGGTTATAGCTTGTGCGTTTCTCCTCACATAACTCATAATATAGTCATAATTTTCTCGTTATATATGAGATATGGCGAATGCCACTGTATACTGAACACCAATTCTGATAGTTTCGTAATGGTAATAATGTTAGTTTGTAGCAACACTGAGGCATAGACAAACGAATGCGGATGTCAATCTATTTTTTAAATTTAGTAATCGGTACCTGTAATAAATAATGACTAAGATCTGTTTTTTTTTTCTAATTATATTTTCTTTTTTTATTGATCGTTCGTCTGTCTATCCAGTGTGTAGACGTTTGACTATTATCCATCAGATATATTAATGTAGTGTTGCTAGCTTACGCCTTTACATCCACTTCGCTCTGACTTGGTCAGTATAGATATAGAGAGTTTAAAAAACTTATAGCTTATAATCATTATTACTAAGATCTCATTTGTATATAGCGTAACTATGACGTTGCGATTTTTAAAATATAAGCTTTTCTATGACACTCATTATAACGCTCTTCGACCGCTTTTTTTGCTTTATCTAATTAACTCTACTTCTGTAGAGCCTCTATTACTATCGTACTCGACCTTAACCTGTCGATACTTGTGTAGAAAAAAATAATAATTTAATTATTTAAAGTTGCCAGATTAATTTTTAGTTTAAGGTACAGTGTTGCCAATATAAATTATTGTAGTTATTATTATATGTTTAGATTTTAAAATGTCTGAGTACTGATATTAAATTGCGTAGTTTAGTCTAATTTGCTCTTCCTTTATAATTTCTGAAAAAAGATGAAAAAATCTCCTTTTCCGTGTGTAACGTTTAAAATTTTAAATTTAGAATGAGCTATCGCTGGATGTTTTCCAATGAATCGTCGCAGTATAGGCCTAAAGTCCTTATAGATTAAGCCCGTAGTTATTACAGGTATACTCTTTAATATTAAACATAATAATGGTGTCGTCTTCGCAGTTTGCACGTCGCCTGTGCCAAAAATGTATATATATTTTGTCTAATATAAAACAAAATCTAGTTTCCAATTATAAAATAGATATTTTACTAGTGTTTTTTTTTTTGGTACCAAGTCAGTGTTGAATTTCTGTAGTATACGATTTTAGATACATTTGTAAATTATTTTTATTTTCTACTAGCGACAAACCATCGCGTCGCTTCGCTTGATTCTTTTGATCGGAATCCTAAGTCTTTTTCTAAAATAAAAGTAGCCTACGTTACTCCTTATAACATCAGCTATCTACAGTGAAAGTCTCGTTAAAATCGGTCCAGCCGTTTCGGAGATTAGCCGGAACAAACAGACAGACACAAATTTAAAAACTGTGTTTTTCTTATAGGTACCGTATATAGTTTCATATGCGTATAATAAAAAGTTATTATTTTGACTTTACCAATAAACACTTCAATTTTATTTATCTGTATTGATTTTGATAACCGAAATATTATAAAAAAAACACAAGTAAAGTATAATTGAAACTTTGTCTCACCATAAATAAATGTTTAAGATTATTGCACCTTTTTTTAAAGTTAAATAAGGCGAATCCAAGGCTTATTCAAGTTGCTCTTCTAATAACTTAACTAAAATCTCCTAAATCATTTGCGATTTAAAAGAATTTCTTTCACTTTTTACTGAATCGACCTCGACGACTGAAGGACCTCTAGTGCGAATTTTGAAAGTAAATGTGACAGTGATTATCTATTAGTAATTTACATACATCTATCTCCATCCGTTAAGGCGGTGGTAGCTCGCTTTGGAAACCGAGTGAAGCGGGTTCAAATCCCGGGTCTCGCACCTCTGATATTTTCACGTGTGAATCATTTCTAACATGATTACCACTTGCTTTACGGTGAAGGAAAACATCCTGAGAAAACCTGCATGTCTGAGAGAACCTAACAAGTTTTCGAAAGACATGTTCAGTTCGCCCGCACTTTGCCAGCGTGGTGGACTATGGCCTGATCCACCTCGTATTGAAGGGGGGGCTGAATACTTATCTCCATCTAAATTAATGTAAGCAAACCTAAACTAGTATAATCGAAACGATTGTCAAAAATACCAGCACTAGGGGCCTAAGTCGATATGGTTTTAGTGCAGAGATGTCAAATTTTAAGCGATCTTGGATAATAATACTGTGTAGTTTCAAATATAAACATTAAGTGAAATGTGCTGCGTGCTCGATGTAAAGACTCGGACTCAAAAATTTGTGTAAAGAATATAAAAAAAATGGAAATGTGAAATTTTACCAAATGTCAACTATTTAACAAATAGCTTTTGTTTTGACCGATACGCGCAGCCCATTGTGTTTAATGTGTCAAAACAATGTATTTTTTTTTAATTAAAATTATATTTCCTCAGACTAAGGAATAATATAGACGGTGTCATAATTAAATATAAAGCCATACAATAATGATTTGAAAATAGTATACTAATTTCAATTTGTATACTGAGTGACTGAGTGAATATATATTAATAAATAGAAATAGCTAACAGATTTTTTTAATAAAGAAAAATATTTAATGAACGTAATATTATGCTATCTCATTTCAAGAGGAAGAGAACTAAGGCTTCGAAAATACAAAAGAATGTCATATTTTTTTATTAGTCATATTTTATTCATATTTTATTATTTAGTCATATTTTATTTTATATATATATTAATTAATACACATACAGAATTTCCCTTATTCTTTAAAGAAACTAAATGACCTGTATAGCAAAATCGAGAATAGTAGCATAAACAGCAAATCACGCTACTCACATTTTTGACTTTGAAACTTATTTTGGCGGACTCTGTCTATATAAGTAGATAATTCTTTAGTCTGAGTATATTTCATATAAATTCATTGTTAATTAATATGTTTTGAATAATTTTTTGTCAAATTTTGTATACTTTTCATAAAGGTGATTAAATCTTTTGCAGTTTTCATAAAATAACATATTTTAGAGCAATGAGTTTTTGAAAAATAGATTTTATATTATAATATCAAATAAGTGCTGTAACGTTTTTATCATGGTATCAAAATTAACAAATTGTATGTACCTTTTAAACATGTAAAGATATTTTCCATAATCTGTGACGCTTAATGAATTTACTTCACAATATTATAACTATCTCTGTGATATGATCATCCTTTCACGTTCACGTTGACGTAAAATAGTTTCGCAGTTCGCGCCATTTTTAATGTCAATAAGTGACAGACAGATTAATAATTGAGTTTTATAATGTGCCAAAAAAGTTTTTTTATTTATTTATAAATATTGGTTTTCTAAGAAACTTTACTCCTTGTGAGAACTAACTTGTTTATAATTATTATAATTCTTTGTAAACATTTTGTGTGTTTATATCGGATTTTACTCACGAAACTTTTCTACGTCACGCCAACTTTAACTCTTAAAAAGCACTTTGTATTTGCGTTATATTGTACAGTCGCCTCTCACTAGTTTTTAATGTATTATCAAGTTTTGAATTTTAAACTAATTTGTAAGATTGTGAGCGGAAAATTTTATTGAAATATAAAAATGAAATTTCCCGCACACAGTCTTTTTTGAGATTTTATTGCATATACCTATAATTAATATTAATAGTGTAGTGACAGAATTTCGATTCGTAGTTACATTTGTCATTTTCAAATGTAAAATTGTCATTTTCGATTTCGAGGTGTGTAGTGTGGGGAGTTTTCAACTCATTGATCTGCTGGATCTTGGAATACGTGGTTTTCTCAAAAGTGGTCGTGCATTGTACCTACTCAATAATATAAATTTCTAATCCATTAGATTTAAGAGTTTTATTTCAACTGCCATAAAGTTTTCCTTAACAAAATATACATAATAATATTAAAATCGTAAAATATTAAATAATCTCTTCATATTGTGTTAAAATTTGATGTCCTTTTCTCCTTTCATCACTTGACTCAGCATTTGGTTGCAGAGCGCTGCGTAAGGATTCAGTTCCACGACCTAAAGCATATTTGTTTCATTTAAAAAACAATAATTATAATCAATAATGTAAATATGTTAATACACAACAATTATGCAACGTAGTAACTTGTGATAACTGATACATAAATAATAAATAAATATGTTGATTGTTCGGACATTAACACACAACACCATCTAGTTCCATTGTTAGCTACGAGGCTTGTGTTATGGATACCAGATAGTTGATATGCTACACATATATAAACTTTAAATACATATTATAAATATAAACACCCATGATTGTAGTACAAACATTCGTACTCATCAAACAAACAAATGCCCCCCAGCGGAACTCGAACCCGCGACCGCTGGTACAGCAAGTAGGGTCACTACATACTGAGCCAAAGGTGTCGTCAATAAATAGCAAAAAAAAATCAATCAAATAGATTTTGAAAACTCTAAAATGGGAAGATATGTGAAATTTAATTAAAAATGAAATTATAGGAACTCAAATTAGGCAAGAAAGAATTCATTTCAAAATTTACACGTTTTTAAATTATATAATAAATAATTCACTTAATAATATTTAAATTGCCACAATATGATAATATTATTAAAGCTACCGACCTGTTTCTTAGCGAAAGCGCTCCCAAGTTTAGCAGCCTCTTGGAAGCTCGAGCGTGCGCTGTCATCATCGCCTAGCTTACGGTGAAGCACACCTTGTTGACAAAGTGCGAGTGCTCTCGCGCGGGTCTTCTTGCCCTCCGTTAGTTTTAACGCACGAGATATATCCTGCATTGCATCTAAAAATGAAAATTCTTAGCCAGTACTTAATTTGAGCAGTTAAATAAATATTTTAATGTGTAAAATATAATTGGTATATGTTCCTTATTGACGTTGCATTAGACTATCGCACTTGATGCACCGGAACTGGCAATAAGAAGGCTAAAATGAAGAAAAATCTCTCAAACTATAAACTTAACTCTTTTGCAAAATCTGCTTTCGTTGGTGGATCAAAGCTATAATATTTTCATTATACCATTCATGTTTAATAAGGATTTTAGTAATTTTTTAAAAATCTTGCTTCATCCTTATATATTTATTTACTTAGATGTTGCTATGTGACTGAAAAGTAAAATGCTTTTATATGTAGTACGTATTCAGCCCTTTTTAACGTCCCACAGCCCACTGCTGGGCACAGGCCTCCAATACGAGGGGGATCAGTCATTAGGTTATAGTCCACCATGCTGGGCAAGTGCGAGTCGGCGGACTTTACATGTCTTTTTAAAACCGGCTAGGTTGTCTCAGACATGCAGGTTTTTCCTCACGATGTTTTCTTTCACCGTTAAGACAAGTGGTAACCATGTTGGAAATTATTCGCACGTGAAAATATCAGAGGTGCGAGATCTGGGATTTGAAACCGCATCACTTGGTTTTCCAAGCGCGCACGGTACCACTGAGCTACCACTACGAGTATCTTAGCTATAATAATACTTAAATGACTATTACCATCGACCCTATCCATGAGTCGATACAGCTGTGCTCTATCATTGTACGCTGAAGCCCGCTCCGGTGCCACTTCTATGCTTTTATTTAGCAGTACTAAAGCCTCTTCTAGTTTTCCCGCCTCAGCCAATTGCACTCCTTGAAGGCCGAGAGATTTAGACTGTTTTTCTATTTCGGTAACATCTGTAAGAGATTTTTAAGAATTTATAAATATATAGTATACTATATAGATTTCTCAGAGATGAGATATTTTCCGGCAGTAAGAAGTATCTTATATATTGACCCGGATAACCGGCTATCATCATGCCAAATTTCATCAAAATCTGTCCAGTAATTTTCTCGTGATGCGTTCCCAGACAGACAAAAATTCTAAAAACTATAGATTCGCCTTCTGTATCGATAATAATGACTATTTCAATAAGATTTTCCAAGAAATATTTAATTTACAGATTCGACTTAGAATGTTATTATTTGTTTAGAAAAGTAAGAAACTTTGTCGGTTCAATTATGGCTGTTGTCGATGAACTGTCACGCACGGGTAAGCTGTTAAGTAGTATATTTTATTCATACGTTTTTAAAATTGAAATTATGCATCTATTTTTTATTGTTAAATTTAAAATTGAAATTCTTTAATTACGTTTTGGTAATATAAAAATGTACGATTATAAGTAAAAATAATACAATCATAATTTCCCAATATTATTTTATACTCATTTGGTGCTCAAAAAAGAGATTACCTGGAAAGTTTTCCGGGAGTTTTGAAAATTGTTGATTTTATAGATTTCGACGGGCTCTTTCTAAATTCCTATTTTGCCACCTCGTATCTTTGGCCATCAATATTTATATCCAATATGGCCAAACCTAACAATATATATATGGCGCCATATTGGAAAAATGGCGCCAAAAACACTCCTACTTATTTAAAACGATGAAAATAATAAAATAAAATAAAGTTATGTAATAAATGAAACTAGAGAAAATTTTCTATAATTTATATACTAACCTTTTTTTGGTAAAATGAATAATTTTAGCGTACGAGTGCTGCAAAGTGCACAGTAGACTGAACACGCGTTTTTTATCATAGAGCTACAGTCTTCTAATTTTCACAGTATATGCTTATATTATTGACCCAAAGCCATACAAATTATCAAAAAATATCTTTAAATGTTTAAAGGGCGGCTCCCATGTAACTGAAAAAATTTAACCTATCCCATCGAGTATCGTTATTTAGAGATCGTTAGTAGATAAGCACTGTATTTTTTTTTTTATATTGGAAAACAAAGTATTCAGAAGCCACCAAAGTCAGTTTTTTTTACAAAATCTTATTCCGGAGAATTTATTAACTTCCCATTGCCCTAGAACTTGAAATTTGGTGATAATGTTTATTACCTACGTATAAAAAAACAAAATAAAACATGTAAATTTAAAATAAGTCGACTATGTTTCGGAACCCTTCGTGTGCGATTCCGACTCGAACTTGACCGATTTGCCAATAGCTTAGCGAGCGGCAAAGATACGAGGTGGCGATATAGAAATTCGGAAAGAGCCCATCGAAACCTATTATAATATCACCAATTTTCAAAACTCCCGGAAAACTTTGCAGGTAAAACTACCAAATGACAGGACTATTAGGTACGCGTGATTATTTTGTTTCTTTAGAAACGTTCACATCTTGTAGATACGACGTTCTCAAATAGGTATGAATAAATATTTATTGTACTCTTAGGAATCCGATTAAAAATAACATACCTTCGTCTTCTACAAATTTGTCTCCTTCATCGAATACATTGGCGATAGTTGCCGTTGGATCGAAAATGCTTCTGAGGACAGCGCGATCTCGTTCGCTTAAATTTTCCAAATCCGCCATATTCAAACAAAATAAATAAAGTTTATCAAGGCGTCTATCATAAACAGGTTGTTCACGAATAACTGAATGCTAAGTTGTGCTTTATAAAGTTATTTTAATAGTGTTTATGAACCAGTATGCAAATCACTGGACTTGCTTATGGCTGGATTTTACTTATGGCGAAATATTTTTATCTGGGAAAATCTGAAATAACCATGCTACACATCATATCTAGTTCATTTTTTGTTAATACATATCTAATTAATTATAATTTCTAAAGACAAAACTCTTTTCAAATATATGTATATATATTTTATTATTTGTTCTCCTTTTCACTTGCTACAAATGTTATGGTTATTACATTGGTCATATGTATAGGCTTATTTGCCGCAATCTGGTTATACGTTAATTATATGCCACTTTATGACAACTTATTGATTGTAAGTAGGTATAATGTACATACGACTCACCCTCGCTCTGCTCGTGTTCATCCCTAGTTACGTTTTAACGTTTAGTATATAGATTTCTCAAAGATGAGATATTTTCCCGCAGTAAAAAGTATCCTATATGGTGACCCAGATAACCAGCTATCATCATTTTAAATAAAACAATCTTTCCGGATTTTTCACGGATTTACTTGGGTTTTTAGTTCCCGACGTTTCGAATGTATAGTTGTTACAGACAGCCTACCCACAAATAACAAAATGAAAATTGCACCAAGTACCTTACAAATTGTAAAAAATATTGTAAGTTACAGTATTTTTTAACTTTTATAATTTGAATTAGTTTTATAATTGAATATGGAATAGTATATATAGCTATCATCATACTAAATTTCAACAAAATATGCCCAGTGGTTTTCTCGTGATACGCTCCCAGACAGACAAAAATTCTAAAAACTATAGATTTAGCCTGTGTATCGATAATAATGACTTTCAATAAGATTTTCCAAAAAATATTTAATGTACATACAGATTCGACTCGGTTAGAATTTTATCATATGCATAGATATATTATTACACCAGTTTATGTGTGTTTGTCACTTCTTCACGCCGCTGTAACAGATCAACGTTATAGGTAAAATTTCGAATTGACATTGCTTATATCATGGATTAATAGGTAACTTTTTATTTAAGTGCCTACATGGCATCGGCATTTAACTTACTTTCATTCCCTTTTAATCACTAAGATACATAATAAAATACAAAATAAAATAGATTTTTGTTGTTTTTTATAGAAATTAATAAAAAATGTATAGATTTTGTTTTATTATAGGACCTAAACAATACATTATTACAAAAACACAAACTTGGACTTGACAGGAAAAAAATGACCTTTCTATGGGGGACTGTGAACGTGTTAATTCAAATGCTAAGCGTATATATTAAAATTAAACATAATTCTCGATATACTTGGTTACCTTGGTCTATTCAGAATAAATAAATTATATTTTTATACTAGCGAACTAATATAAGTATATATATATTTATAAACCGATTGTAATAAAACAAACACTAAATGTTAAGTGAAGCTTACCATACATTAATGAAAACCGCATCCAAATCAGTTAAACGGTTTCTGAGATTAGTGCGCACAAACACACAAACAGACAAAAATTCTAAAAATCATTGTTTTGGGTTCTATTGCGTTAATAAAGACCCCCAATAAAAGTTTTTCAAAATATCTTCCATGTACAGACAGCAATCAATTACAATTTTATTATATGTAAGTGGCTAGTTTAAATAACATTTATGTGACTGCCTTGATGATTTAGTGGCTAGCATGTACAGCAGCAGGTCTGGAGGTCCTGGGTTCGAATCTCAGATAGAGCTAAATATATAAGGTATTAGGTTGTTCTGTGAAGAAATACGCAGCCACAGCACAGACTTGGAAAGTTGGTGGTGTTACATCCCCGTGTCGCGTCTGTCCTGTGTCTGATCTCTCATCTGTCAATTTGTGTTCTCATCGTATTTTGAGAGTGAAAGGAACAGAGAGTGCACGTTGTTAATACACACATGCCTACGCAGCAGTTTGAGTCTCATTGTCAATGAAATTTTGGCGCCGTATCCGAAATCGATACATACATAATTATTATAATTTTATTTTTATATAGTGAGTTTAATAAGAAGTAAATAAATAATAAGTATTTAGTATTTTTTTCAACAAGTTTAATAATCACTTCGTTTAAAATATAAATCCATAAACTAACATACCTATTACTTATAATTATTAGAGTACCAAAAATTTAGCTATGATCATATCGTCATGGTATGTTGATTTAGCTTGAAAAACCCAATCTACTGAGCCGTAGGTCGCGGATTCGACCTTACAGGTGTTTAAATTGTTCATATAAATCTACACCACATTTTAATTAAGCTCGGTATTTTTAAATCCCTCTGGTACGTAAAAGAACGAAGTAATGAGAACGTTCTTTCTAAATTTCATTTCACTAATTAATATTTATTCGATCACTTGAATATTGTGCCATTAAGAAAATTGACATTTATAAAAAGATAATTTATTTTAAAAAAAGAATTATTACACTAAGTATTAGGTAGACATCAAAATATTTTTATATATTTAGTCGACCATTTGCTAATAAAAATTAAGCACATCTTCATAACAAATTCAATTTTTCATTCTAATTAAAATTTTGGCTATAACTTACAATAGTAAGATAACCAACCATAAACCGTTTAAATTATGTGAATTTAGTAGAAAATATGCAAACTCAACTTGCTCACTAATGCCCGAATTCTCCAACATCACTTAAGCTACCACCTACGTATGGGATCCCTAGTTTAAAAGTTCCCCTAAACTAGCCCCTAAATTAAATTTCGTTTTACCATCGTCAGAACCCGTATTTCTAGTACCTATATTTAGGGACCATTTTAACATTTAGGTGACCCCTAACTGTCGGTGAAATAGAAACTGTCCCCTAACAATGCTTAGGGGATCCGTTAAACTTAGGTTACGTTGGCGAAATCGGGCATAAGACTTGTAAAAAAACATAAAAAGTTTTTTTCTCTTTAGTGGCTTAGGCATGAAAAATTTATAGCATAAAAATATTGAGCATATTTTTATATGACATCTGCTCTTATAATTATTATGTCATTTTGTAGTAGTTTGACCTTTTTCAATAAATCATGGCCAATTAGGTAACAAGAAAAAAACAATATCTATGACTTCCGAAGACTAAATAAATGCCTTGTGATGGTTGATTGATCATATAATATCTAAAATAAGCAATAAATATGTTATTGGCACTAATAATAGTCTTATTACAAAATAAATACTTATGTTTGTTACAACTACAATATCGTCAGATGTCCGAGAATAGCATAGACTATAGATTTAAAAAAAAAACAAATAAAGGAAAACTTTAAATACTTTTTAATTTTCCGTTTGTAACTCATAAAGAAATTATTTTTTTTATATTTTTTCATATGTAAGGGTTTCCAATTCTCTTTAAATAACAACTTGATAACATTTTTTTATGTAAATATCATATTATGATGTCGTAAATATACGACTTTTACTGTGGTGTTTTATTTAGTTTAATATTTAAGAATAACTTATAGAGTCCAGGTAATGCATAATATACATATTTATAATTTTTGTAGGTAGGTACTGTTAATTACAAAAATATAATAAAGTTAATTGTTTTTGGTATTCTCTAACTTTCTTTTTTAACTTAAAAAAAATAATAACATCTTCAAAGTCTTGAAACTATAGTCTATGCAATCTAAGCTTTACAGTTATGAAATAAAAAACTTTACATGAATGATACTTAATTGTAATGTCACTTTAAACATGTAAAAATTGTCAATAGATAAAATGTTATATTTACAAAAATAGCTTAGTTGACCCATCTTTATAAGCTCCTTTTTTTAGAATAATTGAATGCTTCTTCATTTTCAACGAACAATTTCCTATCATGACACTACCTTATATAACGTGATTACTAATATACAGGATGTGCTAACGTTCACTAGCAATTGAGTCCATAACGTGTGTCATAAAGACAAAATAAAAGGTTGCAACTATATTTTCGATATGAAATCCAAATAATTTCACACATACTTTTAAAAGTTCTATAAAAGATGGGATAAGGCTTGCAATAGATTAATCTATATCACAATCCTTCAAATTAACTATAATAAACTATACTATTCGTGCGTCAGTTTTATTTAGATTATAAAAGATGATTATCACAGTTCAGGCCAAGTATATATATTTTTTTAAATAAAGTAGACTACAAAACAAAAATTATCTAATCAAGTCCTACTTTATTTACCTATTTTAGAAAAAAATATATTCGGTGTTGCCATTTTTATTATTTTTAAACCGGCCAGTGTGAAAGCACATCGTTTACATATAATATTAATAATCCAAATAAAGCCTGTTCCACTAAAACGCAAGCTTTATTAGAAAATTAAAAGATGCAAGAAAGTAAACTCATAAAAAAAAGAAAAAACAATGAAGTTCATATGTCACTAAATTAATGTGTATAATTGATATACAATCTAAAGATGAAAAATGAATTTCAAAGACATTTTGGACATGACACAACAATACTTTAGGATCAGTTAATATCTTAAAATAACATGGTGAAATATTTATACTATTTTCACCCAACTTCATAAGATGGAGGAGGATGTACTCAGTTCACTTGAATTTTTATTTTGTTTTTTTCTGCAAATATTACACAGATTTTCTTGATTCTGTCTTTAATAAATAATAAATAAGTACATTAAACTTTTAAAATGTAGGTGACATTTGACTTAAGATTGAATTGAAAAAATCAAGTCACTGAAGTTTCTTAGTTAAAATTATAAATAAAATTAATTCATTAAATAGATAAAAACTAACGTGCAATCTTTTAATTTCTCTAATATAGCTTTCATATGCACCACAAACCAAAATTATGATAACTGATTTAATAAAGTTTTAATAATAAATCTTTGTCATACATAAAGGTATGTTGTATAATAAAATTTAACAGAAAAAAGAGCTAATCAACATATAAGACTAGATACATCAAAACTGACTTTCGTTATTGTGGTGTTAAGCAAATGTTTAAAGAGCCCTTTTATTCCTTATACTAAATTTAAAACTTAAACTCGTCTACAGTTTCTTTCAAAGAAAAGATAAAACTGCTACATCATTAGGAGAAGTGAACCATTTAAATAATGGAACTCTTCAAAAGCAGAACATCCTACGTACATATACAGCTTGGTCCAGTGGCGTAACAAGCTTTTTTGAGCCCCAATAAAAAAAAATGGAAGTGTCCCGTTTTGCCTATTATGATAACTTATTTGGTCTGCCAATGCAAAAAAAATGGAAATGAAATTTTTTTTTCTAGCAGTTTTTTTCAAACTTCTATGAGGGCCGTCCTTAGAAAAATGTTTTTAAATAAAAGAATTGTTTGTGGCCCACTGAGGCCCCCTTGAATCATGGGGCCCATGAGATCGCATAGGTTGCATTGGCATAGCTACACCACTGGCTTTGTCATTAGTAGTACTTATTGAATTGTGAGTTCTTTAACTAGTTCTTTCATAGAATCTTTAAGCAGAGAACACATGAAAAATATAAAAACTATAACAAATTAACCTAAGAATATACAGTTAAAATTAACCTTACACTAAGAATATCTACATAGAAAATTTAAAAAAAAATGACTTTTGTCATCAGCACATGATCTTTTAGGGCAAGATATATGAGATATACATAAACTTCATAGTTAATATCTATAGTTATTACATAAACATATTATGATATATATTAAAATGGAAATGAAGTTTATATATTTTAATTTATAATATTAATTTTCACAAAATTTATGAATCAACAAAAATATGTGAAAATAAAGAAAATATAACAATTGTATTTGAGAATCAAATCGCAAAATGCTAATAAAAAATTTTAATATGCTATTGTTGAACTATGAAGTAATAAAAAAATGTATATAACAATAAAATACGTTGCTAAGCAGCATTACACATTTACTATTTCTTTAAAAACTTACTAAGAAAGCTTGTAACTTAAAATTTATGTAAAAACTATTGATAATTTATTGAGTTAACTGATATTCAAGAATAATACTTATCTTATACTTAGCCCTTTGATCGAGTTTCATGTCAATCTCATAATTTTTTGACTATCTAAAGTATTGTAATAAATTACATTTAGATAAAATTTGTTCCCTGAAGTGAGCACACTTGATCTCCTACTTTATTCCACAATTTCTTTTTTTATTACTTTCGGTAAGAGAATTGTCCATCTGCTAACATTTACATTAGGCTCAAGTAATATACATATTATAAGTACTTGAAATAGATATTGAACTGTAATTTCTAAGCTAACAAGTAATGGAATATTTTCTACAAGTATAGAATAGAAATGTTGAGAAATTGTGAAATAAATATCAATTTATACCTTTCTGATACATATCCACTTGTATATGTTAGATGAAGTTATTGGATGGATTATGATAATGAATAAAATATATTGATAATGCTACCTCCTCATAAAACCTTTTGTTCCATCTGGACCTCTAGGGGCTCTAGGGGTTATAACTAAGACTCCAGGGGGTGGGGGAGAAGGAAATATCCCAGCAGTAGTGGCACCTGGTGGAAGCCTCACTAACACTTTTTTTTCTTTAGCTTTGGTATTTTCATTGTGACAGTTTTTCACTTTACCGCCACTCTGATTGTCATCAATGTTGATAACTTGTAATTTATCTTGCAACCGACTTAGACTGAAATATAAAGAAACATCACAGTCAATAAATATTTAGTAAATAAATATTCCATAACTATTCACATCCATATTCAGAATAAGTATAAAATATAAGTGCAGATACAGACTATACATACTTATCATCAATGACGTCCTCAGGACTTCGAGCCTCACCAAGTATACGTAATCGAGCTTCTTCGTACTCTTTTCGCCTTTGTTCCAATGTTTTAACGGGTCGAGCGCGACTTTCTCCATTTAGCTGGCCACTACCCAAAGATGATGGCCGTTTTAATATACGTATCGCTGGCTCCGGCATTACGCACTGGGATCCTATACACGCGTTGTCTTCCACAATTACGTTAGTAACCTTGCAAGCTTTGAGTGGCGGCACAGTTGACATCAGTTTAATTTTCTCGTCTAACTGAAACCAAGAATTTTATATGTAGAACTGTTGTTCGACCTAGGAGTCAAGGACACGACGTGGGGATCAGTTTTCACTGATAAACTTACGCCAATTTCGTCCATATCTTCCCAACTTTCACATACGTCAACTTCATCCTGCGCCGCCATGTTGCCGTTTGAATTTTGACTGACTGATTTATGAAGTTGCTATAAAACAAATAAAAAAAAATGGCGGCATAGTCGCATAATGCCTGGCGTCCACTAGGTCGCCGAGTCGAGGCGAATCGAAGAAATTCGCCTCCTGTATATTTGCTATGAAACTGCATCCATTAGCGACAAGTCGCGGCGCGCCAAATCGAATCGCCCGCGCACATTGCTCGTCTGGCGAATTTCTTCGGTGACGCGTTTCGACTCGATTCGACGCGGGGAATCGCATGCGCACCGGGGAGTTTTTTGTATTTCATTTAAATCTATGTCTCGTGAAGAAAAACAATAATTAACTATTATGTTATATTATATAACTATACTATTATACTGTACACTAAAGATTTACCCTCGCTTCACTCGGATTCGTTCCTAAGTACGATTTAATTTTTTTAGCGGAATCCTAACTCTTTTTTCTAAAATAAAAGTAGCCTGAGTTACTCCTTATAACATCAGCTATCTGCCAGTGAAAGTCCCATCAAAATCTGTCCCGCCGTTTAAGAGAGTAGGCGGAAGAGACAGACAAAAATTTTAAAAATGTTGTTTTTCTTATAAGTGCCGTATATAGTGTCATGTTAATTTAGTAAAAAACTGTTATTTTGAGATTACAAATAGACACTTCAATTGTATTCTATCTGTATAGGTTTATATTATACTACACTTTAAGAGTTAAGAAGATAGAAGCGCATTTACAACCTACTTTACTGACGAGTTGCGATAAATAAGCAATTCGATTCGATTCGGCTGAAATAGACGCACAAGGAATAAATGCGACTCGAGTCGACTCGCCTCGATTCGACACGTTTCGGCTGTAGTCGACGCTGGGTTTAATAATACTTTACTAAATTATATACTAACGACTTATTATTATTTATTGTATTAGGTGTGGTGCCGAGGTCGGCCCTAGCTACGTCGACCAGTTATGGTCAATTGTAGCTTAGACTAACGAATTACCTTCGATCCGCTCTGGTTCGCCCTTCGTTACGTTTTAAAGTTTAGTATAGATCTCTAAGAGATGACATGTTTTCCCACAATAAAAAGAATATATTATATTGAACCGTATAACCAGCTATAATCATACTAAATTTCATCATACCTAATCAGTCCTGTGGTTTTCTCGTGTTGCGTTTCCAGACAGACAGATAGACAGACAGACAAAAACTCTAAAAACGATAGATTCGGCCTCTGTATCGATAATATTGACTATTTTAATAAGATTTTCCAAAAACTATTTAATATACAGAATCCACTCAGAATTTTATTATATGTATAGAAGATATTTTTAATCTTATTAATTATTAGTAGTATATATTTTTAAATAAACAAGTAGAATTTGTACATGTATGTTAAATTTTTTTGAATTGGTACTATTAATATAGTTTTTTTTATTATTTATATACACAGCACTTTAACCTAAACTATGATTTAAATTAAATACTAAAGAATTACTAATTAAATTCGACGCTCTTGGTAAATATTAACGGTAGACTGTATATTAATAGTATTAGTTGCGTAGCATTTCTTTATAGTTTGTGGTACATATTATTAAGACTGATATAATTAATAGACTGTATATATTTATCATATTTTATGAACTGTCATTTGTCAGCAATCTAAATCTACTACTCTATGGTCAAAATACAACCAAGTACAACCATGTGAATGTGTTTTGACAGCCTGTAATAAAAAGGAAAATTAAATTTCAAATACTTAAAAATATATTATGTTATCGTATATATTTAACGTACTATAGAAGCCTATGTTTTGTTAGACGGCAACCATGTAAGTATATAAAAAGACTTGTGCAATAAACATTTTCAGTTGTGAGGTTAGGAATGTCAAATAAAAACGATTTATATTATTTTCAGTTAAGAACAATCATGGATTTCACCTCAAAATTTACCGCCTTATCAGGGCTGACATCTGTTGACCCAGAATGGGTTCAATTTCTTATGTTTGATGATGAAGATATAAAAAAATTAAGTGTAGCTAAGATTACTAATACAACATCCTTCGATGCAATGGGTAACCCGATAAAAGGAGGTCTATATGACCCTGCTTTAGGACCTATAAGGGAAAGAAACGACTTTTGTGTTACATGTTCCAATTCTCTTCTTAATTGTCCAGGTCATTTTGGCCACATAGAGCTGCCTCTTGTTGTAGTGAATCCATTGTTTATAAAGACTATTTATACATTGTTTCGTATCACATGCCTAAATTGTTTCAAAATCCAAATGGATGATCGCTTAAAGTTCATAATGAAGTTGCAATTGGAACTCTTAGATGCCGGTCATATCACTGCTGCTTTAGATTTAGAAAATTTTATTGGGGATGTCAAAGATTATAAAAGTGAAACATCACCAGAAAAGCCAAATAAAGTTATTAGAAAGTGCCAAAAACTTCTTAAGAAAAAAGACCCAATTTGTGAAGTATTTCAAAACAAAAATACAGATAAATTGAGAACAAAAATTATTAATAACTTTTTTAAAGCAATAAGCATCTCTAAAACTTGTCTTTATTGTACAGCTAAATTGATAAAAGTTACAACATCAGATAACAAAATTATGTATAATTTAAGCTCTGAAGGTGGAGGCAAAGGTATTAAAATATTAATGCCTGATGATTTAAAGCGCTATTGTAAAGCTATAGAACAAAACAATGAAGAACTTCTCATTCAATGTATACCAGTTTTAAAACATGCTAATGTAAAGCCTGTTACTGACATATTTTTTATGCAAGTTGTCCCAGTGTTGCCACCTAATGTCAGACCATGTAATATTTTACATGGAGAACTAATTGAGCACCCTCAAACAAATGTTTATAAGGGAATAATGCAAACTGCCTACAATTCAAGAGCTGTCTTACAAGTTCTAATGGCCTCAGACCATCAAAAAGCAATTGATGGTCTTGATCAACAGCCACGACAAGCTTATGAAAGTGTTATGGGCAAGACTGCACCAGAAAAACTGCACACAGTGTGGCAAGATTTACAAAAGCAAGTCAACAATTTGCTCAGTTGTGAAGGTCAAGGGGTTGCAAGTCAAGGATTGAAACAGATACTTGAAAAGAAAACTGGTGTAATAAGAATGCATATGATGGGTAAAAGAGTTAACTTTGCCGCTCGGTCTGTTATTACACCTGATCCCAATGTAGATATTGATGAGATTGGTATACCTGATGCATTCGCTACTAAACTTACATATCCTGTGCCTGTTACTGAGTGGAATGTCGATGAATTAAGAAAAATGGTAATAAATGGACCAAACAAGCATCCTGGAGCTGAAAAATTGGAAGTGAAAAATGGTAGAGTTATAAGAATACCTCCTGATTCCTTACAAAAGCGAAAGAGTTTGGCAAAAAAGTTGTTAACACCCGATGAATATAAGACTTCTGGATTAAAAATAGTTCATCGACATTTAGTTAATGGCGATGTACTTATACTTAATCGTCAACCGTCACTCCATAAACCTAGTATGATGGCGCACAGAGCAAGAATTCTTAAAGGTGAAAAAACCCTAAGATTACACTATGCCAATTGTAAATCATACAATGCTGATTTTGATGGTGACGAAATGAATGCACATTTTCCTCAAAACGAAATTGCGAGAAGTGAAGCATATAACATAATGTCTGTTACAAGACAATACCTAGTGCCAAAAGACGGAACGCCATTGAGTGGTCTGATTCAAGATCATGTTATATCTGGGGTGAGAATGTCGTTAAGAGGCACATTTTTTACCAAATCTGATTATCAGCAACTAGTTTTGCAAGCATTATCAAATTTTAAAGGTGAAATAAAGTTATTGCCTCCGACAATTTTAAAACCCGTTACCTTGTGGTCTGGTAAACAAGTTTTGTCTACTATAATAATTAACATAATTCCCAAAGGAAAGCCTCGTATTACTTTGACTGGGACAGCCAAAATTGGTGCGAAAGCGTGGCAAAAGGAATCGTCAAGACCCTGGAATGCTGGAGGCACTCCTTTTACAAATCCTAATGAAATGTCTGAAGCAGAAGTAATAATTAGAAAAGGAGAGCTTTTAAGTGGAGTATTAGATAAAACGCATTATGGTGCAACACCCTATGGCTTAGTTCATTGTATGTACGAGTTATATGGCGGGGATAGCTCTAGCGCACTTTTGAGTTCTTTTTCAAAGATATTCACTTTCTACCTACAATGGATTGGATTTACCCTTGGTGTGAAGGATATTCTAGTCGTTGAAGAGGCTGATGAAAAAAGAGAGCATATTGTTCATCTCGTTAGACAGGCTGGTAGATTTGCTGCTGTAAAAGCTACCGAGCTACCCGCAGATGTTGAAGAAAGCAAACTTAAAGATACAATTGGTGAAATGATGATTAAAGATCCAAAATTCCGTGCTAATTTGGACAGACAATACAAAAATATGCTTGATTCTTATACTAATAATATCAATACTGTTTGTTTATCTGAAGGATTATTAGAGAAATTCCCATCGAACAATTTGCAACTTATGGTACAATCAGGTGCGAAAGGGTCAACTGTGAATACTATGCAAATTTCGTGTTTATTGGGTCAAATTGAGTTGGAAGGTAAGAGACCGCCACTAATGATATCAGGACGATCGTTACCCAGTTTCCCTCCTTATGATATATCACCCAGAGCTGGAGGCTTCATTGATGGTCGCTTTATGACAGGTATTCAACCTCAAGAATTCTTTTTCCATTGTATGGCTGGAAGAGAAGGTCTTATTGATACAGCTGTCAAGACAAGTCGTTCTGGTTACTTGCAAAGATGTTTGATAAAACATTTAGAAGGATTAAGTGTCGCCTATGATAATACAGTCAGAGATGCTGATAGTAGTGTGATACAATTTGCCTATGGAGAAGATGGACTTGACGTTTTAAAGTGTCAATTTTTAAAACAAGATCAACTTACGTTTCTTGATGTCAACTCTAACGCTGTTGTGAGTAAATCGGTCATAAAGAAACTTAAAGAAGAAACTGATACGAAAGCTATTGCAAAATCTAAAAAGTCCCTTAAAAAATGGAAAAAGAAAAATGGCAGTCCATTCGAAAAAGTGCGAACCAGTGCATTTGCTCAGTTTTCAGCAGTCGCTAGAAAAGATGTCGTTCTTGATGAGAAACCTACAGACCAAACTCGAGATCCTTATTACTGGGAATTGGAAAAAATGTGGCGTGAATTAGACGATGAAGAAAAACAGCAGTATATAAGAAAGCCATGTCCAGACCCTATTCCTAGCAAAATGTCGCCTGAATTTAAATTTGGTACTATCAATGAACAGCTGGATGGGATTATTCAAAACTACTTGAAAAATCGCAACGAAACTAATTACAAGGAAATCACAGATAAAGATAAATTCATTGAAGTAATGAATGCTAAATATTTAGCTTCAATGGCAGCACCGGGTGAGCCCGTCGGATTATTAGCAGCTCAATCTATAGGTGAACCCTCTACTCAGATGACACTGAACACATTCCACTTCGCTGGAAGAGGAGACATGAACGTTACTCTCGGTATACCACGTTTGCGAGAAATATTAATGACGGCTTCTGCAAAATTAAAAACACCTAGCATGGACATACCCTTCCTACCAAACATTCCAGACTTAAATAAAAAAGCTGAGAAGCTGAGACAAAAAATGAACAGAGTAACGGTAGCTGACGTGCTTGAAAAGATTGACGTGCAGTGTGAAATAGTAACTAGTCCTGAAAGACAATTGAAGACTACCATGCGTTTTGCATTTTTACCATACTCTCAATACAAGACTCAGTACGTCGTAAAACCACCTCAGATTATAAAACACATGCAGAATAAATTCTTTAATGAAATGTTTGCAATGATTCGGAAGCAAGCTAAGACAACTAGTGGCGTGATGTGGGCAGCGGAGGAGAAGAAACGTCGTAAAGCTGTTAATGACGATGATGACGAAGATTTCGTTAGTGCTGAAGCGCGAGAAACTACTACTGTCGACCCGGATGCTGACAGCTCAGACGAAGAAGGACCGAATGATGATGATGATAATACTGATGTAAGTATATATTTTTATGTATCTAGTCTATTCACATCGATAAAAAATAAAACCGCTCGATATTTGGAGGCCATATCAGGTACCGCTTATTCTTATGAATATGCATCACTAATAATTGCAGTTGCACTCGTTTTATAGGGACGCCTATAAAAAGTAAACTATGTATATGTTGATTGAGTTTTAAGCTTCTTATTTTTAAATTTTACCCAAAGGTTTTACATCGTGAAAAAATTAGATTTGTGAAACTTACTCGTAAATTTTCACATTTATAATATTAGTGTGATTAGATATAATGATGGCGTAACAGTACAAGATCATGAAATTATGAATAAAAATAAAAATAGTTAGACTTTTAACATTTCTAATTTTCACTTTGCAGGTAAGAATACGCAAAAAACGTTCTGAGGAACAAGAGTATGAAGATCCAGAATCAGAAGAAGAAGAAAAATCAGAAGACGAAGCGGAATCTGAGGAACAGTTAAAAGATGACGATATAGAAATCACTCAAGAAATATCACCAGAAGATAGTAAAGCGATGGCCAATGTTGTAGATAATCTGAATAACGCTACCGACTATAGTTTTGACACAAAAACACACAAATGGTGCGAATTGACAGTACTATTCCCGATCACGTTTTTACGTGTCGATTTATCACAAGCTCTTAGGGATGCTGCAACGAGATCTGTTGTTTACGAAATCAAGAACATTAAACGCGCAATTACAAACAAAGAGAAGAATGTTCTATATCTAAAAACGGAAGGCATTAATATTGTTCAAATGTCTAAATATGATAATTTACTGGACCTAAACAAGTTATATAGTAACGATATTCATGCGATTGCAAACACATATGGTATAGAAGCGGCAAACAAAGTGATTATTAAGGAAATTCAAAATGTATTCAATGTTTACGGTATCACAGTGGATCCTAGACATTTAACGTTGATCGCAGATTACATGACCTATAACGGTGTATTTGAACCGATGAGTAGAAAAGGTATGGAGGCATCAACTTCTCCACTACAGCAAATGTCTTTTGAGTCTTCTCTGATATTCTTGAAGGAAGCAGTTCTAAATTCTAAGAAGGACTTTATAAGGTCAGCCTCAAGTTGCCTAATGCTTGGACAGCCATGTCGTAGCGGAACGGGCGCTTTCAGTTTGCAACATTACAGTAAAGTTGTGAGTTAAAAAGGTAAACTTCTATTGGAATGATTTGTAAATAAATGTTTATATAAAACGATCGTCTTTTAGTTGTTTTAAGAAAATGTTAGGTACTTTACATATTTTATATCAATAGAAATTTTTCTTACTTGCTGAGGTTGACCGCACATGCTTGGTTCTGAATACATATTAGACACTGATAGCTATTGAAACGAATGTAGGGAATTATTTTCGTTAAAATAAAACACCTGCGACCGACTGCTTAAAAAACGAACAAAAAAGATAAAAACAAGTTGACGAAGGAACATAGTTTTATTCAGTCGGGGACACAAACGTACATGCTTTATAATGCACTAGCATTGCCCGCGGCTCCGCCCGCGTTCAGGTGATCAAAAAGTCAATTCTTAGGTTTTACATAGTATACTCTTACAATGCAGTTTTTGTATTTTTTAGTCTAAAGCGTGTATTAGCACATAAAAAATTTTGTTTAATTGTTTATAACTTTTGGCACATTTTTCTAGGCGTCATTCCGGATCCAATGAGCTATCGCACATAATTTTAAGAGCAGTATCTCTATTTTGTACCATTTTCAACTTGTCGACTAGACTATTTTATCAGAAACGAGATATTTTCCCGCAGTAAAAAAGTATCCTATATGTTGACTCGGATAACCAGCTATCACCATACCAAATTTCATCAAAATCCCTCCAGTGGTTTTTCTGTGATGCGGTAACAGACGGACAGACAATAATTCTAAAAACTATAGATTGCTCTGTATCGATAATAATGTCTATTTCAATAAGATTTTCCAAGAAATATTTAATGTACAGATTCGGCTTAGTATGTACAACTTTATAATACGTATAGATGCTTAAACGGCTTGATGGATTTTAGAATGACAGGTGTCTTATAAGCGTGAGCGCGCCAAAGAAATATTTATTTATTTATTTACATATATTTACTCGAAAAACATAATCCTTCGGCTGAAGTCGGGTTATAAGAATAGACTTAGGATACAATGAATGCGATAGTGCTTGAATTTTGAAAAGGACCAGCCAAGTCCGTAAAAAGCACATTGTCAGAATTTAACAAGTTCGTTTTTATACAAAAATTAAATAACATTAATTTGTTTTTGGGTAAATAAAACAAAAAACATCAATTATTTCTTTTTTTTGTATTTCTCCGACATTTTTAAAGTAGAGTATACAAATATGCTTAAGAATAAGTATTTCATCAGCATGGATACCACATAATATGTATTGTGTTCGACACATTACGTTATTTCAACTGTTTTTTTCAATTGTCATTACGTCATAGACAATAATTATTATTTGGTAAAATATGAACAAAATACTTAATAGGTGATAATAATCAATAATTAAAACAAATTACTTACACAATGGAATATATTTTAGTATCATATAAAATTGTATTTCAAAGTTTTTGATCCTAAGATATATTTTTTGTTGTATCGTTATTAGTTATTTCATTTACAGCCAAAAATAAACGTAGACATTTGTGTGTAATTGGTAAAAAAATCTGCTTAAAATTACTTAATAACAGAATGATCACATTATTTCCGGGCACACACCGTCTTTAGACGCCGTGTGTACTATATAAAACTAAAACCATAAATAACTTATATATTACTATTACTGCTTAATTATCGCAACATTCGCTTCAAGCGAACAGAGAAGGGTTTATAAAATTCACAACTCATCATTACCGTTTGGCATTCGACATTAAGCATAGACTAACTTTCTATGAAATAGGTTTTACCTTTAAAAAGTTATTTGGTCTATGACATTTTATTTCGAAAAATGACATTTTATTCGAATTTCGAATTTAAAATTAAAAAAAGTGCAATTAATGGCGCCTTAAATTTTTATAAAGTCAATATATTTGAAAATCGGATGCGAGGCTTATCGAAGTCACTGGCTAGGACGGTAACGTTATTTTCATTAAAAATCTTGGACCCATCGTCATTTACATCTTTCACGCGTCTCTATTATTCTATACACAAGCTATAAAAATCATGAATACTTGTATGGTACTTAAATAATAATACAATAATAATAAATATACAGCATGTTTTGTGTTACGATACAAATTCCAGGTTAGGTTTGTGGTCTAAACAGGATATTATCACAGCCGTATTGATGTGCGTCTCTCATGTATTTACGCTAAAATACATTGAACAGAATTAAAAGACTATGCAAAATTTTACTTTAAGAAATACAAAGGACCAGCAGTTATTCCATTCAAGGTTTCAATCAGCGTTGAAACCGTGAACGTTTTAAGCTGATCTCGTTCAAAAATAACTAACAAAAACAAAATTATAAGAAATATCTACATCAAGTAAAATTCATAACAATGGAAAGTTTATCGTAACGTGAGCTCAAAGCAAACACAACCTACAAAATATAAATAAATAATTTTTAAATTTTAAAACTTGTGGAGCGATAAATTAATAGAAAAAAAGGGTATTCATATATTAATTTTTACAATTATGAGTATCACCTCTCTTTCTTTCATGTAGAGGGCTGTCTCTGTCTTACCATTTAAATAGACTTCAGTAAAGTTGTGTTATGCCGAGCGTTTGTAAACGTGCTATTGCGCGGTTTCCGCTGTGTTCTGGTTGCTTGCCGTTCTCTTTTCTAGTTTCTGCGCCTTTTTGGCGGCGGCCTTCTTGGCTAATGCTTCATCTTCAGCCGGATTGTCCCACTCTTGTCGTCGTCCTGAAGCGAAGAGGTTGTAGAATGTCGCACAGAATATGTACACGCCACCCGCGATGTAGAAAACTATCCTCCATTGGGCTTGAGTCGGCTATGGGATTAGAGAAAATATTAGAGACTTATTAAATATATTGTTTGAAAAGAAATATTTCTTAGTGTAGTAATAGTTAGCAATGAAAATTGGATTATTTTCCCATTTTATACGTCCGTCCTTTTCAATAACTACGGATCAAATCGACGGACATTTTAAAAGAAAAAAAAATATGTATAGATAATAATTTTTTTTCAAGGTTTTAAATGAAGACCAAATTAAATTCTAATTAACTAATTTCTATAATCTAAATAAGCCCTCAGATCTCATAATCTATTGGTCATTGGGCAACCGTGTCGCGCGTCCATAGAGTATATTGCTACATATATAAACGCGCGTCGTCACGCTGCGTACTGCATACGCAGTCGTGTAACTCCCACGCCCGTCGCGCGACACACCCCTCTAGCGTGAGTTTTCATCATCGAGCAATGTAGACAAAAACGCGTTTATTTTAATAATATTTAATTTAATGTGTCTGTTTACATCCTTATCTTACTACTATGTAGTATTCATATGAAAGTTTGTATGTGAGTCATGTTCGTTACGCACGTTTAAAACGTCTTTGGAGGTATTTGAATGAAATTACTATACAGATAGGTACAACAGCTTATCGTGTTAATATTTTTAGGCACCAAGAGACAGCAAAACGATGGTAAGTCACTAATTTAAAAACACTAACATCGTTATTATTTATCTGACTACCAACAATAATAATATACTTAATTGGGATTTAAAACAAAGGATATTTCTATTTTGAATAGCTTTTAATACATACCCTGCCCTCGATGATATATCCGGCGACGATGGGCGCCAGAAGACCTGTGAGGTTGGCGAGGCAGTTAGTGAAGGCCATTAGAATGCCGGCGAATCTTGGCGAGATATCCAAGTGGTTTACCTGTTGGAAGAATCAAATATTATTTTGAAGCACTGAGTATTATAAATTAAACTTCCCCACCGCGTTGTATTTGTCTGGACTTGTCTCAAAAAGTACTGTACGTACATATTTTCGTACGTTTTCGCCAATAGCAAGAGAGATTAAATCTGAAAGGTATAGTTATAAATATTTGGCGAAAATAAGCTACAGGTAGGATGATATTTATGAATTAAGTCAAAGAATTCCGTTTATTTTGAGAGCTTATTTATAATAAATGCAAAGGGCATATAAGGACGAGGTGAATCACTATTGATTTAGGTATATTATGAAAGAGAGCAATAACATCCCATAAAGTGGACTGACGACTTGATCAATATTGCACAGTTCTCATACATATATTTCTATACCTGAAAGATATATCATAGAATATCTATTCTTTTAAAACTAAGTTTAAATAGACAATTTTCAAATTACCTTGAAACCGGAGTAGATACCACCGTTGAGGCCGACACCGACGGCGAGTATCGCGACGGTGGCGGCGGGGTTGCAGCCGGTGTTCGCGGCGATGAACAGACCGAGCGCTGGACCATATTCACCTGAAAAAATGACAATTAAAATAATGTTTAAAATGTGAAACTTTATATAAGTGAGTGTTCGTGTGACGGTTTAAAGGATTTTAGTAAAATTCGGAATGGATGGGAGAAAGCTATATCCAAGATTAATATGGTTACTTTTTTATATGGTATATGTATGTGGGATTTGCAAGATGAGTATGCGTGAAATGATATTTTAAGAATAAAAGGAGACGTACCTATGTAAGAACTTTAAGAATGGAATGGAATGAAAGAGATGAATAAAAGAAAAGAAGGATGTTGTGTCATAATGGCGACAAGATTCGCGTGTACATTGTTAGTTATAATTTTTAGTATAATAAATAGTTAGTGTTATACCCTAGGATCCTACATGTATGTACCTATCGTGTGTGGTAATTCGCGGGCAAAACTAGTATGTATGAACGATATAAAACCACAAGGATACGTAAACTTGTTTATTTTAAACCGATTTTAAGAAATGGAATATGTAAATGAAATTTGAGCAAGATGTGTCCAACTCGCATGAGGTCACCGTGGAAAAACAGTGGTCGTGGTGTTATGTTCGAACTTCGAAACCCACTGCGTTGTAGCAAAAAGTGAAGCCTTTACTCTGCAGTGGGCAGATAATTAATGCCACCGATATTGGCTTCCGAAGACCAGTCAGAAACTTAACTATAAACATTTTATGTAAGAAAAGGTTTTTCTTTAATGTAATAATTTCAATAGTTTGATTTCCCAAAATGTAGGTACTAAATCATATATTTTTGTTAATTTTAATATGTATTTTAACTTACCAATACTGTTAATGATCTTCCTGACTTGGGTATGGTTGAAACGCCCGCTTGACAACATCCAGTCGGCGACCACGGAGATGAACATTGAGAAAAACCACATACACAGGTAGGGCAAGGCCGACACGAAACCGTTCTGAAATTATATGCATCATTATTATTATTTTAAAAATTGGTATACTCAACAAACTTAGGACTTTCTGCCTGTCACTATAACATGACAGTCCTTCTATTATTTTATTTAATTTTTCTATGTTTCTGCCAGTACTAAATATTAATTGTAGTAATTTAAAGTGTAATTTGTTACACATACCTACACATAATCTAATATATAAATATCTCGGGTCACCGTGTTTGTGGTCGCACTCCTCTGAAACGGCTCGACTGATTTTAATGATTTTGTCTTGTATATTTGGTAAGTATGAGAATAGGTAAAGTATGTTTCACCTTCCTACCCATTTTAAATACCAAAACAGAACAAAAGAAATACCAGAACAATATCCAAATAATTTCATATTATATAAAGTCATTATTATCATATATATTATTATATAAGTATTACAATATATTTAATTTAATATTTATAACATAAAGCAAAAGAGTTTTTTTTTTTTTAATATTGAACGCGGGCGATTTTGATGTAGGTAGGTCAATTCTAGAACCTTTGATCGCATAATATCATCCTCGTTTATGGAGAAAAAATCTTAGTAAATGAAAAATGTGATGCACCAACATATATACATACAATTACATACTAGCGACTCACCCTCGCTTCGCTCGGGTTCGTCCCGAGGTTGCTTCCCCATACAAACTTTCATCCCTATTTTCACCCTTTCAAGGGATGATTTTCGGGATAAAAACTATCCTATATCCTACTCGGGGTCTCAAACTATCTTCTTACCAAATATCATCTAAATCGGTTCAGTAGTTTCGCAGTTTATTCAGTACCAACAAACAAAAAAACAAACAAGCAAACAAACAAACAAACAAACAAACAAACAAACAAACAAACAAACAAACAAACAAACAAAGTATAGACAATACTTATACATATACATCCTATAAAAATATTATTAAAATTAGAAGCATCAATATGGATCGATCGTTTACATATGGACGGAAATAAAGTACCTACTTATGGATTAGGTAAATATTATTAATATTTTTTATTATCTTTTAATCAAATTTATCGATATTAGCTGTGATGTAATTTTTTATCTGTAGTTTTGATTGTATCGCTGATAATAACTGACTCAACTAGGTCAACTAACAAATGACGATACATAAATTAAAAATACTTCAGATTCCTAAGCGTAGTTATATATTTATTATAAATATTTTAGTTCATTTATATTTGAAGAAGTTAATATTATTTTTATTCTAGACTAACTGACCCAACAGACGTTGTCCTGTTCTAATTCCAATTTAATTTAGGATCTTTGATGTCATACAAAAATTGTATAGAAGAAAGGGACTCTCGTTTTCCCCAGTATTTCCTAATTTCCCACCTTGCCCAAAATGTTTCCCTAAAACCCTTACTCATAGACTATTACGAAAAACTTAAAAAATCATCTGTCATTCGGTCTTAAGTGACGTGTAAAAACGAACACCAACGTATTTTTAATATTAATGTATATATATATATATATATATATATATATATATATATATATATATATATATATATATATATATATATATATATATATTTAGTGATTTAAAAAGAAAATCACTAACCAAATCGTATGAAAAAAATCACGTTCCCAAAATATGATTTGGCTCTACTTCAAACTGCCGCTTAACCAATTAATAATAATCGTGTACATATTGGTTTGTTCCGGCATATAGAGTTCGACCTATTTTATAAAATCGGAATACTATCAAGGTTTATCTTCAAATCTTGTCTATTGTTTTTTATTGGCTGTAGTATGTAGGTACTATGCCAAAGATCACGGGTTCAAATTTCATACGCAGTGAATTTGTATAAGCCTTGTCACTTGTCAGTTTTAATTAAAATGTGGTTTATAATTACATAATAGACACTTTAGATTAAGTGCTTAAGACTAATACCAAAGGACGCTTGTATTATTACCATTTTTACAACAGTGCATTTATTTTTGCATTTTTTTTATTTCTTGTTTTTAGCATTTTTCATTACAAATTTCATTTAAACATATAAGTTGTATATACTTTTGTAAGCCATTTATAAAACCGTTCATTTTAATACCCCACTCGATAGGTTTTGAGGAAAAAAAATTTGAAGACGGCTGAAGATTTTGAGGCACCAAAAATCGGCTATTTTAATTTTTATAATTTTGCTATACCTAGTGTCACACTCAAGTCTAACGACATTTCTCAAGCTAAAATCCGTCAATCCGTTTAAGCTATAGAGCGTGCCAAAGAAATATACATACATACACTCGCAAAACATAACCCTTTTTCTGGCGCAGTCGGGTAAACATAGTCTTATATCTATATTTTTTCATATTAGGTAAATTTCGTTTACTTAAAACTTTTCGGGCTAAAATAAGGACATTTTTACACATATACCTACTCAGTAATAGGGTTCAGACAAGATCTCTAAAAATAAATATCTTGTTGTTGTCGTAATTAATAAAAAATTAGACTAGGGTATTTTATTACAGGAAAAAAATAGTTTAGTCGTTGAGTGTAGTTTAGTCTAATTGAAAGCCGCCAGAGTCATGATTCCAAAGGGTCAATTGAGCGACTCGCCTCTTGACCTCTCGACAGCTGAGATGATTAATGTGAATGAAATCGTACTAGTGCGTCCCGTAAATATCCTAATGTTGTTAGCCGACCGCATATTTTTCAGCATTAGATTGTCTCGTCATATCTACGAATAAATAATAAATATTTATTCGTAGCGTCGTATGTATAACAATGTGCTTACTTAGGCATGCCTTTTTGTTTTATAAACGTATTAGGTACCTGGGCGACCGAGCTTCGCTCGGAGTTTTTGGCCAAAAGTACAATTTTCTTTTTTTTTTTAACTAAAAACTTGAATAAATACAAACAAAACAAAAGTCAAAACTTTGTATACGACTGGGATTCGAACCCGGACGGACAACTATGATAATCAACCTTGGCCGCTTGACCACGATGCTTATGCCCGAGATGCCCGAGCATACGAAGTTAGCGACCATATTTTGCGTGCGTAAGAAAACCTCAAGAAAACTTGAAAACACGCGTTTTCCCGGACACAACTAATCTAGATCGATTTATCGTCCCCGAAACCCCCTGTATACTAAATTTCATGAAAATCGTTGAAGCTATTAATTATATATTCTTAAGTAGGAACATAATGGGTAACGATTTACACCTATAAAGCATTCATTTTTTGCTAAACTTTAATTTTGTGTCAGTTTTGTTCAACATCAGTTTTGTTTTACTTATTGTTATAGAAAATGTATGTATATTTAAGTATATATTTCTGTTGCGAAAACGACCTCAAATATACCTAAATCTAAACGAAAGTAACGTTTTTAAAAATACAAAAAAATATGAATTTTCAAATTATATCTATTTAATATATTATTTTACAATATCATACTTACATCTTTGATAGAGAAGTGGAGGACTTGACGCATGAAGGTTGGCAGCTCTGTCATGAGCGTCTCGTAGCCATAATTTTGTCCCATGTGTGCCAACATTATCGCCCAGAACGGCATCGACATTATGATCTTGCGCCATGGAATGGGTGGAGACTGGAAAATAGACGAATAACGTTATATAAGAAAGAATTTAATTTCTAAAAACTTCATTCACAAAGGCAGTGAGTGGGTTGCCTGAATCTGTATTGAACGTACCCTTGATTCATTTATATTATACAATTCCAATTTTAAATTATTTAAAAAAGCAAAAAATACTTATGTTAAATATTAAATAATGTGTAACTAATATGAAAAAAAAATTATAAATATCACTTACGCTGGAACCGGCAGCGCCCCACAACGAGCTCAAGATGTACTTTTTCTCCGGCTCCTTTATCCTGGGACAGTTCTCAGGGTCCTCAGACACAAAGAAGAGGAAGGCCAGACTCCACACAGTGCCGACGATGCCAAATACGTAGAAGATGGAAGGCCATCCACCAGCAAACCCATATGCAGAGAGCAAGCCGGAGAGCGGCATTGATATAACCGTGCCGAATTGTGCACCTATATAATAATATTTGCTATACAGTATATAATAATATAATATCTAATCTATAGTAATCGGACTGCTTTTATGAATGCGAAAAGGACTTGCAACCATTATGGTTGCTAATGGCTATTGAACTTTACTTCCGCTGAAAAGACTGAACGAATTTGGACCAAATTTAGTACACAAATAGAGTGTGATTTAACGCTTTAACCAAATAAATGATTCTATGCAATTAATTTCTTGCAAAATTTATTACAGTTTGTCCCTTAGCCGATTTAAGGTATAAGTATATATTTAAAAAAAAAATTTTTGTAGGCAATAAACTGTCAAAAACCAATCAAGTAACTGACCTAAAATAAAAAGATACACCGACAACAAATTCTTTTAATATATTTTTTATATCCTCATACTTGAGTATGAAAATTGGTTCTCAATTGATGTTAACTGTCTCTACTTTGTTTTTAATTGATTAAAAATATACATACATATTAAATGAAAAAAAAAATTAACAGCACTAACCAGCATATACAGCTGCACCCATCCTACTCCTCTCATTGGGTGGAATCCATTTAGCCAACATAGCGTGAGAGCAGGGTACAATTGGTCCTTCACCAAGACCCTGTATGAATCTCACGAGGATCAGCCATCCGTATCCAGCTTCTGCAGCCACCGGAACGAAAAGACCAAACACTGAGTTGATCAACATGCCCACCCCGAGGAAAAGACGTGCACCATATCTGAAAGAACGATAGATATTTTAAAGTTTTGGTTAACAAGTAAATATGTACATAATCTATACTACGAGTAAATACTAATATTATAAAGAGGTAGTGAGTTTGTGATTTTGTGAGTTTGTGATGTTGTAGGGGGTAATCTCTGGATCTACTGGACCGATTTAGATGAAGTTTGGTAAGAAGATAGTTTGAGACCCTGGAAAGGCCATAGGATACTTTTTATCCCGGAAATTATCCTTTAAGGGGATGAAAATGGGGATGAAAGTTTGTATTGGGAAGCAAGTTAGGGACAAACCCAAGCGAAACGAGGGTGAGTCGCTAGTACATATATATAAACGATATACATATTTCGCCTATCCCTATTTACATTGTCGGATATGCAAATTTGTTATTTTCTTTTTATTTCACTAATCACTCTTAAAAAGTCTCTTCTTTTAGTAGCTGCAACAAAAAAATATTTTTTACGAGTAGTTTTTAAAATAGCCACAAGTAATTTTTGTTAACCTAACTTGTACATTTAAAAAAATATCAACAATTCAAACTTTGACGCACTCTCCTGTAAAGTTGCCGATTTTCACATCCGACAATGTTAATAGGGATAGGCGATTTGTACTAAGATAAACATACTAAGCAACGGATTACTTCGTAAATGGTTACTTAGGCGATGGTTGTAAGTTCGACTTTTTCGTGGTGGATTATCTCCTCCTGGAAAGCACCACATATGTTGAATGTACATAGGTATTTTTTCTAATCTACTAAAAGAAAAACTCGATTGAATACCTTATGCAATTTATTAAAAAAAAAACCTTAATAGGGCTTTAAAGGAAATCATTACCTATCCCGTTTACCCCAAATCGCTTAAATTTAAATTTAACGCGACTCATCTTGCTAACAACATGTACCAGATACAAGCGTAACGACTGAAAACTGTTGTCTTGGAAAAAAAATCGTATTTGGAGATTCTATCGATGGACTATCATCATACGTGCCAAAACTATTTCAAGTTTATTGTAGATGTCAACGATATGTAGGTACAAAGCGTTCATTTAAAAGTCCAGCGCAAAACAGATGATTTAGTTATAATATGAGCTTTTAGCTGTTTATTGTTTGTAATTTTAAAAAGTTATATAATAACTTAGCAACTGTTTTTTTTTTTGTTTTTTTTTCTCGTAGAACTTATATTTTAATTAATATATAAAAGACAAATTAGAAAGCGACAGAAGATAACAGGTATCCAAAATTGAAATTTCTTGCAATTTTTATACTTACATATTTTTTATAAATGCTTCCCCACTGCAAATATTAGAGAAGCCCATACCTAGCTCTATTATGTGAAGGATACTTTAGATATTATTATCATATTATACAAAATGGAGCCATAAATTAAACATGAGGAAATAATCGGTTATAATTCCAACCTGCATAAGCAATATGTTTTAGATATGATATACTCGCTATTGTTGATTGTACGATGATGTTGTACAAATGCTATAAAGGAGACTATAAAATCTATACATATAATAAAATCGTAACTAAGCCGAATCTGTACATTGAATATTTTTTTGGAAATTTTGTTGAAATAGACTTTATTATCGATACAGAGGCCGAATTTATAGTTTTTAGAATTTTTGTCTGTCTGTCTGTCTGTCTGTCACCGCATCACGGAAAAACCAGTGGAGGGATTTTGATGAAATTTGGTATGGTGATAGCTGGTTATCCGGGTCAACATATAGGATACTTTTTACCGCGGGAAAATTTCTCATTTCTGAGAAAAAATAAAAAAAACTGCAATGTAAGAGTACTAATATGTAATCCCTAAGAATTTGGTACGCGGGCGGAGCCGCGGGCAATGCTAGTAAATGCTATAAAGGAGACTATAAAATGTCATATATATCATAAAAAACCTACACTGTCAATAAAACAAATTGATCTACGAAATTGAAGCGACTCTACATTCAATAAAATTAAACCATTAACCTACATAGAGAAATGGAGTGTCTCGACGTGAAGAGTGGTCCCATAAAAAATATACCATAATCGGCTGGCACCGACTTACTTATGAAAACTACCAATCAGTTATTTTTTATATATTTTTGAAAAAAAAATTAAAGTTTTTAAAGAAAAAGTTTTTATTTTTCCATTTTTAGTTTAGACATATTACTTAGTAGCAAAGTAAGAAGAAAGTATTTTAAAAATTCAGTAGGTGAAAAATTGCACTGTAAAATGCATAGTCAAACATTTGATTTACCTTTATCTTGCTCAGGCTACAACCTGCATTTTTCTCAATAAAAAATCTACAAAACATTCGTATGTAATTTGGTTGCAGTATTATTTTATTATTTTATATATATCAGATAACTAAAATTACTTTAGTCATAAAAATATTATTCTTTTAAACTAGTTGGAAATCTGTTATTAAATAATACATAATATCTATACAAATAATAAAATTCTAACTGAGTCGAATCTCATTAAATATTTTTTTGGGAAATCTTATTGAAATAGTCATTATTATGGATACAGAGACCGAATCTATCCGTTAGTATCTTTCTTTGTCTGATGAAATTTGGTATGATGATAGCTGAGAAATCTATACTAAACGTTAAAACTTAAATAGGGGCGAACCCGACCGGAGCGAAGATGAGTCGCTAGTGAGTATATTATATATGTATCTTTGAAATATAGAGTCGATATAATCGGAAGTGTCGTTTTAACATACAATGGAAGACGTAAGATAAATCATAATTACCTATAGAAGGTTACGGCAATGAAAGACGTATAAGAACCTATATCTAACTATTAAATTAAAACAGCGAAACTGTATTTTTTTTAAATTTTCTTTCGAATGTTATTAAAACAGTCCATGCATATTAATTTGGCTAAATTTATTTACCAACAAACGCTTGGCTTTTTCATCGAGGTATCTCATTACAACTTACCGAGATATTGTAACTGAAGTGACAATTCATACATAAACATCTATAGGTATTTATATTCAGCCCTTTTTAATGTCCCACTACTCCACGAGGAGGATCAGGCCATAGTCCACCACGCTGGCCAAGTGCGGGTTGGCGGACTTCACATATCTTTTGAAAACTAGCTAGGTTCTCTCAGACATGCAGGTTTCCTCACGATGTTTTCCTTCACCGTTAAGTGGCAATTAATATTGGAAATGATCGCACAAAAAATATCAGAGGTGCGAGAGCCGGGATTTGAACCCGCTTCACTCAGTTTCCCAAGCGGGCGCGTTACCACTGGGCTACCACTACCTTCTATATCTATAGGTACAGTAATACCAATTACCAAAACAATACAACTGAGCATTTGCTCCCGAAAATCGAATCTATAACCTGTATCTACACAGTATCAGTCAAATACATACAATTGAGAAACAAGTTCGTATAAAAGCCAAAACTAACCTCTTAGACAGGATGCCGAAAGGAATTTGCGTGATGACGTAGCCATAGAAAAAGGAGGATAGGATGTAGCCTTGAAGCGTCGAACTCCATACGAAGTTCCCGTCTTGCAAGACGACCTAAAAATAACAATAAACACATGTAAAATTACGAAAATTCCTAATAAAATATACAATAATAATAATAAATAAATAAATTTTACCCGATAATATCTTATATAATCTACTTATATATCTAACTCATAGGTAGCTACAATATCTCTTGTAACAGGGTATTTTTTAAATTCATTGATTAACCACGCGAGCAGAATCGCGGACGAAGACTAGTTTCTCATAGAGTATGTAACCATTTTTATAGTTTCTTATAAAGTAGTGTGTATGAAACTATATATTATTATAATTTATTCAAAATATTTGAAAATGTTTTACATTACATAGTCGTAATATGTAAGCAATAGCTTTGGGTTATTATAATATATAACTAACACACACATTACATTATTCATACTAGGTAATATTATAAATGTGAAAGTGTGTTTGTTTGTTTGTCTTTCTTTCACGTCGAAACGGAGTGACGGATTGACGTGATTTTTTGTGTGGAGATAGTTGGAGGGCTGGAAAGTTACATAGGCTACTTTTTACCGCGGGTGATATTCTCATTCCCACGAGAAATGATGAACTTGAAACTTGATATTAATGTTGTTAAATACAATTAAATAAATACGTGTTTTAGAATTTTTCGAAATTCATCCCATATGAGGGTAAAATAGGGGATGAAAGTTTGTATGAAACCTACTTTTTTGGAGTTTTTCTGTAGTTTTAGCGCGAGCGAAGCCACGGGTTCTGCTAGTTCTTAATAAATAGGTTGTATGTCAAAGTATAACGTACTCTTTAAAATAATATTACATTAATTATTTTTTTAGAAATTAAAAATTGTTACACTGAATTGAGGCTTAATCCTTAACTACTAACGCGTCTTTACTTATAAGCTATACTTAATATTTTTCTAAAATTTCATTTTCATATGTGAAAGATAACTTACGAGTGTCATAAAAAGTCATAATTCTTAACATGACACTTTTAAATAGAGCTAATAAATATGAAAATTGCTTAATATTATTTATCAGGTTTACTTTTTTTTTTAATGCAAATACAATTAAGTATATCAGATACAAAGTAGGTAATGAACAAACTTACACTGGTAGCATTAGGATCGACGGGGCCACATTCAGTGTCTATTGCCTCCTTATCTACAGGCAGAGCCGTGTGATTCACCATAGCTACGATGGCCACCGACATGTTTGTTCTCATGATGTACGCGTTGGCCATGCCCAGGAACAACATGAACGTCACCCAGTGACGGGTGCCGAGACCACCTGTTGGAGAGAAAATTATTAATAAGCGATGATATTTATAATCTATACATATAATAAAATTCTTACTAAGCCGAATCTGTACATTAAATATTTTTTGGAAAATCTTTTTGAAATAAATATTATTATCGATACAGAGGCCGAATCTATAGTTTTTAGAATTTTTGTCTGTCTGCCTGTCTGTTTGTCTGTCTGTCTGTCTGTCTGTTACCGCATCACGGAAAAACCACTGGAGGGATTTGATGAAATTTGGTATGGTGATAGCTGATTATCTGGGTCAACATATAGGATACTTTTTACCTTTAGTATACTACTTAATATGTAAACCTACAAATTTGCTTTTTGGTCATCTGAGCGCAGGCGGAGCCGTGGGAAATGCTAGTGTAAATATAATTTGAATGTGAATAAAAAAGGCAGTTCCTGAGAATAATGCACCAATAAAAAACAGACATAAAACAAACTAACGATTACACAAAACATATGTAACTACATTGTAGAATATGTATGTACAATATTATATAGTATATATAACTTCCGAGAAATTACAAATTACAACTCTTCAAATTTGATATGCTTGTAACGAAACGCCCACGTCTTATAATAAATAACCTTGTCTCAAACTAAGCAAAAGTAATCAGTTCCGAAAATGTAATTTTACCTTGCGCTTACGCATCGTTTCATAATACACTAATATTATAAAAGAATATTTTCTTATACTCATCATACCGTATCTATACATTTTTATTAAAAAAGTTAAAAAAATCGTATCTCTAAAACTATTATACCTAAGATAATAAAATTAATTGTTCCGTATACATGTTAATAACACCCTCTATCACCGATACTGGTTGGTCCATTTTACGGGACACCCTGTATATTATCAAAAACGAATTGCTTTTATTTGATTTTTTGTCCGAAAAACTAATGTAAAATTAGAAATAAATTATTATCTCTTATTAATTTACATAATAATATGTACATTGCTCATAAGGATTAATTTTTTTGGCCGCGGCTAACATATTTCTGGAAATTATCATACTCGTACTTTAATAATTAAAAATTTTATCACATGTTGATATTATTAGTATATTATAATGAATTAAATAAATAGTAATATTTTTTTTACACGTAAATAAATTTTCGTGTAGGTCAGTTTGTAAACATTATAGATAAAACAATAAATATAACGTATTGAAGGTAACATGAACCATACGAATAAATAATATTATTTATTCGTAGCATGAACCCTTATAAAATTAGATTAATTATTACAAATAAGTAATAATAATAATATCTATATTATAAAATAAGAGCTATTTTAATTTTAATTCCTCAATTTCAACTATCTGTTTTAATGAATATTATCAAAACGGTAAACAGCTACTCGAAGTTACATAGACAGTATTAAAGTATGTAAATAAAAACTTTTTAACAAAAAAATAAAAACCGACTTCAAACAAAAGCACTAAAAAGTAAAAAATAACTGATTGGTAGTTTTCATTTACTATACATACCTAATCAAATATTTTCGAAGTCGGTGTGCTTTGCTTTGTATGGGCTGGCACCGATTTCAAAAATATTTGATTAGGTATGTATTTAATAGGTAGGCTTTAATTACTTAGCCAAAGCACACCGACTTCGAAAATATTTGATTAGGTA
The DNA here is from genome assembly GCA_947093115.1 of Brenthis daphne. NCBI lineage: Eukaryota > Metazoa > Arthropoda > Insecta > Lepidoptera > Nymphalidae > Brenthis > Brenthis daphne. Next base: position 23,569,280 of record OX352479.1, on the reverse strand, counting down.
TGTATAGTAAATGAAAACTACCAATCAGTTATTTTTTACTTTTTAGTGCTTTTGTTTGAAGTCGGTTTTTATTTTTTTGTTAAAAAGTTTTTATTTTTCCCTTTTTAGTGTAGACAGTAGTAGCAAAGTAAGAATTCTAACGTGTTAGGCTTGTCAAATCAAACAAAATAAGCCCAAACTCAAAGTATCTACTATTAGCCGTTGAAGAGTTCCACTTATCCACCTTCTGGCCTTACCATCAGATCAGGTCAACAATACCGAACCACTGTACTATCAACGGAAATAGAAACACTTGCAAATTTTCAAGTCAATATGACAATAAGAAGTAGGTAAAATTCATCATTAGCTATTTTTCCACCCTTAGGGGTGGTATTTTTTTTTTGAAATTTAAATGGGACCAATCTGGAAGTAAACCCTTTCAAACAACACAAAAATTGTCCAAATCGGTTAATAAATGACGGAGTTCTGAGGTAACAAACATAAAAAAAAAAAAAAAAATACAGTCGAATTGAGAACCTCCTCCTTTTTGAAGTCGGTTGATAAATGTATAGAAGAAAAGGAGAGTCCCTTTGCAAAATTTTGTAAAATAATTTGAAGTAAAATTTAAACACATATCAATTTAATCAATTCAATATAAAATGTTTTAATTTAACTTTCAAAAGTTTTTGTGTGCGATGTTATATTATATTTTATAAGATTTTGTTATCTTAATTATCGATTATTTATCTCGGATAGTAATCCTTCGATGGCATAATAATTAAGGATCTATAAATATTCTAAGTATAAAAAAAAGTGTTTGTTTGTGATTTCAAAATATTACTTTACTAACATCCTGCACTACCTTGTTAATAATTAATAGTTAAATATGAAAACAATATAAATATAATACGTTTATATCTTTTAAAACGTAACTTATATGTAAAAAATCTTTTACGTTCGTACATATGCAGACGATCGGTTTTAAAATAGACTGTGTACATGAAATAGCGGCCAAAACGTCAATTTCTACGTGTTTTAATTTAATGTACATAATTAATTATAATTTTACGGATCATAACAGATATGGCAAGTAAATTTATATTAAAATAAAGCATCCTGTTAAGAGTGGAAGTTTAATACTGATTTTTAATTAAATTTTATTCAAAATATTACCTTTTTCTTTAAATAAGAGATATTACTTATTTTTTTATATTAAATTATATAAAGACTATTTATAAATAATTATTAGATATAGATTTTAGTCTATTGTTTTTTTTATTCTCATTTTAAAAGCTGATTAAGATTTTTTTATATTAACTTTTTTTTTAAACTAAAGATTAGTCAGTGTGTAGAACTAGCAACGTCTCGTCGGAAATGCTGTTGGTTTATAATTAGAATATATCGAAACGAACTCGTAGAGACGTATTTAGAAGAAACAATTATGTAATTCGTTATACTCATATAAGTAAAAAATGTCCATCCTACATGTATAATAAAAATATTTTTTATTTGCTCAAGCTTAAGAGCTATAGTAAATAAATAAATAATAATAATGAATAAATATGTTCGGACATTAACACAGCACCATCTAGTTCCATGGTAAGCTACGAGGCTTGTATTATGGATACCAGATAGTTGATACACTACACATATATGGACATTATATGTAACTTTAAATATATACATATTATAAATATATAATAAGTATGCATTTAAAGTTATATAATAGATCGTGAAACATTTAGAAACACAGTAAATATATACAACTTATATAGCATGTACCTATATACTATATACATAATATGTGTTACTTGAATTAGCAGGATTGTAAATCACGAAATAAGGATGTTAAGAGGCCTATTACATTATGACCGTGATTTTTCAATTTAATGTCCATCTTTGACGTTCTTATTCAGAGAAACTGAAACTCTTCGACAATTTTGACTTATTTTAAGTGAAGAATAGTTATTTATATTTATATTATATTTATTATTATTTGAAATAAAGCCAAAATTCAGAAGCAAGTTCTTAATAAAATGCGCGACGGCACATTTTCAAGCTCATGGATTGAAATACTATACTAAGCAAACAAAATGAAAAATATACAATAATATCTCGTATATAGTGGTTGAATTTGTAGCGGCCTTGGAATTTGAAAATATGTATTGGATTTCTACAAAAAAACCTATATATATATGTATATATATATATATATATATATATATATATATATATATATATATATATATTTTAAAATAATTTATTATAAAAACTTTACGTAAAATAATTATAACGGCAGAAAATGCTAGAAAACGCTCGAACTCGATACCATGGAACACGGTATATTTTGTGATAGGCCTCTTAACCAATCAATTAGTTGATATATTTAGCATACGATAATTTATCTAAGTTTGTTTTATAAATTAGTGCTAAAAATCTTCATTCACGTTAACATATAATTTTCTTACATCATTCACTACATTAGAGACACACGAATATAACCGTCGTGAAATGACGTGCAATAATATGTTGAATTTAATTCGTGCAGTATTCGTGTGTGGGTTAGATTTGAGACAAAATTTGTTATTTACTAGCGATTTATCTCATTTCGCTCGGATGGGAGATCGTTTAGTTACTTTTTGTTTATATTATGTAATAATATATAATCTATTAGCGACTCATCCTCGCTCCGCTCGGGTTCGTCCCTACCTACGTTTTAACATTTAATATAGATTTCTCAGAGGTGAGATATTTTCCCGCAGTAAAAAGTATCCTATATCTTGACCAGCTATCATCATACTAAATTTTATCAAAATGTGTCCAGTGGTTTTTTCGTGATGCGGTCACAGACAGACTAACAGACAGACAGATAAACAAAAACTCTAAAAATTATAGACTCGGCCTCTGTATCGATAATATTCTAATAAGATTTTCCAAAAAATGTTTATTTTCAGATTCGGCTTAGTCAGAATTTAGTTACTTAGGGAAAATATCTCATCTCTGAGAGAACTAGGGTCGACCCCGAGCGGAGCGAGGGTAAGTCGCTAGTATGTAATATGTAATTAAAATATAAGTCAACATCAATCTTACTTGTCATATAAAAAAAAGTATATGGCATAAGTTCGAATACTTTACCGGAGGTACGTGTAGGCGTTTGCTTCGCTTGCCAAAATAAAGTATTATCTTAGTATGACGTCAATGGAAGTGGTAAAAAATCGGAAAGTTAAATATCGAATTTGAATGCATTTGCTATAAAATATATATAAAAAAAATAGTTTAGTTTTACCCTCGACTCCATTCGCATAGTAGAGACTTATGTCGCTAAAAAATAAAAATATCAAAATATCTTTTCGGATTTTTTCTCGGTATTATTTAAATTTTTGGTTTTCGACATTTCGAATGCTATACAGCAATCATGGTCACGGGAGAAACCCATGACCATGATTGATGACCACCGAAAAGATTCGCAAATTCGTTAAAAATGTTCGAGAAGAATTAACATACAATAATTCCCAAATTTTCCCATTTATATTATGCGAGGCTTATTTATTTAGTTTATAAAATGATTATAATAAATAATAATTAATCCACTAAGAATACTTAACTTTAAGCAAAAGCCACAAATCATTTTAAAAGTTAAGATATTAACTAGTTTAGAAAATAACGATAAAAATATTCCAATAGTAGTTAATTAGTACTTTAACTATTAACATATAATAGCTATTTAACCTGTTTTATATATAATTATTTAGAAGGTCCTGAAGACATGAAGCCAACAAGTTCCGATGCGTTAGGTCGCATTAACCAGGCTTCAGTCGATACGTCGCGGTTAACAACAGATAATGAATGTGTGTAAAGCTTTGTTAGTATACTTTTTTCTTTTTATGTAGGCTTTCATTTACATCTCGACAACGAACAATATATCTGAGTAAATAAATAACGAGGAGGAAGACGATTTCTTACTTATAAATAAAACAAGAAAGCTTCTAACATGTAAGATATCTTATATACAAATAGAATTTAAACAATTTATAATAACTATGCTCATTTATTATGAGATATTTTACATTTCGGCTATATACTCGTAGTTCGCAACACGAGATAAGGGTTTCGTATTATTATAATAGATTGATTCCCCATACAAACTTTCATCCTCATTTTTACCCCCTTACAGGATGATTTCCGGGATAAAAAGTATCCTATGTCCTTCCCAGGGTATCAACCTATCTTCTTACCAAATTTCATCTAAATCGGTTCAGTAGATCCAGAGATTACCCTCTACAACGTCACAAACTCACAAACTTTACCTCTTTATAATATTGTATAGATTACCTACATAAAATGTAAGAAATCCTTTAAAAATATTTTCATCTTAGAAGTCACTCCTAGTGTTGTGCGTTGGCTTTGTTACATACTAATTTTTCTTTGATAAACTTTGCAACTATATTATATTGTTATAAAAATTCGCGAAAATTTTAATTGTTGGAAAAATACCGTCATAAACTCGTAATTTATATTGTATATTATACTCATAATTAATTATTACGCTTAATATAAGATGAATTGGTATAATAGGCATTGATTTTTTAATAAATTAGACGTTGGTAAGACGATAAATAAATTATGTTATGACTCTTATAGAAGAGTATTATTGTTTGATATTTAAATATATGCAACTATAATAAAAGTTTAATTAAATAATAAGCGGGAATTGATAACACTTCTCTTTGACTTTCCGACTAAAGCAGTAAATAGTAGAAGAAAGCTTAATGTATATGTGAAATATCATTAAGATACACGTAATTTTTTTCAAATATGAAACTTAAAACAAAACGGAAAACAAAAACATACCTATCCCACGGGAACCGTACATTTTTCCGGGATAGCCTATGTGTAATTCCAGACTATAATCTATCTCTATGCCTTTCGTCCAGATCTGTTCAGTCGTTCTGGCATGAAAGACTAACAAACATCCATACTCACAAACTTTCACATTTATATTATAAATACGGATATAACCACTTACTGAATAAATATATAGAATACTAGCATTGCCCGCGGCTCCGCCCGCGTTCAGATGACCAAAAACTAAATACTTAGGTCTTACATATTAGTATACTCTTACATTACAGTTTTTGTATTTTTTCTTAGAAATGAGATATTCACCTGCGGTAAAAAGTATCCTATATGTTGACCCAGATAACCAGCTATCACCATACCAAATTTCATCAAAAATCCCTCCAGTGGTTTTTCCGTGATGCGGTAACAGACAGACAGACAGACAGAAATTCCAAAAACTATAGATTTGGCCTCTGTATCGATAATAATGACTATTTCAATAAGATTTTCCAAAAAATATTTAATGTACAGATTCGACTTAGTTAGAATTTTATTATATGTATAGATTGTGTAAATAATATGTCTATTGAATTTCAATAATCAAAAATACAGCTATGACAGTTGTTATTTCATTGTAATTACAATTAGTGAATGATAAACATCCGATGGAAGGTCATATCGTTTCGTCGTGGCCTATTATTTTCAGGAAAATATGTCCGTATATCTACTAGGTATATTTTTTTATTTATTTATTAGGTACTTTTTTATAACTTGCCTTGAATTTTATGGGTCTAAAATTTATTTTTACTTACACACTTTTAAAAAGTAATCAATGTATTACAAATTAAGTGTAGAATTACATGTTATTTAGTGATAAGGCCGCCTTTGCACATCTCTTTAATTGTATTTTTTTATGTTAAAGTACAATTTTCGTGTGCAATAGTGTTATAAATAAAAAAAAAGTTATATAATCGATATAAATATAGTTACATTATAATATTTCCAATGACTTAAGAAACTGCAAAGCTGCATAGAGCCCAAGCTAATAATAATATTTACACTTCTAAATATTTGATGCTATGAGCATTCTAATATATATTTATTCATTTTCTTTGAAAATTTTGACAGCTTGTACTTATAATTTTATAAATATTCGTTTTAAGAAATAACTTTTTTAAACAGTCAATCCATACCATCCATACTATGTACTATCTATACTATACTAATAAATGGAGAGCCGATTTTTTGTTCTGTTATACTGCGATAACTACTGAACCGATCGGAATAATACTCGTACTATAAGATGCAGCGTGTATCGGAGAAGGTTTTAGTATATGATATGTTGGTGATTAATGTACTATGCGGATGGAGCCGCAGGAAAACGCTAGTATTATTATAAATGTAAAAGTGTGTTTGTTTGCTTTTTTTCACGTCAAAATAGAGTGACGGATTGGCATGATTTTTTGTGTGGAGATAGTTGGAGAGCTGGAGAGTGACATAGGCTACTTTTTACCGCAGGAGATTTCTTTCCCACGGGACAACACATTATAACCTAACCTAGGGACGACCCCGAGTGAAGCGAGATTGAGTCGCTAGTAACTAAATAAAAAAAAAAAAAACAGCCCTAGCGAAGCAGAATTGGTAGCGAAATTTGTATGACGACGTAGACATGCATAATTGCATATGAATACCTGGTAATGTATCAATTTTACGTTTCTTTTCTTGTGAGGGCAAAGTCCGATGTCGTCAGCAAATAATTAACGCTGTAAATACTCTTTCGTCAAGGTTTTATTTCTATATACCTATTTTGCATAAACTTGATCTGTTTTTAAAAACGAATAAATTTTTTAGCTATATTAGCTTCAAAATTATTCTGTTTATATATTTAACTAGCATTTCGTCAACGAAAAACCAAATTCTTAGGTTTTACATATTAGTATACTCTTACATTGCAGTTTTTTGTATTTTTTCACAGAAATGAGACATTTTCCTGCAGTAAAAAGTATCCTATATGTTGACCAGGATAAACAGCTATCTCTAGACCAAATTTCATCAAAATCCGTGGTTATTCTGTGATGCGGTAACAGACAGACAGACAAAAATTCTAAAAACTATAGATTCGGCCTCTGTATCGATAATAATGTTTATTTCAATATGATTTTCTAAAAAATATTTAACGTACGGATTCCGCTTAATTACAATTTCATTATATGTACCTATAGATAGATTTATTATTTACATAATTAAGCGAGTCGAAACGATACTTTTCGATTGTTTATGACGTTATTAGCTTTAAGTAATATCCAGACTCATTGGAAGTGGGCTTTCAAAACAAAGGCAGTTAACGACTTTCCAAGAAGAAATGTACCTATATACCAAGTCCACGTTGTCAGAAATAATCTTTATGTAAGTAAATTGTATAAGCAATAAACATTTATATGACAAGTGACTAATTTTCCATCTCAGAACCCAAGGTCGTAGGAATGTTATTAAATTAGTATTAAGATTACTATATAAAAATAGGAAAACTTGCTAAACTCAACTATGATAGTCACGTGTGGAGGAGTCACAAATATTTCGGTAGTCGATGACGTCTTGTTGTGTAACGTTGACGTTTAGAAGCGTCTGCGATTTGTCTATCACATGGTCTCGTAATGTTAGTTTAGTATTAGTTTACTTTATGAACTACTAGCAGAAACCGCGGCTTCTCTCGCGCTACAACTACAAAAAAATCTATAAAAAGTAGTTTTATACAAACTTTCATCTCCTATTTACCCCCTTATAGGAAAAATTAAAAAAAATGCTGATACACGTATTTATTTAATTTCATTGAAGAATGAAGAGCATTAATACCAAGTTTCAAGAAATTCTGATCATATATATTTTTTGGATTGTATTTTAACGTGTATTCCCGTCGGAATTAGACAATCTCCCTTAAAAGAGTAGGCTTAGCTTTAAAAAGTAGCCTATGTCACTCTCCAGCCCTCCAACTATCTCCACACAAAAAATCACGCCAATCCGTCACTCCGTTTCTACGTGAAAGAAGGACGAACAAACAAAGAAACACTTTCACATTTACACATTTATAATATTAGTATGGATTACCACTTGTCTTACGGTGAAGGACAAACATTGTGAGGAAACCTGCATGTCTGAGTGAACTTAGCAAGTTCTCGAAAGACATGCGAAGCCCGCCAACCCGCACTTGGCTAGCGTGGTGGACTATGGCCTGATCTCCCTCGTACTGAAGGGAGGCCCGTGCCCAGCAGTGGGACGTTAAAAAGGGCTGAATCCATACATATGTATAAAAGAAGCTTTCATCATTCCATCTCAAGACTAAGACAAGTGATAATACTGTAAGAATTTTCCCAATGCGCATGTGCAATAATTAGACTATGATAAAAAGAAAAAAAATATTATGATTCATACAATCTACCACGTTTTAATGTTCCATTGTACATGTTATCGTGAGTGACGCCATAATTTCATGAATTGCCTCATTTTTATAAAATTTAACATGCATTTTAATTCTTACGCGACGAAAAAGGAGGAGTTTCTCCGATTTGATGGTTATTTTTTTATTGGATTGGGGATACCTCAAAAATGATCCCATTTAATTTAAAAAAAAAATCACCGCTAAGTGTAGAAAATAGGGGATGATTGATTTTTCACTGCACTATCCATATGCACTATGCTTACACTAAAAATAAAAAAATAAAAACTTAAAAAAAAAGTGGACATAAAAAAACACATAATGAAGTAAATGGAGACTACCAATCAGTATTTTTTTTATTTTTTAGTGTTTTTTTTTGTGTGAAGTCGGTTTTTATTTATTTTTATTGTTATGCATGTCGATTATAAAACCTAGTTTTGCCTAAATCTTTATAGGTATTTTATTTTTTCCTACCAATTACAGTATATATTACTGAAGTACTGAAATACAATCAAATGGAGTGCGAATAAAAAGCCGTCATACCTTCTGATCACCCACAATGGTGCAGGTGGCCTTGATTACAAGTCAAAACTTATGTAGGTACACAAAAAACTAAAACATTAGATTTATTGTACTATACCGAATATATTGAATTTCCTTAATTAGATATTCAAATTCGAAATGACTATGAAATCAAGATGATATTTTGCCCGATTTCACCAACAACCCATAAGCCACCTACGTATGGGATCCCTAGCTTAAAAGTCCCCTAAACTAGCCCCTAAATTAAATTACGTTTTACGATCGTCTTTAAGCCCATATTTCGAGCACCTAAATTTAGGGGGCCTTTTAATATTTAGGTGACCCCTAACTGTAGGTGAAACAGAAACTGCCCCCTAACAGCCCCCTAACCTTGCTTAAACTTAGGTGACGTTGGTGAAATCGGGCAAAAGAGTCAAATAAGATGATATTTACTATTATATTAATGCAAATTAAATTTTAGTACATTGATGGAAAGACGTCCAATTTAGTGTTTACTGCTTATTATTGCGAAAAAAATATATTTGCCTAGTGCCTACTCACAGAAATTAAATTCATAATATTCAGTCTTCAGACATGTTTATAGGTAACTGGAGGCATATCATCGCTCTCAAGCCCGACCATAGCTGCCTAACTCTATATGTTTACTAAACTTCATCTAAATCCGCAAACCCGGTTCATCGCGTAGGAGTAACAAACAAACGTACATACATACAAACTTTCGTATTTATAATAGAACTCCTACTATCTTTTTTCGCGCAGATCCTACATATCAATTTGGGTTCGAGATCAAAGGCAATAGCGGATATAGAATTCTTCAAAGATAAAGACATTAAAGCTTAATTATTTACCGACACTCGACCGGATTATTAGATCAGTCTGAAACATCTATCTTATCGCAATAAGTACTATGATTAAAAGTATATAAACAAACTATGACAAGCCGACGGGAGTGACTCACGTTATGCTTCCGTGTTAAAATCTCATCATTATTTGATCAGCAATATTAGTAATACAAGACTGATAACAAAAAGATTACTTAAAAATTTGATAAGTTACAATTTTTTTTCCTTACATTGTAATTATTGGATAATGATTGTTTTTTGAATACTTCATATTTCGTTACTTTATGTACTCAATTCATTTTTTTTTAAAATGTTATGCGATAGATTCGCCAACAGTGAATCGATTTTCAAAAATCTTTTTTAATTAATATATTGCACTTCTACCTCAAGGGTAGTCCCATATAAATCAAAATAATTATAATATAAAATTTTAAGTGATTTTCGAGTCAGTGTACGTTTTTTTGTTAAAGAATAATCGTAATTTTTTATTAATAAGAAACGCACAAATTTCGCTATCTTCGTCGGTTTTTCGCAATTATCGAGAGATAATCGTTCACTTACTCGTACATGCAATTTTATCGCACGATATCTCGAGAAATATTAATTTTAAACAAACTTTCAAATAAAAAAAAAGATAGAAAATACAATTTAAAGGAAAAAAAATCAATACGTTATTTTACGTAGAATGAGCCGTTCTGGAGATATTGAATAAAACGTGTTTTTTTTTCGCTATAGTGGCGCCAGGGCCTCTCCAGCGACCCCTTAAACTTGGCTTAGAAAATGCCATGGCATGGCAATATCGCGAAAATTGCTTTATTTTCTGTAGATTGATTCATCTATTCATCATCATCTCCTTGTTCATTTCCCAATCTTTTGGAGTCGTCGCAGTACATCTTCCGAACTGCTGATAGGATTGGGCAAAAGTTTTACGACCGGCCTCCTGCCTGACATAAATCCTCCTTATCAAGAACCTCTTGTAATATGCACATTCGACGACACGTTTGGCTCAGTGTGTAGTAACCCTACTTGCTATACCAGCGGTTGCGGGTTCGAATCCCGCTGGGGGCATTCATTTGTCTGATGAGCATGAATGTTTGTACTCCGGTCATGGGTGTTTATATTTATAATATGTATGTATTTAAAGTTATATACTCGTATATGTAGTGTATCAACTATCTGGTATCCATAACACAAGCTTCGTAGCTTACCATGGAACTAGATAGTGCTGTGTGTTGTTGTCCCAACATATTTATATTTATTTATTCGATATTTTTTTCTTTTAAAACATTTTATATTGTATTACTAAAAGCTTTCATGTAATTTTCTGATATATTTTGATATGAAACACAATAAATTTTGTTTTGGCGTTGTCAATTTTTTTTACTTATTCACCTATTAACTAAACTAATATGTCCCTGCGTATAATATACGTATTCATTGCAGCAAACTGAATTATTATTTTTTCGCTGCCCTCCTTAAGCTATTAGATTAAAATTTAAATAGAACAGTACGAACGCAACGTCTAATTCCATCCGCTGGTGTAACATTTATTTATCCTGTTTTTAAGGAAAAAATGAAACGGAAATACTGATGCGTTTTGTAAATTTAATTTATACTATAAATACGAAAGTTTGTGAGGATGTATGGATGTACAGATTGTATGTTTGTTTTCTACTCTTTCACGCAAACACTACTGAATGGATTTTAATGAAACATTCCAATAATATAGCTCATTTACACTTTAATGTAAATTTAATGTTCATAACTTTCCACTTTAATGTATTTTACATCACTTACACACACACTTTAATGTTACAATGTATTGTATACATTAAAGTATGTGTAAGTTTTCTAACTATTGTGTTTATAAACATGTATACATAGGAATTCTAGTATAGCTCTCTCACTCACTCATGCAGCTCATAGGCTTAAGTACCTGCTAAAAATATTGATAACTAGCGACTCACCCTCGCTTCGTTCGGGTTCGTCCCTAGATTGCTTCCCAATACAAACTTTCATCCCCATTTTCACCCCCTTAAGGCATGATTTCCGGGATAAAAAGTAACCTATGTCATTCCTAGGGTCTCAAACTATCTTCATGCCAAATTTCATCTAAATCGATTTAGTAGATCCGGAGATTAATCGGATCGGAGATCACAAACTCACAAACTTTACCTTTTTATAATATTAGTATTGATCAAGAATTGAAATTAATAAAATATTTATCAATAAATAAATAAAGTTCAATTAAAAGTCAGTTTCAAAGTCTTGTATAAATTAAAGAACGATCATAAATCAATGTCGAGTTGGATTCATAGTTATTTTATTTTATGTTCGCGGATCTCTTAAACTTTGACAAGCGTTAAAAAGAAAAGTAAACCTGCAGCATACATTTGTAATAAAAACTTTTCATTTAAAGAATTAAAAAAAACCACTATTGCCAAAATGAGATTTTGTTTGGATTTGAATTTAAAATCTAGAATATTTTACCACCATATAGTCTGTCGAAATGAAAGAAATCCAAGAGAAAATGCAACTTTCCCTGCCTGGCGAGACCTCTGTGGAAAATTTTGCAGGATTATTCATAGACTTAGAAGTTTGACAAACTTCTCAATGGGAGAAGACACAATGCGTGTTACACGATATCGCGACTTGATGATGAATGGTTTTTACAATGAATACGATATATAGAGCAAAGCTGGTCCCGAATATAATAAATAAATAATAAATATGTTGGGACATTAACACACAGCCCCATCTAATTCCAAGGTAAGCTACGAGGCTTGTGTTATAGATACCAGATAGTTGATACACTACACATTTATGTATATTACTTTAAATACATACGTATTATAAATATAAACACCCATGACTGGAGGACACACATTCGTTCTCATAACACAAATGAATGCCCCCAGCGGGACACGAACCCGCGACTGCTGGCACAGTAAGTAGTGTCACTACAAACAGCCAAAATGTCGTAAATATTTCAAGAAAAAATTCCAATTCTCGAAATCGGTGTAACTTTAAAGTTAAAAATTTCATTAATTCATTTTGTAGAATAATAATAATATTATAAATGCGAATTTTGGATAGATGTTTATTACTCAATCACGCTAGAACGGCTGAACGGATCTGGATGAAATTTGGCACAGAGATAGATTACAGTCTGGAATAGCAAATAGGTTCCTTTTTATTCCAGAAAAATGTACGGTTCCCGTGGGATAGACTTATTTTTGTTTTTTACTGGGAACGAATCCGAGCGACGTGAACAGACTTGCTAGTAGGTATAGTAATTTTTTGTTTATTTTAATATTAAAATAGTTGCTTAGATTCGGTTTTCGTGTCAGGTGAACACATTTTGTAGAATATATTTATTTCTAGATAGACAGAGATAACTCTACCCTACAAGGGAAAGGGCGTAAAATTATATGAAGGGTGCGTAAACTCGACGCGACTTGTCGCGACACTCGTACTGTGTAAACGGAAAATTAAGCGTTGTGAATATGTACTGAAAATATTGATTTTATAATTTATATGTATATGTTTTATGTGTGTATGCTATTTACCGATCCATTTTATTACGTTATATTGGTTGATTATAAAAAAAAATATTTTAGATTTTTCTCTATTAATAATAAATATTAATTGATTTAGGTGTATATTTTAATAAATATCTTTGTTAAAAATATCTGTTAAAATTAAAATATTTTTTACTATGAAAATTATAGAATTATATTGGGATAGAATACAAATTAAGAACACTTGCTATCATTAAACGGTCGAAAAATAAAATAGACATGTCTCAATAATAAATTCCATCTTAATAATTAATATGCGTTATATAAAATTAAATAAATACCATCAATTAAGGTACCATTGAATCTTGAAAAGGGCTTGTAACGTGTCGCTTGTTCATATTTTAGTACAATACACTGTATGTTTTTATTTTAATTGCATAACTAACCTAGTATCAAGTTTCAAAGAAAAAACTTACAAACAGGAAAATACAAATTATAACCACGTGGTAATGAATAAAAACTACAATACTTCCTTCCTTACACGTGAATTACTATAAAGTTGTATTAAATAGAAAAAATCACATATTAATAATTCTAAAATTGAGAATATTATACACAAATTTGATATTTTCCGAAATAGAATAGAGGCCATGAGTGAAAAACCATAAAACCAAATTTCATATCATATTGATTTAATACCTGTTTGATTTACTGTCGAATAAAAGGTTTTCTGTCATAGCCTTTGATGTTATTTGTGGCAATATACATACAAATATGACTTGACCGACTTATCCTAAATAATAAACAGCCTATACCAATGGTAACAGAATAATCGAATGTGGCCTTAAGCAAATTTTATGATAATGTAAACCCATCACAGTAACGCCGGTCCAGATTTATCATATCAAAAGCACCGTCGGCAATATGAAATGAATGCAAACTAGATAGCGTTAGCATAAAAATGGAGTATTCCCGTGACGTCATTCTGACTCACCACTATAGCTTTTGGGTCTCTGGTCTTCCAATCCTGGCTGTTCCCAGACCAGCACGTGAGTTCCACGATTCGATACCATATTGCTATTTATTTATTTGATAGATTAAAAGAGAAACCGAACACAGAAGAAAACGCAGGAAAGTTTACGTTTCACGTGACGCTGGTGTGGGTACCAACGTAGATTACTGGATGGAAAGTCATCGCGAGGGGTTGTTGTAAGAACGAGAATCGGTTTACGACTGGCGAGAAGCGACTACGAACTAGCCGGTGAGACGCGAGTGGTAAATATATGTACATATATACGTGCGGGCGAGAGGGAGCACGCGGCTTTGGCGTGCGCTGACGTCACTCTTTTTACTGAACTACTGAAAAACTATGGAACGGTACTACCGGCTGGACTGCTCTACATAGCGTCGAGATAAAGATTTGAATTTATTAAATCTACTATATTAATATTAATTTAATTAAACTATTGCTTTATTTCACGACATGTTTGACTCAGTTTGTAGTGACGCTACTTGCTGTGTCAGCGGTCGCGGGTTTGAGTCCCGCTGGGGGCATTCATTTGTGTGATGAGCACGAATGTTTGTACTCCAGTCATGGGTGTTTTTTATTAATAATACGTATGTATTTAAAGTTATATATGTGTAGTGTATCAACTATCTGGTATCCATAACACAAGCCTCGTAGCTTACCATGGAACTAGATGGTGCTGTGTGTTAATGTCCCAACATTTTTATTTACTTATTTATTTATTTCGTGATCATTAAATAACTTAAAAAAAGAACAATTGTGCTGTGTCTGTAAATTCATTGTCTAGCAGAGGCCGCAGATTCGATTTTCGTATTAAAACTTTGTGTTTATACGTACAGACATTTGTTGCGGTCTCTAAAAAGTAGTACAGTATTTAGTACCGATACACAACAGGTGTAACGACATTGGCTCCAAACAGTATGCAATCACCATATTACTAAGCGTAGTAAATATTAATTTTACTAAGTACATTTTAATATTCCTGTTAATTGTTACTTAGTTATCTATACTAATATTATAAAGAGGTAAAGTTTGTAAGTTTGTGAGATTGTGAGTTTGTGACGTTGTAGGAGGTAATCTCTGGATCTATTGAACCGATTTAGATGAAATTTGGTAAGAATATAGTTTGAGACCCTGGGAAGGACATAGGATACTTTTTATCCCAGAAATCATCCCTTAAGGATGAAAGTTTGTATGAGGAATCGAGCTAGGGAAGAACCCGAGCGAAGCGAGGGTGAGTCGCTAGTAATATTATATGTACATTATACAAATAGTTGGCAGTAATAAGCCAGTGGCAGCGCGCTCGCTTAAAAAACAAGTCAACCGGGTTCGAACCCGGGATCTTTTACAATTTTCATGTGTGTGAATAATTTTCAATATAATTAGCATCGGCCTTACGGTGAAGAAAATAGTATTGAAGAAATCTGCTTATATATTACATATTATATGTCTAAGAAAACCTAACTAGTTTCTTAAACATGGTGAAATCTGTCAACCCTTACTTCGCCTGCTTGGTAGACTATGGCCTGATGCCTCTCGCGGTAGAATAGGCTCGTCCCAGCAGTGGGACGTTGAAAGGGCTAAATTATTATGGAAGTGGAGTTTCCTTATTTCTATGAGCGAAGTCAGGACACTTAACTAGTAGGTATATATATATATATATATATATATATATATATATATATATATATATAATTAAGTATGCACATATTCTATATATTATAAATATAGATATAAATAAGTTGAAACTAAATTTATAAGTAAGTGCTTCGCATTATTTAATTTAGAGGTAACACAATTCTATGAAAAAGTTAAGTTGTATTCTAAAAACCTATTAACATACAAAAGGCAAGATCGGTTCCTTAGTTTTTGTGTGACAAAGAAGGTTTGACTATGTTTAAGTTACCAGAATATTTGACGGACCTACGTAAATTTTGTACAGGATTTTTGGCTTATTCTTAAATATAAAAATCTCCAACGATTAATTAAACCAATCAATGAGATTTATTATATAACACTTTCATCAGGCTATAAGAAAGAAAATTATTTTTATATACAATTTTTAGTTTTGTACAACATTAGACGTTGTCATGGAAAAAGGCACAGTTATATGAAATTAGGAAAAAGATATACTTAGGTACCTACTGATAGTGATAACTAATGGCATTATCCTCATCCATTAATGTATACAGATAAATAAAATTGAAGTGTCTGTTTGTAATGTCGAAATAACAGCTTTTTACTAAATGCATATGAAATTATATACGGCATTTATGTGAAGAAAAAAAAACAATTTTTAAAATTTTTGCCTGTCTGTTTGTACAAATCTGTCTGTCTGTTTGTTCCGGCTAATCTCTACAACTGCTGGACTAGTTTTGAGGGGACTTTCACTGGCAGATAGCTGCTGTTATAAATAACTAGTAAAAAAGTAGTCGACTTTTATTTTTAAAAAAAGAATTAGAGTTCTGCTGAAAAAAAATAAAACGTACCTACCTAGGGACGCACCCACACGAAGCGAGGGTAAATCGCTAGTACATTAATATAACCGTTACTATCAAACAAAGCGTTAACAAATTGCGCCCATACGTTTTGACGTCACGGAGAAGTCGATACTGAATAGCCGTGTATGATACGAGTCTTTCGATACTTATGATACGACTTTTTAACCGAAGCATTGTTATTTTCCATGTTAGTATTGTAGTACTAGCTAGTGACTTGCCCTCGATTTGCTCATAATACAATTAAACATACTATTAAAAAAATGACGAATTCTTAATTTTTTGTCTTTTTGCTAATTTCGGCTAACATTTACCGTTTTCAGGTTATAAACAAAAATCTGAGGCCTTTTTTGTTTATTTTATTTGTAGAAAATAAAAAAAATCGTCTTTCTCAGGATTTTATCTATGAATCTAATGAGCCATCGTCCATAATTTTCTAACTTTACTAACTAATTTTCGTAGATATTTAACTTCTCGACTAGACTATGACCTATCGGATATATTATCTTGCCACACCTTTATTCTATATCCATTCACATTCAAACATAATAATCTCTTACATATTCGATTATCTAGAAATTTATTTTTTTGAAAAATAATTAAATATCTTACAAATACAAACATATCTTTGTAATTATTTTCCAAAAAATTGGTTTTGTAATCCACATGTGAATTTGTTTGGGCATGGGGCCTGAATATAACACGCCTAAACCTACAAATATAATGCAAAGTTCAAACGTAACATTTCACATATTATTCTTATTCAACCTGCATTTCCAAACTTTTTACACACTAGATTAAAAAAAAATGTTTTACTTCAGGTAAGTAATAATTAATAAACTTGATTTAAAATTTCACTCAAATCACAGACACTCACTCAACAACTTTCGCATTTATTATTACTACTAGCGACTCGCTCTCGCTCCGTTTGGGTTCGTCCCTACGTTTTAACGGTTAGTATAGATTTCTCAGAGATGAGATATTTTCCCGCAGTAAAAAGTATCCTTTATTTAATTTCATCAAAATCTGTCCAGTGGTTATCTCGTGCGTTCCCAGACAAAGAGACAGACAGACAAAAAAAATCTAAAAACTACAGATTCGTCCTCTCTATCGATATTGACTACGAGTATTACAATAAGATTTTCCAAAAAATTTTCAATGCACAGATTCGACTCAATTAGAATTTTATTATATATACATATTATAGAATACTTATAGATTAATATTATTAATTATTAAATTTAATTATTATTAAAATTTAATTCCTAGAGTAATGGGAATTATTTTTTTTATATCTCTTTTAAAGTGTAATATTAGATATTATTTATTACTATTCCAGTAAACACAATTCCTTTCACGGATCCAAATACTAAATCTGCTATGAAAATTTTTATAAATTGTATTTCTTTTAAGTATTTCAGACATCATTAATTGTCACCAGTCTCAGTATGTGTAGTTTTTCAACATGTCGAGATTCCGATGAATTGGACCCAGTTATGCAAAAAACAGCCATGTGCGTAAAAGTACCAACAGAGTTATAAGCATTTTTCTATCGATAGTTGCACTTGGGTTATGTTTTGTTTTTCTGGTTATTTTAAAATTGAACAATATTTATATAAGTATTGTTTTTTTTTATATAATTATTTTATTTTTTATAATAAAATGCTTATAACTCTGTTGGTACTTTTATGCACATGGCTGTTTTTTGCATAACTGGGTCCAATTATGACTCAAATCAAAATAAAACACAAGGTCAATGTCTTGTAAATCTTGAAGTATGATTTCATATAGCTTTATTCAACTTTAAACACTAAGAGCGAAATTCAAGTGCTAAATTCGCGTGGACAATAAAGAATTGAAAAAACTGTTATTGAATGGTATGTATGTAGGTATATAAGTTAAAGCCTAACGGTATTACGTCTGCGGAGTGTAATTGAAAAATCAGTTTACGCTTAACTTTAACAACAACAAAAAGAAGAAAATGAGAATTATATTTATTTTTAGAAAATACGCGTGTGCGTGTTTATTATCGTTAATCATTGCCGAGCCTCCTATTTACGTACGAATGACGACATTGATAAAGGCAAGGTCGTCATACATAGAATCGATTTGCGCCATCTATCGGCATAAAGCTAAAAATAAATGTGTTAATAAAAGCGCCATCTTTTGGCCCTCTTGTAAACCTCTTAGTAGAAATTTACTAAAATGTACTATAATTTTATAACAGATGGCGCTTGAAATCAAAAACAGATTTTGTAAAAACTAAATACGATTTCATAGATCACCTCCAGGTAAATTTCTAAGAAAATCTATTGTTAACTGACAACTCGGTGTGTCCGCGGTCGTGGAGGGAATATTTATTATTTACTTATATTCGCTATTCTTATGCTACTTTCAAATTCACTAAAAGATTTCCCTATTCTCACTCTGTATTTGAAGCAGGTCGTACAACAAAAGAATAAGATAGC